>CM043866.1:27778656-28378656 GCA_023846275.1 Vanilla planifolia | reverse complement strand
AGTTTTGGAATTTAGAGGGACAGCTGTGAGAGCAAGGGGAAGGAGCTTCCAAGAAAGAGCAGCTTTGAGAAAGCAAGGAATAGAGCTGCAACCAAAGAAATCAAGCAAAAGTGTCTGCAACAAAGGGAAGCAAGTTGGCAAAGAAAGAAGAATGGTTGAAGATTAAAAAAATTTGCTTTAAAATTGTAGCCGAGTCATTGGAGAGGAAGCATGCTAACAAGGCTGTGCATGAGTTTCCCTATGATTGCCTTGCGGAGGTAATCCTGTCAAGTTAAGAGCTTGAGCTGCAGTCTTTTGAGGAATGTTTTGCTTATTTGGCAGGTAGATATGCTGCAACAATACTATTGCTGTGCTAGGAACAGCAAGTTTTTTAAGCGATATAGAAGCAAGGATGGTAGTACAAGCCGCAGCTAGAAACAAGACAAAGAATTGAATTTCTGCAGCAAGAAGGTACTTAGTATTTGTGGGAAGCTTGGAAATCAAGTTCAACAGCTGTAGGAATTCAGAGGTATAACAAGTTATGTATTTTTTACTTGTTCATGCCTAAGTTTTGCAAAAGTTTGGCATGCATTCCCAATCAGTTAGCTGTAGGAAGCTTGTTTAGCTTACAAGCTAATCCTTTTTATTATTTTGGCTTGAGCTGGAAGTGTAATCTTTAAGATGTTGATCAGTTATTTTATTTCTATATGAAGCTGCCAGCTAAGTTACAAAGAAGTGTAGAACCTTGTTGGGAGAGTTTTTATTGTTATTGTTTGTAAGCTGAAAGCAACATAAGGCAAAACAGTAGTAGCAAAGGTGCAAAGAGCTTAGACTTTGTCACAGAAAGTCTAGGAATCAATCGTTGTAGCTGCAGCAAGAAGAGGCAGCCTAATCAATTGAGTTCCTAAAAACCTTAATCAGAAGACCTGAATTTAATACTTTTAGTAGGCTTAATCATTTGTTGTAGCTAAGAAAATTGTGCAGATAGTTTGAGTAGTGTGGATTCCATTTTGGGCATTGTTGATGCGAAAAATGGATTATGGGAATTCAAACAAAAACTTAGGGCAACGATAACAAAGCCTGAATGGATGAAATTTCCAATTTGTTTGGAAGAAGATTGGAGCACGCATTTATGACAAGTTGGCGTGATTCAGCGAAGTTTCACTATTGTAAGAGGGTTATTGTAATTAAACTTTGTATGAATGATATAAGTAAGAGGGTTATTGTAATAAAACTTTGTATGAATTGTATATAAGGCCAAAGAAAGATGAAATAAAAAGAAGACAAACTAAGAAAGATGGGCAATGAAAAAAAAAAAAAAAGAAATAAAAGAAAAACAAAAGACGAGAAAATTAATTAGAGAGTTGTCCTCAAGAATCCACATAGATAAATTAAAATAATTGTGATGCAAATAATTATCGTTTTATACCTTATGCATTGTATAAATTAGAACAAAATAATATAATATCATTGACTCATACATACGTTTCAAATAATTGTATATAAATTAATACATGAGTGATATGACATGAAATTTGAGAGTATATCATGCATATAAATGATGTGATGACTTATTATATGAATAATAAAACATAGATAAATTTGTTCTCATGATCTTTTATATTTTGAAATATTATGTTGATAATGAGGACCAAACCACTAAAAAATTGTTTGAATGCAAGGAAAAATAACAAAATTTCATTTTGTAAATACTGCTGGACCAAATTTCAACTTGCACAATTCAGTTAATAGCAATTCACCTCATACAAACATACATAAAAATCTTGCTACTTAAATTAGCTTTTATATTACCAACAAATATAAGCATAAAATATTGCATAAATTCAAGACAACAATCTAGAAATGTAATGGGTACAAGCAAAAACAAAAAAATTTCATTTCGTAAATACTGTTTAAACAAATTTCAATTAGCACATTCAGTAAATAGCTATTCAACTAATACAAACATACACAAAAGTGAAATTTGTATTACCAACAAATATAAACAGAAAATATTGGATAAATTTAATACAATACAATCTAGAAATGTAATAGATACAAGCAAAAATAACAAAATTTAATTTCGGAAATACTGTTGGAACAAATTTCAATTTGCACATTCAGTAAATAGCTATTCACCTCATACAAACATAAACAAAAAAACTTGTTAATTAAGTTAGCTTTGAATTGCCAACAAATATATGCAGAAAAATAATGGATAAAATCAAGACAGGATACAATCTAGGAATTTAATAGGCATAAATATAAAGCTAAAGCAACTAACGAACTAATCATACAAAAATTACAAAAGAATAATCATAACATTTATAAGCATCAACCGCATTTAAAAGATGACTAGTTTAGGAATGCAGATCTTCATGGAACTATACATTTACTATAACAAGAATAAATAGGATGACAAAGTTGTGTATTTAAACAGACTTGACTAACCTCTATATCTCTTCGGGCTTTAAGAATTTGTCTCTGCGCGCACGGGTGATCAATTTCAAGAAGTGACGGCATGCGTTCTGAAAGTGCATCCAGAGATGCTAGTAGCTTTTCCTTCCTTAACTTTTTCAAAGGACTTAAAGAGGCTTCTCTCATTATCTCCTGCAAGATATCACATCTTCCCACTGTTAGAGTAAATAGTCTCATTTCATCTAAGCAAGGAAGAGGGACATAGAGAAGGTAATATACCTTCACTTGATTTAGAATTTCATCAAGGGATATAAGAGATGCAAGACGGGCATCTTCAGCTGCAGTTGAAGGAGTATGGATTGGTGAACCACCACTTTTCATCATTAAGGCCATGTCACTCTTCATTTGTCGTAAAATCTAACAATAAAAAAAACTAGATCTACTTCTTAAATGGACAAATGATAGCTACAAATATTTTCATATATTTGAAGAAAAGAAAGCATATCATACAGCTGACCACTACATCAATGATTTATAAAATACATAAAGCAATGACAAACATAAAAAGTAAGCACGCAGTCATTGAGCTAAAGCAATGTATAAAATGGGAAATCAACAAAAAAGTTGAAGCCTTGGAGCCGCTTGACTAGTAAATGACAACTAGCCTTTCGCTCCTAATGGTTTCACACCAGAGGGATCAAAGAGGAGAGACAAAAAGAAAAAAAAAAATTAATGAATAGGCTAACAGGTTATGTGAATATGATCATAGAAATTATATATAATGGGCATGATTTTCCAGGAAAACCATCGAAATATTACCAATGGAGTTTTGCTTCATATATAAACCAAATTATATTGAATATCAATTTTAACACAACCATGATGGATCCCAAGTCCGGTTGTGCAGATATTGAGAGTTGCATTAGGTAGTGAAAATCTAAAGTCAAATGTTTTGAAAATTTCAGGCGAATCCCTTATTTTTTTTTCTAAATTTTGCTAATGTTAGGATATTGCCTCAAGGTGACGCACTATATTTCAAAAATTCAATAACAATCAAGCAAGGTTCACCACATTGATGCCATGGTGTAGTGTTAAATGTTGGATGGCCCTCACATTACCTTTGAAAGGTTTAAGGAAAAAACATTGTTCACGATACTGCATCTAGGGAAAAGCTTGAAATTTAGGTACTTCAATCAAAAAGCTGATGTTGCCAATGCGTTTGAAGATTCATAGGAAAATAAATGCTGTTACTTCAAGAAACAAAGCAGGTTGGTGAGAACGCTGAGGAAACTAATTCTTTAATATTAAACTTTGGTGCTCTTATAAGAAACAAAATAGGAATGAAATTGGCATTATTTGAGAAAACAAATTTGGATTTCATGCCAAATCAAATGAATCTGTTGTTTTTTTTAAAAAATAGAAATATTTATTTAAGGAAAGGGCTTGAAGTGTCCACAAACTGTTCTTAAAGTACTTTTGTGCAATGCGATACACAGGCATTTTAATACCTTTCTTCTTTTATGATCAACAGATTCCAAAGCTGAGCGGAGTTTATTCACATGAGCAGGGTCTTCAGCCTCTTCCATAGCCAAGGTACCAGCTATATCCTAACAAAACATACAAAAAATATGGATAAAATGCTGTCACAATATGCTTGCAAGGAATAAACTTTGCAACTTCATAATACCTAATAATGAGACGCAGTGACTAAGCAGTCAGGCTTATGCTGTAAGAAGAAGCATGACTCAAACTTGAAAACCATAAATCAACAATCTCCTTTGGGTTCAAGCATGTGAATAAAAGAATAAAAACACACGTTAAGAAACATTTGTTTAACTACGTGCAAGAGCTACTCTGTTGCCAACTTTCAAAATCCTAAAACTTAAAAAAGCTGCGCACAAAAGGCTGTTCCTCTATCAACAAATTTCATGACAATATCCATTGTTTCATATGTGAACATTTTCTCTTAATGATTTGTGAATTTCCTATCTGTAATGTTTCTAGCATTCACATTCTAGCATTCGCAAGACATTTTATCACATCACATTTGCATGTCTTTGCACAAACAATGCCAAACTATTCACTTGATTTAATACGATACGCAAAAAGTCGATATTAGAACATGACAATTTAAATAAAAGATCCTAACAATATCTTCTATTTTATTTGGAAAACATTTTTTTTGGTTGGTCACAAACAAGAAATGTCAGCAGATTTATTCAGAAATTGGACACCATGCAGTTGAAAGTAGATAAGAACATGGTTAAGGATGATTTGGTGCATGCACGAACACAAAATATGCAAGGATTTCAATAAATTCACCAGTATATTTTCTGCTTGCAAATATTCTAATATTCTGAGTGGTAATCTCTATTAGAGAAAGTTTAATTCAACAGAAATCTTGTATGTTCCCATATATTTTTCAGGTATAATTGCTGAACTATGATAACCAAGTAATAAGCTATTTGTAATGTGCTCCTTTTTATGATATTCTGACTTCAAAGAATATCAATATTGGAAAACTCTAATCTTATAAAAAATACCGAACACTGTCACTTCATTAGAAGTACATCAATCGTGAAAGCTACTGCCTTTGCTAATAAATATGGGCATCGTTTTTCTTGGAATCAAAGGTGATAAGTGAGGATGGAGATTCAATTGATGGAATTCCTTATAGCAACATGAATATAAAAGTGGAAGTTGGTTTAAATATACTTGACAGCAATGTGTACTAAATTTTCTATTCAAGATCATCATCTTAATCTATAACCACATTGGAGCAATCAATTATTTACAAACTACATTCACTTTTATTAAGTGTAGTATGCGACATTAAATTCAGTAAATACAGAATGCAATATTACTTTTGGATCACATATTTTATTGCTACCTATACACTGACCTAACTACAATGTAAGCACATATGGTACCCTCCATCATACACACTCAAATTACATAATACTTTCCATCACTTCAAATTTCATAAAAAGTTACACCTATGTTATGGTTGATCTTACATGCATTTTGTTATAATAGATATGCCACACATCTATCTTAACAATCCCCGGTAAAAAAGGTAGGTATTTGTTGTACCCAAAATCTCAATTAGATATAGCATGACAGTTTTAATTGCATTTCTCATCAAAATTATGTCGAGTATCCAAGCCACATCAAGGTACAATAGCATTTACGAAGCTTCACTAATTTAAAACGAAGCTTGAAATTATACCCTTATCAATTTTATCAAACTCAAGCTGCAAAATAAAATTTTATCTGTATTTATTATTCTGAAACCAAGGCTAATACTAGAGACATGCCAAATATTAAGCAACACAAAATATTTAATATGGACATGAACCTAAATTTCCATAAGATCAAAGATATCTTTAGATGGCATAAGTAATGAATAGAAAGAAACAGTGGTTACGTGCTGCTTATCTACAAATGAGATCATACAATCAACTCCTCAAAGACAAACTTAAGTTATTGTTTTCCATGTAGGAGGAAAAAATTTGCATAAATCATGTGCACACCTTCAAGTGCTGCATTTGTGATGTATATACCCGTTTGGTATAATCTGATAGAAGCTGACCTAAAGCATCAGTATTAGGAAGCTGTGCAGCTCCTAAACCAGCCATCCATCCATCCATAATAGCAGTAGATAAAAGTTCCAACTGTCCAGAGGTTCCTCCTACAGCATCACTTCCTGATACCGAAAGAAAGTCGAAGTTCTCTGCCAGCCATGAGCGAATTTGACGCTGCAGCTCACCTGCAGGAGTGTGAACAAAAAGAGCTGCAAGAGCTTTATTTCCTACTGCAAAAGCTTTAGCATCCTCCGTTATCTCCCGAAGTTTTCCACCAGTTACATGTTGCCTCCAGGTTTCCTTTCACATAAATATGAAAAATTCTATGACTTGACATGATGTCTTAAAGACACAAGACACACAATATGCTTATAACTTCCTTAACAAAGCTATATCTAAAGGAAAATCTTAGGATAACTGAGAAATCTTTAAAAACTAATTTTCTTCATTATTATCATATGAATTAACATTAAGCAGTACTGATATTTCCAAAATGAACAATAAAACGGAGACTTTACACCATTCATATTTCCAATTAACTCTGATATTTTCGAAATTATCCAATTGTAGAAATATTTTACTTGATCAACAAGCATGACTCAATATGACAATAAAATTATATACAAAATGCAAGCGAAAGCAAACGTTGACAGAATATTCACCACCATAAATTTAAAAGAAATTATAATGATATAACTCGCACATGTATAACAGCAAAATCTCATGAAGGTCAGTGCATATGTGGTGTAGCATGAACTATTTAATTAGAATAGCACAAAGCTAAATTGCTTTGGTAAGAAAAATTTATGAACAAAAAGTCATACCCCAATGATGATTTTGATGATAAACATGTCATTAAAATGAACTTAAACACTATGTAAGAATATGAAACAAATCTTTAAAATCACAAATAATGTCATTTAATTGTTTTTGTTTATTGTCTTCCTAGAATAGGATATTTTTATTAATCATTTTCCTAATATATGATGTTCTAATTATTCCGATATTTTGCTTTTCCAATACACAATATGTCTTTATTTTCTTATTCTATTTTATTAGTACATGTTGAGAAAATCGTTTTTTCTCTTTTTTATTGATGAGAAATACAATCCTTTATATAGGAGATTTGCGGGAGATAAAAAGGAAACTAACTCAAATCCTATTCCTAGAAATAGGCTAACCGAATATCCCTCAATTTAAGGGATTTAATAACTTGATTTTTCCTATTCTATTTACATCATATTTACAACTCGACACTCCCCCTCAAGCTGAGGAATAGATGTCTTCCATTCCCAGCTTGACTATAAGCTCATGAAAACTTGCATTGTTCAACCCCTTAGTTAGGACATCAGCCAATTAGTATCCGGATGGTACGTAGGACATACACACCAGCCCCGCCTCCAGTTTTTCTTTGATGAAGTGTCTATCAATCTCAATATGTTTTGTCCTATCATGCTGTATAGGATTATGTGCAATGTTGATGGCAGACTTGTTGTCACTGTAGAGCTTCATTGGACCATCTAGATTGACTCTCAAATCATCTAGGATAATCTTCAACCATAGTAGTTCACACAATCCTTGGGCGATGGCTCTAAATTCTAATTCAGCAGATGACCTTGCCACAACGTTCTGCTTCTTGCTCCTCCATGTCACCAGATTACCTCCGAGAAAAGTACAATACCCAGTAGTTGATCTTCTATCCACCACAGAACCTGCATAGTCTGCATCAGTGTATGCCTCTAAGACCAGATCCTTGCTCCTTTTGAATAATATTCCTTTTCCAGGACTCCCCTTCAAATAATGAAGGACTCTGTAAGCGGCTTGTAGGTGAGGTTCTCTCGGGTCATGCATGAATTGACTGATCACACTTACCGAGTAAGCTATATCTGGCCGAGTGTGAGCAAGGTATATGAGTCTACCAACCAATCACTGGTACATCCTTTTATCAACAACTGGTTCTTCTTTAGCCTCTCCCAACTTATGGTTGGGGTCAATTGGTGTAGAGACCGGTTTACACCCAATCTTTCCTGTTTCGGTCAGTAGGTCCGATACGTATTTTTGCTGAGATATGAAGATCCCTTGGGTAGAGTAAGCTACCTCTATACCAAGAAAGTACCTCAATCTACCCAGTTCCTTGATCTCAAATTCCTTTACTAGTTTCTTCTTCAACTCAACCTTTCCTTGCTCATCATTTCCGGTCACTATGATGTCATTTACATAGACTAAAAGCGCTGTGACTCCCCCTGCAGCCGAATGTTTAATGAAGAGAGTATGATCACCTTGGCTTTGTCTATATCCAAGTTCCTTCATCACTTTTGCAAATCTCCCGAACCATGCCCTAGAAGACTGTTTTAACCAATAAAGTGCTTTCCGTAACCGACACACTTGATTGCTTGTGTCTTTTTCAAATCCTGGAGGGATGTTCATGTAAATTTCTTCGTCTAAGTCACCATGAAGAAATGCATTCTTAACATCATATTGTAGAAGCTGCCAACCAAAGTGAGCAGCTAAGGACAAGAGAATTCTTACTGTATTCATTTTTGCAACCGGTGCAAATGTCTCCTGATAATCCACCCCGTAAGTCTGAGTATACCCTTTAGCTACCAATCTTGCTTTATACCTTTCAAGTGATCCATCAGCCTTATATTAAGTGTGAAAATCCACTTACAATCAACAATATTTTTCCCATTGGGTCTATCAACAATCTCCCATGTCTTATTCTTCTCCAATGCTCTCATTTCTTCTGCCATAGCATCTCTCCATTCCTTTTTTGACAAAGCCTCAGAGACCGTGGTAGGAATGATAATAGTATTCAGGCTTACAATGAATTTTTTGTGGGTTGGTGATAGGCGGTTTAGAGAGACATAGTGGGATAAGGGGTATAGTGGTCTTTTTGTGCATTCTCTAGCTCTCTTCCGAAGAGCAATGGGTAGGTCAAGGTTTGTGGGATTGGTAGGTATTTCAGCAGGTTGTGGTTGATGAGAGAAGTCAGATCTTACCGTGGTCTCAATTCCAGGGTCTGAGTTGGATTCTTAAACTTGTGTTGAGTCTGGAACGGCCTTTCTCCTAGAGTACACCTGAGAAAACCTTGGAAAATCATGAGGGACACTGGTTGGAATAGGGGATGACTCGACAACAGGATCAGGATTATTTGGAACAAGAGAGGTCTCGGCTAGGACAGGAGACTCGGATGTGGAGATTCGGGCTGGAAGATGCGGAAGGTCAAGTGTGTGAAAAGGCTCACAAGGACTATCTTCTATCGAATTTTCCTCCTGAAGAGAGGACTTGGAGAAGAAATATTTATTTTCTGCAAAAGTAACATCAGCCGAAATGTAGAATTTTCTAGATGAAGGATTGTAGCACTTATATCCCTTTTGAGTGGATGAATACCCAAGGAATATGCATTTGATGGCTCGGGGTTCCAATTTGTCTCTATGAGGACTGTGATTATGCACAAAAGCAGTGCATCCAAATACCTTGGGTGTAAGGCCATTGGTTGTTCGGAAGTGAGGGTAGAAACTGTTAAGGAGCTCTATGGGACTTTTATTGTCTAGCACACGGGAAGAAAGTCTATTTATGAGGTATGTGGCAGTAAGGACAGCCTCCCCCCAATAGGATTTTGGAACACTCCCTTGAAGAAGTAGGGCTAGTGTAGTATTGAGTAAATGTCCATTTTTCCTTTCGGCGATCCCATTTTGTTGAGGTGTGTTAACACATGATGAGTCATGAATAATGCCTTGGGCTTGAAAATATGGAGATAGGAATTGGTTGAAGTAATCCCTAGCATTGTCTGTTCTGAAGCTTTTTATTTTTACCCCGAATTGGTTTTGAATCATTGAGTGAAAATTTTGTACAACAGTGCTCACTTCAGATTTGTGTTTAAGTAGAAAAAGCCAAGTAACCCGAGTGCAATCATTAATTAAGGAGACGAACCACCTAGCCCCAGAAATATTTGGTATAGTAGAGGGACCCCATATGTCACTATGAATCAAATGAAAAGGATGAGAACTTCTTTTATTGCTAATAGGAAAAGATACACGAGTGTGTTTTGCCAATTCACATGTATCACAATGGAATTCAAAAATCTCTAATCCTTGAAATAAATGAGGAAACATAAGTTTCAAAGACTTGAAAGATGGATGACCTAGACGTAGGTGATACAGCCAAATGGCATCTTTATTTGAGGAACTAAAGAAAGACAAAGACAAATCACTCCTAGCAATCAGAGATGGCTCAAGGTAGTAAAGGCCGCTCCTTTCCTTAGCAAGTCCAATCTTCCTCCCCGAGACCTGGTCCTGAAAAACACAATAAGAAGGGAAAAAAATGGCATAACATTTAAGATCATGTGTTAGTTTTTTAATGGAAACAAGGCTGACTGATAATTTTGGGACATGTAGAATATCCTTAAGGATAAGTACAGGGGAGAGATGTATATCTCCAAAGCCGGCCACTGTCACGAGGGATCCATTGGCCACTACAATTTTTCTATTGCTCGGGCAAGGGGTATATGTGTGAAAAGGCTTAGAGGTAGGAGTCATATGATCTGTGGCACCTGAATCTATTATCCATGAGTTGGCATAAGGAGTTTCCGAGGCATTCATACAAACAGGGAAGGAAGGTTTACCTGACAAGGCTAGAGAACAGGTACCGGAAGGCTTCTCAAGGGACCCCAACAGATTTTTTAACCTCTCAATGTCCTCACTGCTGAATTCTCCTACGGCCACTGCTATTTTTTCTTCATTTTTTGGTTGCTCCACCATGTGTGCTTGTGGCCTCGACGGATCTGTCATGTATGTTTGAGGCCGTGACTGCCCTCCTCTAGTTCCCCACTCATGACTGGGTGGCTTCCCATTCAGTTTCCAACACTTATCCCTTGTGTGCCTCGGTTTTTTGCAATAAGTACACCAAAGATTGTCCTTGTTCTCCTTCCATTGACCTTCTCTACTCTGATATTGCACTGGAGCGTCACTCCTTCCTTTTTCCCGATGGTTTGCTTTTGCTACTAGGGCTGAGCCGTCCAAGGTTTGTGGTTGAAGCATGACACCCCTCCTGCTTTCCTCTGCACGGACTAGTGAGATTGTTTCTTCCAACGGTGGTGTCTCTTCCTTGCCAAGGATTTGAATCCTTACCTGATCAAATTCAGGATTTAATCCAGCTAAAAAATCATAGACTCGGTCCTTTTCAATGAATTTCTTCAATATGGCAGCATCCTCTAGACTTTTCATCTCAAACACTCAGTAATGATCAAGTTCCTGCCACAGATTTTGCAGTAAGTTTGCATACTCTGTGACAGATTTGTCTCCTTGCTTAGTGGCTGCAGTTTTGTCTTTTATTTCATATACTTGCACTGCATCATTGGCTTTTGAATATGTGCGGCGAGTATAATCCCAAATCTCCCTTGTTGTACCAAAAAACATACATGCATCACTGATCATGGGGTCCATCGAATCCCATAGCCAGGACATGATCATTGAATCCTCCTAATCCCATGCTTCAAACTTTGGATCATTCTCAGCTGGACCTGTTCCAAGAAGATGGCTAAGTCTCCCCTTGCCTTTGAGATAGGTACGAATGAATTGAGACCATTTGAGGTAGTTCTTTCCATTGAGCCGATTTGAGGCCCGAACATTCTGCAATTCTCCAGTTTTCTGAGCAGAGTTCATTTCTTCTTTTGAGGCTGACATCTTTGAGGGCTGGAATATACAGCAATGAAGGCTGTTTGAAGAGAAAAAATTCGCAACAATAAAGGCTGGAAAAAATGCTCTATTTTGATCTCAGGAAACAGGGTAAAACAGAGCACAAAAGAAGAAAGAAAAAAGCAACAATAAAGGCTGAGAGAAAAAAGGGAAAAATCCAGCAATGAAGGCTGAGAAGAATGGCTATGCTGTAGTAGTGGCCGCTTGAGGAAGAAGGGGAAGAAGAGACCCCAAAAAGAAACCCGTCTCTGATACCATGTTGAGAAAATCGTTTTTTCTCTTTTTTATTGATGAGAAATACAATCCTTTATATAGGAGATTTGCGGGAGATAAAAAGGAAACTAACTCAAATCCTATTCCTAGAAAATAGGCTAACCGAATATCCCTCAATTTAAGGGATTTAATAACTTGATTTTTCCTATTCTATTTACATCATATTTACAACTCGACAGTACATGATATATTGTCTATTCCATGCTATCTCAAAAATACATGAGCCAAAAGTAATTAACAAACGTTGAGATTGAAATGCATAATCACTTTTATTCATAGTATCAAAGTCATGATCTCTTTAGTGTTCATGCTCTCTCTCAATGGCCTCTTTTCACCATGCCCTTTTTTCTCCCTTGCATGACAGAGTTTGCATCACTCACCGGATTTCCATTCTCCATGCTTAAGCGCATTAAAGCTTCCATCTTCTTCATTGTTGACTCTCACTTATAGACATCCTCTTCTTCTTCGATCTTTTTGTGGTCTCCTAGATGAAATATTCGCAGTCGACTGATCCTCCTCAAGCTAACCCATCCATCGAGTCATCGTCCTCCAAAGGCATAATAACCAACCCAAACTCCGACATGTCATTGAAACTCATAGTTTCAATTGGTGTTTCTCATAACGAAAACTGAAGCATAGATTGGACATCTCATGGGGGCTACTCCAACACCACTTGGCTAAAAAACCAACAATATGTGGGTAGCCAAAAATTCTCTCATGTTATAGTTCATCAATTCAAAGGATTCAAAAATTGATCCATATAACTGTTCTATGTAGCTATATAGGATATCAAGGATGTAGTTCAAAAAAATTATTCTAGCCTCAATAATACTTGTCAATTTTTTGAAGTTCACATAGTCTTATAATTGATTCACCAAAGTACTTTATCTATCATCAAGTATCTAAATTCTTAAACAAAACAAAGGCAAGTAGATATGTATTATGACACAAAATTACATCACCTTGAATATGGCCTGAAGTTTGGGATGTTATTCTTAATATTGATGCCTTAACTGTTTCCTTTTTTTGATCAAGTATCATATGGATATGCTTTTGAAATAAGAGATGTCTAATAAATATAGATATAAATAGTTCAATTTGTTTTTAGCAGGCTGTGGAGTACGAAAATCTTCTTGATTTCTACTCTTTCTATCGTAATCTCAGCCCCAAGGAACCAAATTGTACTCAAAACCATGAACATGTCCAAGGGAATCAACATTCCATTAAGAATATAAAGCCAAACAAGCAAAAAAAATTGAAAACAAAAGCCTTAACTAAAGCAAAATATGCTTTAGCCGCATATCTTTGGCTCATCAACTATACAAACTAATGTTGACTATAATATTTCTTACTGAAGAGCTATGATTAAATGCTTCAGTTTCTGCCTCTAGAAATCTGAAAATAAGTCACATACAAAGCAATTAGATTTATGATCGAGCCCTTTTTGGAATAACTTCTCTTCAAATTACTACTAATCAAGGTATTACTACAATTCTTACCTCTATTGAGGGTATTTCTTCTTATCAGATCACTACCTCAATAGCCTCCATTGAGAAACACAATTCGATTCAATTATCTTCGATAGGCCTCGCTCCTCCTGCGGCACTTATTGGGAGTGAGCAATGCACCTCCACTCTAACACCCATTTCTACTTCTCCCAAGCCCCTCACCATTGACCTTCTTTCCTTTATGTTAGATCTTTCTTGGAGAGTTGATTTCTCTTACCATGATGATATCGATATTAGGCAGAATCCCAATAGGCTTCCTACTCAAATTGAACTCCTAGTAAGTGCTTTGCTATTAAGTAAATATATTGAGGAAGTACTTCATTTGAGTCTTGCCCCAAGATTTTATCATGTTTATGAGAACTATATGGTTATTGATCATAATACAGAGATCAAGAAACTCAAAAACTTTCATAAATAACCCCTCAGACTTATCACATCAACTCTGATAAAGGTTTGTCCTTGTCAAATATTTCGGTTAACAACCTTTCTTTGTGAAGTATTGATTAATTCTGTGTCTGGTTCTATCATGTTAAATTGGATTTTTGACAATATTGATATAAGCTACTTTCATGAGGTTATTTTCTATCTTCTTCGTAAAGTATTGATTAATTTCTATGTGCTTGGTTCTATCATGTTAAACTAGATTTTTGACAATATTGATGATTGATTGGTTCTCATATAATAATGTCATAGGGTCTTCTTGTTTAACATTGAGTTCTTTTAATAGTCTACTTATCCTTAGTCCTTTGCAAATGCCACCCGAAATTCTACTTCGACACTACTCTTGGATGCCATTGATTGTTTCGTCCTCCTCCAAGTATTGATATTTTTTGATACATAAGTAAAATATTCAAATGTTTACTTTTGATTCGTAATAGAACGGGCATAGCTTACATCATAATAGATAATTCCTTATTCGAGTTTTTTTTTGAAATATAGAGCTTCTCATAGTGTCAATTTCAAGCTCATAAAAATTTCATAAACTGCTTTCATCCATTCTTCCCTTAGGTCATCCATAAATTGACTTATCACATTGATTGAAAAACTCATATATAACTGTGTAAGATAAATATATAAATTTACCAACCAATTTTTGATAGACATTTTATAGCTACGGCTCTTTTATCATTTTTTACAAGCTTTGAAGTTGTCTTCATCAAAGTGTCTTTTGATTTACAAACAATCATCGCTCACAAATATAATGCATCGATCTAGCCACTTTCACTCCTACAAAGCATCAAATATTATTTAAGTCTTTGATTTGAAATTCATTTCTTAGGATCCTTTTGATAGAAAACATTTATTTAACAAATTATCTAGCGACCATTATGTCATCAATATATATGACAAGTTGAAAAATTTACCGTCATGAGATTTCTTTACAAAGAAGGTACAATTGCCTTGGCATTAGGAATAGCCAAGAAGTTTTACAAATCAAGTAAATCTCTCAAACCAAGTTGTTGAGTATTACTTGAGGCCATAGAATGGCTTATTCAATTTGTAGACATGATTTCTTGTGGTTGGAGTTTCAAAATAGAAGAATCTTTATGTACACTTCTAAAATAACAATTAAGAAGGCATTCTTTACATCCAATTAACAAAAAAGTCACTCCAAATTAGCTATTGAAGAAAGAAGGACAAGAACAATATATAGTTTTTGCAATTAGAATAAATATTTTTAGTTGTAAATGCCATAAGATTATGAAGCCCTTTTGCAACAAGACAAGCACAAAATTTACCAATGCTTTCAAATACGTAAATTTGATGATGAAAATCCATTTGCACCAAACAAGAATTTTACTTGCAATAAGCTTTGTAATTTCCACTGATTCTTCTTTAAGGGACAAATCTTATCCATCAAAACAACTTTTCAAGAGGAAATTTTAAGAGCCTCTTGAACATTGGTAGGAACTTGAGCTATATCCAAAAAGGTAGGGCATGCTTGAAGAACTAGGACAAGTGAGAGATTCTTATATGAGATTTAATTATAAAAAGAACATAGAATACAACTCTTAACACCCATCTTAAGAACAATTTGCCAATTCAAATCATCCAACTAAAATATCATCATCAAGCCAAGATCACTAAAGTATATATTTGTTTTCAAATCTTAGTGTAATCCTCTAGTGTATCGCCAGTGATTTTTAAAGGGAACGCTCAAATCAATCTAGTATAATCATTTATAAAGAAAACAAACAAAAAAAAAATCCAAAAACATGTTTGATGCATGAGAGCTCAACACATCATTGTGAAATATGGCAACGGGATGAGATGGTTTGTATGATTGGTTTTGAGATAGTTTCTGAGTGTTTTACAAATTGATACACTTCACATTTAAACAAGTTGGAATTCTCATTTTTGAAAAACAAAAGGATCAATTTTCTAAGATACATTAAATTTGGATGCTGAAAAAATATCATAACATAATTTAATTATTAAAAGCAAAACTATTTAATAAGGAGCTTTGAAAACTTAAACTACCAACTTATTGAAATTGTCCTCACTTGGAGAGTTACTTACCTGTGAAGAGGTATAATCCTAAATATTTTTTAGTATTGTTAATCATCCCCACCAAAAGCCAAATCCTAAAACTTACATAGATTTTGAAAAATATTTATCAACATATTTTTAATTGATTAATTTTACTGATGACAGCAATTTTCAATTTAAACTAAGAAGAAATAACAAAGAATTTAGTGTCAAATTTTAAGTCAACTTCATTGTACTTATTTTTTAATCTTCTGATTGTTTCCCATGAGAAACAAAATACTCTAATTAACTTGAATTGGTTGAATTTTGGAGAAATATTATTAAATCTCCATCTCCAATCTTGTGATCAGATTCCTTAAAGCATGTAGAGTATTACCTTTTATGTGTTATTGTACCATTGGCACTAATGGAGGAAGAGGAGGGTCTTCTTTGAGGTTGGATTTTCGACAAACTTGGGTGTGTCTTTAGTGCTTGTTGTATTTCCCTTGAACTTATTTAACTTGAAGAATTTAAAATCATCTAGCCCCCATAAAAAACTTAACTTTTGGCATTGGTTACACATTGGCTTGTCCTTCTCTTGTTTACCATTACCTAATTATAGTTATACTCCATCGAGTAACAAGAGCAATAGTCTTGAAATTATTGGATAGATTATAGATCTCTAACACGAATTGTTTCAACTCTCTTCTCATCTCAGTTTTTCGAATGCTTCACGAAGGCTAAGTGTTGGTGTTGGTGTTGTTCATAGAATTTTCCCGTGACAAGGAGAACATAAGCTTACTTTAAAACTTGCATAGGTATTTTTGTTCAACAAGTTAGTTGTGGCAAAACACATCATCCAAGAACTTCCATTTGTACTCCTCAAACATATCTAACTACTATTAGTTTTGATGAGGAGTGTTGGAAGATTGAATGACAAGGAGATGTCCTTAACATTGATCATGAAGAACACACTCAATATCAAACAACTCAGATATATTTTCCAAGAGAACATAAGCTTCCCTCACATCTTTCCATACATCCACAATTGTTTTTATAGAGGAAGTTACCTCCAATATCATTTATCAAATAATTACAAAGAAATGATATAACAAGATTATTCTCCATATTCCATGTTTGAAATTACACAATTTCTTCAGTTGAATGACTTCGACGGTGACGTGCTCATGTCGATATTTTTTATTAAAATAAAATCTGGACTGACTAAGACCATTGAAGATAATTATGATTATTAAATTTGTGGTTGGTGCTAGAAAAAAGATGCATGACTTAGAAAATCAATTTGACTTACGTAACTTTTGATGAAGAATTTTAGAAGCCACTCATTTTGGATTTTAGGTTTTTAAAAGTTTTCATGCTATGAGAACAATGGAGGTAGACAATTCCTCTTCTGTTTTTTTTAAGAAAATCTCCTAAACATGCAAAACGTAAAACTAAAAACGAATGACAACTAATTATAAGAAATTAATTTTTTGAGAATACAAACTTGTGAGCAATGCACAAAAGTTTAGGTAATTTATGTGGTTAACAATAGTGTTACTCTAGTAGAAGTAACATAGCAAGCATTGAAGAATTAAAATTATGGAATGTTCTTCATGTCCTTATCCTCAATGACAACATTAAATTAAGAGAAGATCTTAGTTTATTGAGATCTTTAAATTAGAATGTGTTTCAGGACCTCAGAGAGAATGATTGACATGCAAAGAAGCACAAACATATATACTCTCTTTTGTGATAAAACTCTCATTAATTGATTTTCTTTTAAAGTCCCTTTTTTAAGTAAAATATCTGAAGTCATTGTGCTTAAAATCATTCATAAATAAAAGCTCAAACTCTTTCTTTGCAAACCATGTAAACAAAATAATCTTGCCCAACTCCCTCATACATTTTGAATCCTTCCATCATGTTTAGAGTGACATTTGATGACTAGATCAAATCCTAAACCAACCAATTCTTTCAGTTCATCATATTAATAGATAATCACTCGTGTCTATTCAATGTACTTGATGAAAAATGAGCTAGATTCATTACGTTTAAGAAAATTCCACAAATATATGCCAAATGTCATTCCATCCCAAAGCAAAATCCTTTAAATAAATAATGAGTAGAATATTTTGTAAATGATTTTTTACAATACCTTCTCGATGAAGACATATTCACCAAAATTTATGCATATATATACTACAACAAAATAGGGTTGTCAAAAGAAAAAAATTATCAACTTTTTAAAGTACCTCATGCCATTATGTACTCAAGTAATATTCTTAATTTTATGTTAAGACATTTTGAATATCTTATGTAGTCAACCAACTTACATAAAAAATATAACAATATAAAACTACACTAAATCTATTACTCGAGTCTTTACCAACAATTCAACTCTTTAATTCTCTTTCACTTAAAGCCTTCAAATGTTTTGGTCTTCACTTATGACAATAATTTCCTACAAAATAAATTGGATGCTAAAACTCAAAAATACAGATTCATGAGATATTCTCTAACTCAAAATAGTTACAAATATTATTTGTCAAAAATAAGATTCAAAATCGCTAGTGACGACTCGTTCTTTGAGAATCTACCCTATTATCCCAATAAATCTCAAGGAGAGCAATGCTATAACAAAACATAAAGCAATTGCACATAGAATGATTAAGCTTATGTGGCATACAATGCTCTTAAGTGATCTTAACATTGCATGGAAATATCCTATGAAACTCTATAGTGATAAAAAATCTATCATGACATATGATGAAACATATATGGATTGATTATGGTTTCATAAAGGATGAAATCGACAAAGGAGTAATAAAGTTTGCCTATATTCCAAGAAAGATTCAGGATGCAAATATTCTTAAAAAAGCTCTATTAGCCAATATTTGAATTGCTTATTAGCAAGTAAAGAATAATCAATGTCCACTTTTCTACTTAAGGAGGAATGCTTGAATCTGGAACAAATTCCTAAAATCCAGAAAAAAATTATTCATTTAATTCCTGGACTTAACTCGAATTTCTTAGAGTAAGATTTTGTTTTGCAGTCCTAGTACAAAATACTCTTGTATTTCCTTGTTTTGTTACTTAGTATAAGATAAACTTTTTATTTACATATTCTATTTACTATTATAAGAAATATTTTTTATTTTCTGTTATATGTAACAAGACTTTCTTTCTAAGATAAACAAAGTATTGGATTGAAGTTTATAGTCATTTTTGTTCACTAGGAAAACACCTTGTGCCAAAGTTTCTGATGTCAGAAATAATTGTAGGTTCTTGCAGGGAAGTCTTACAACAAGGTGAAATTTGTTTCCATGTAGAATAGAAGTCTCGGGTTTTAACTAGTGAAAGCATTTTACTGGTGAGTTCAGCTACAACAGATCCTACAGCCTAACCTACTTCTAAACCCATGCGTGTATGAGCTTGTGCACTGAGCTAATCTTTCTCATTTGAGTGATTACAAGTACTTCTAGCAAAACAAAAAAGATGCAACAACAAGCTCATACACGCATGAGTAGATAAGCTCCAACAATTTAAACAACTCTTTTGACATTGGCCGTCAGCCAAAAAAAGTAACACAAGTAACAAAGACGGTGGTATACAAAAGAAAATGTATAAAAGGTTTTCAAATGTTATATTGAAGGTAGAATTAAATTAAAAGAAAAAGGAATTTTGCTTGACCCAAAAACAAATATACCCACGCTCACCCTCCCCGTCAACAGCATAGGTTACCTACAGTTGCCATTACGATTATAAAGGAGAAACAGCTAACTGACATCAAGCCTGAACAACAAAGATAACACCAGTACATAACATACCTGGTCAATGCCTCGAAGTTTTAACACAATCGATGAGAGTTTGGACTTCTTTTCTTGTTTTATATGAACCTTAAACCCTTGGATGTGCTCAGCAACTAACGCATTGCTCCCACTTGAATCAAAATGAACCGGAGATCTGCCTGGACTATTACCTCGGCTAGAACTTCTACTTCTGCCAGTGTTAGCTTTCTCAAGAAAACATTCAACTGGAGATACCTGGAAGATGGACATTAGAAAGGATCTAGCTTTGCTGAGACGAAGAGCAAGATATGTTAAGGTTCCTTACTTTGATGGATTGTAGCTCAGGTGACCTAGCAAGTAATGATCTAATGTACAAGATTCTAACTCGAGAAACAAGCATCGTATCCATCACTTTTCGTGCTTCCAACCTCTGAATAAAAGTAAGCACGGCATCTCTGATTTCAGCCAGTATTTCATGCTCCCTTGTAGCACCAGCTTTGATTACTGCTGCTAAGACCTGCAATTTGGCGATTAAATAATTTCAACAAATAAACTACAACTTTAAGTTAAACAAAAGTTGCCCTAAACAAAAGTAACAACAAATGAGAACATTCAAGGAAATAAACGGCACATGTTCCAGAAAAAGCAAGGCAGAATGAAGACAGTACAATGGAACAGAAAAAAAACGGAAGGCATAGCACAAATAAAAATTACCTCGCAACACTTGCTTCCCTTACAAATTTATGGGAAAACTTGAATTATTTTGCAATTTAATACAGATATTAGATATGTTTAACCAGTAAAAAAACATAAAAATAATTAGTTCTTCAAATTAAGGTTCAACGTATCCATTTCAAATGTTCAACTGAAAATTTGATTTTGATCTTTTCAATTCTTGGCTTCGATTAATTTTTAATGTATTTAAATTAATCTTAATAATTTTTTTAATATTTATTATATCTAAAATGATAAGAAATGAATTAGAAAAACTATAAACACTGTTTTGACCAAAACTGTGTTTGAACGTCCAAAAGGGCTCAATGGTACCAAAAAAGACTGCTCCAGACTAGCATCAAGCAAATACACATGAGCAGAGACAAAACTGGTCAGAGAAAAAAGGATTGCTGTACGATAACGTTTCCAAATGCTTCAAAGGTCTAACGATATCTTTGGATGGTGGTACTGAATAGAATGTATCAATTTTCTATATGGCTCATCTAAAGAAGAAAAGGTCTCGAGAGAAAGAATACAGCAATAACATATAACAATGAGAAGGACAAAAAACAATACAATAGAAAATTAACAAAGTAATAGTAAATTTATTTGCTACTTCATTTCTACAAAGAAAGCTAAGTACAATAATATTAACATATACAGTGTAGCATTCTCTTCTCAATCAAACAAGGTAAAAGACCCATCTGGTTGCTCATGTCATGTGACAATTTGTTAAAGGAGAAACATTGACAACACCAAAGATCTGCCAATCAATACAAGTACAAAAGAAAAAAAAGGAAAGCTTTGCAAGACTAAACACTAATATTTATTGGTTTTTATTAGTATTTCGATAGATTACCTATTTTGATTATTGCAGTTTTAATTTATTTGTGCATCATGTATTGAAAACAAAAAGATAAAAAATGACATGTAAAAAAAATCAATTTGACAATGCGGTAGAAAAGACATATCTAAGCTTCCTTGTAGCATTGCTAGAGGTATTTTGTTCAATAGCAATGGCAAAAAACCGTTGATCTATTAAGGCATATTGACTATATGAACCCTCAAACTATGAATGTCAAATTTTTTTGAATGGTATATTGCCAATCTTGTTTTTTTTTTTCCCAAATGTACAACAAAACAAATTCAGTAGGTCAATCCTTGCATTTCTACGTTGTACCTCATCAATCAATATTTAGTATCATATGGCAAATCTTGTTGGTAATATTTTATAAAACGTACCTTTAATTTTGAATATGAACTATTGATCACACAACATGCTAAAACAACTTGATTTAATTTAATTTGCCAGGATCTTATCAATGTATTCACGTCAAATATTCATCATTTTGAAATATAAACTAGAGAATAAAACCTCATTCTTCAATGTTTTACTGTCAATCATCATATCTATCTTTTTATCAACCTAATCATGAAAACATTTACATTTTATACGTTCAATTTAAGATTTGTTAAGTTAGAAATCTTTAGACACTAAAATTTATTTAATGGCAGCATATACCACTGAAAATGAGCTTTTGAAAATGTATTTTTTTTTAAAAAAAGTTTTATATAAGAGAAAAATAAAAAATTATGCGAATTATTAGGTAAACCTTTGATGCTTTTCATGTAAAAAAAATAATTTTGAAAAGCTCCTACCAAACAAAGCCTATGATAATTCAAAACATTTCTAGTTTTCTTAGAGCTTCCATAGCCTTATCAACAACATCGTTAAAAAAAAGTTACAACATAGTACTACATCTTAAAAATGATCAATAAAAACAGGCATAATTAACGCAAAAAGGTTTGAGACAAATCAAGGCATTAATGAAGTAAAACTACAGTAAGAAAATATTTAGTCAATCAATGCAAACATCATTATAATAGATTATTTGCATGGGCAAAAGAATGAAAACAAATAGAACATTTGCATGAACTGCACCTTTACTCCAAAAATCTGTCGTAACTAGCTTTATCCTACCTTTGTAATAGATTATTTGCATGAAATGAAATTGTAGCCAACCAAATTAAACGAAAACAAATTTTACCATTACTCCAAGACTATCACTTATATGTTCAATTTTTTCTTTAAAACTAGAACTCAATTCTATTTGAAAGGAAAAAATGCTATCAAAATTCAAAAGCTATGGTCAAAGATAGCATTGAACTGCACCTGTACTTTGGTTCAGAACAAACTTGAGTTAAAGAGACATAATCTAGGTCAACTTCAATACATTTTGAGCCAACCCCAAATCAAACTGAAATATCTATGCAATTGTGTATATATTTACATATTCAATACTTCAAGCAAAGATACACATATAAAGGAATGAATTCCCATGGTAATAAAAACATATATCTATATAGCTAATAAGATTAATTACAAAAAACAGTGTATAACTTACAAATTCATGAAAGATAAAAAAAGTATTTGAAAGTCAATTTGATTATATGAGCAATGCTTACTTTTATTTTAAGTTTTTACATTTATTTTTAAGTATAGATTGGGAGGAATCCAACTAATCTTGCACTATGACCAAACTGGCTCACGATTGAAACATTAAAAGTCATAAATACCAATAGCTTTTATTGTTATAACAATTTTAAAGCAATGGTTCAATCTATAATTTTCTTATTACATTTCACTTTCGATCTTTACTTGACTATCAAATTTTATCATAAATAATAAACTCTTTAGCCATGTCAGCCAATCCATTTGGTTGTTGATAGCAACATTTTTTTCTATAAATCATGATATGTACTAACTTTATCAACTTATTGATTAAAGTATCTAAATTTTAAGTTTCTACCCACATTTTAATGCATTGTTTTGTTTAGTTTATTGACTTGGATCTGTCAATAATGATGTAAGAACCCTAGCTAATAGATCACTACACCCAACCTTTGTTAGGTCCTTGCTTAATTGTCATTGAATTGGCAATATGGTGCATCATTTTCAAGAGACACCCAAGCATTAGAGCAATTTCTTGTAGTACTCATGTCATGCTGGTCCACCCAAGAATTAGTGCAATCTCTTGTAGTTTCACGAAATGCTGGTTTAAAGAACTATATGTTGGTTGTCAACAACCTAAGTTAATTCTCCATTACCTAATTTGTTCATTTTACCAACCATGCCAAAGTTTAAACACAAACAATTTTAGGCAGGGATCATTTGTTGTAGCTTTAATTAACAACAAAAAAACAATAAGCCACACACCTTGTAAATATTTAAAATCCATTCGATCATTCATTTGTCCAAAAGTTTAGTTTGGATTTCACTCATTATGTTGTATACCATTTTCAAGTTCTAGTTCAATCATATCAACTAAAGTTCAACTAAGACGTAATAATGGCTTTTCAGCAATGAAAAATATTAACAAATCATACACAAAATAATCTGTTGCTGGAAACAAATTGCAGCACCTTTACTGTCGGAAAATTATTATGCAGTAATAGCATGCTTTTGGAGAAACACTACAGACGCTTCCAAGACGTTAAAAACTTTGAAGGTAAATTATCAGTACAATTTTGGTTATCAAAGTGGCAAAAATTGATTCCAACGAAATTTAGAGGCATGCATTTAATTTCAACTAGGTTTCTCATGTTGCATAATTACATAAATAATTCTCTCAAGTTTTAATAATATTTAAATAGGTTCACATGCTTTGCAAATGCTATAATTAAGTTCTCAATCCCTTTTTTTTTTTTTCAAAACTACCCTTTCTTAACATGGTTACACAATTATACAGACTATGGAGGTTTAAATGACTATTTTTGAAAGATACATCAGAAAAAAAATTTACACAGAGCCTAGATGTACTATTTACAAAATTTCTAAACTTAACAAAACATTTTTGAAACCTAATAAACCAACTTGCAAATAAGCTTCTCAAGTTATAACCACAAAAATAGATAGTTTAGATTTTAAAAATATTCAGATGGGTTTATAACAGTTTATCATTTTTTCCAAATTATCTTTCTTAAAGATATATTTGCATAATTATACAAACTATAAAAACATATATGACTAATTTTTAAGAATATCTTACAAAAAATTGCCTAGCTACTTAGTTCTGATATTTACAACAATTTTGAAACTGCCCAGCCATTTTTGAAATGCAATAGGTTTACTTGTGCATTTATTTATACTTACTTTTATGGCTACATTCAATAGGCCGCCAAAGGTATCTTATACAACATAACAACAGCATGAAAAGAGTATGCAACTCAAAAAAATAAAAATTACAATAAAATACCAGCATCAAGAGTTTGTTTGCACCATCAGCAACAGCTGCAAAGCTTTCAAATTGATCAGGATCAAAATCCATTAAAGCAGTAGTAAGGTACTCCCCAGCAGGTGTTTTTGGTTTATCAGTTTTGACGAGGGCTCCTGACGGCTCCTCTCTATCTTGTGATGGCAAAGGGAGGACGTCTATTGAGCATGCTTTAGAATTTTCAGTCCTGGCAAAAAAGGCAATAAGAAATAGTGCAAATGCACTCATCGTTAGCAAAAAAAACTAGTTTTAAGGGGAAAAACAATCACACCTGTTGATATCTCTTGCCTGAAAGTTAGCTGGTATTTTGGTCAATGGGCTTGATACCTGAAAGAAAGCACTAAACATGAATCTTACATTGCAATGCTCCAAATAATCATATATCTACATAATTCAAAAAAGATGATAGCAAACACTCATGAAAATTTAGCATAATATGCACTCCATTTGAAGTTAGAGGGAAATTATTGGTTGACAATGTGTGCAATAAGAAACTTTAGGCTAGATGCAAAATATGTAATTTTGATTAGATACCAAGTACTTGGGTCTACATACCTAAATATTTAAACGTTTGCAGTCCTAAGTTGCAATAAAAATCAGGTAAGAGCTATCCTACAAAACAAATTGAAGTGGCGTAGTTAAGGATATTTTGGTCCTAGTTACAAAACATCTTATCTTGAGTGGGTCAATTATCCAAATTTAAATCATTTGTATTATACTCAATTTGCAATCGACCTTATGAACCTTCGATTATAGGTTTCCCCTCACTGAACATGATAAATTAAGATAGGCGCCTGCACCAATTTGAAGGACAAATCACCTAACCAAAAATTCCCTTAAATAATGGTGAAAAGCGAGAAATTACTTTCCCTGCTTTAAAAACGAGAGATTCGAACTCACAGAATTGAACTCCTGATCTTCCACAGTAGTTCAAGGGCTAGAGCAGCTAGCTGATAGTGACTAGTTGTGGCTTTGAATCATACTTATAGAAAATTTGCTCATTCTTAATGAAAGAAAGAAGAATTAAATTAGAAGGGTTGCTTTGAGAGTTAGAAGTAGGAAACTCATTCCTTTTCTTCGTTTGAATTTCATTGTATCTCATCATATTGCACTCTACAAAGTTTGACAAATCAAAATCATTACCTTGACATAGATTAGAAGTAATCCCTGGTAAATAGTTCCACGGCTATTGACACAAAACCAATTCAGAATTCTCAACATTGCATCAAGGATACAATGATTAATTTACCCAATAAGTCACAGTAAAAGCAACTAAAAGCGTCAATACAACGACAACAAATGGATTTTTGTCATGCAACAATACTTGTACATTGCTATTATGTCCAAACCTGACTGAGGAAGAGATATGAGAATTCAAGTGCAAATATATTTATCCTTACCCAAATTTTGTACTAATAGAGTTCCTAAGAGACAAAAATGTTGGGTCATTCCATTTTTAGTAGAGAAACATACCCATGCATGATAGCTTTGTAGTCGCTACCACAATTATGATTTTCCTACCTCTAGGCCAAAAGACTCTTCCCTATTGGTCCTGTTCTGGGTGAGGAGGGTTTTGAACACTTCACATCACGTTTAAATGTCATGCGCTCTGATCCTTTGGATATTGGTCCCATTCTGTCTCATAAGGATTTATTATTGATGATATTCTCAAACACAAATTTTTCCTCTCCTCTGCCATTTTGAATTGAGATTTCAAGTTGTATATCTTAATTTGGCTGATTCAATCTTTTTTCTAAAAGCTTTAGCTACAATGCATGCTGCTTTCACTAATTGTGTAATTTTTAGAGTGTGATTTCTATGATATGTGTAATAATGTCTAAGAAAACATCAGATGAATTAAATTCCTCTTTTAATAAAAATCCTTTCTAAACCGTTCAAGATTCTCGCAATGCAAATGAAGAAATACTAAGCATATCAAGAAAAGATAATTTTCGTTAGGAAATTTCAAGCTAAGGAAATTTAAAATATTAAGACAACAAGAGAACCTCGGCAAAAAGGTGTCCATTTTTTAAAGCACAAGTCAAATTCAAATGAAATACCCATCAAACCAATGATAGAGATGTGATAACTCCCTCACACATGGAGTTAAAAAAATAAAAATACTAAAAAAAACAATATATTGTTATATCTAAATCTAGAAATAATTTAAAAAAAAAATAAAATTATGCTTTAAATTCTCTAAACAAAAACTTAAAAAAAAAGTCACAAAAGATAACAAAAGAGTCTTGTATCAGAGTAGTCACTATGTTGTTCAAACTCCAAGTTTTTAAAATGCTCCAATTTAAGCTTCAGCATCAAAATTGACAAAATAATATTTGAACAAAATTTTAGCATTGTGTCAAATGTGCCAATAAATGAAGAGCTAAAACAAACACAGCATGATCAAAGTGACAAAATACTCGAAATACTATGAAAAATACGACTACATTTTAAAGCCAAACATCTTGGACTTCCATGGAAAACACCATCACATTTTAAAGAAGTTCAACCTAGTTCAAAAATTACACCTAGTTAGACATACCTAGCATATTTGCTCATAGTAGTGAGATTATTATACCTAATCCATTGAGTTTGCCATCATAGAATTAAAAAATTACACCTAATTATGCAACACTATGCTTTTTCCCCTCAAACAGGAGCATTGACCCAAACGATTCTATCTCTTAACTACCATAACAATAAAAAATGATTCAAAGAAGGTTGCCATTCAACATACAAAGAATGTATTTATTTATTTTACAAGGTCTTGGGTTAATACACCTATTAAAACCTAAATTTTAAAGGACTTCTAACGAACAATTTATTCCCTAGAATTATTCTTAAGTTTCAATTGAAACCTATGCTTTTAGACTTCACCGACTGTGAATTCCAACCAATCAGGTCTACTTCATGCATAGCCTAATCATTCACAAAGGAAACCCTTATGTTTTGCATAGATTATTAAGTGGACATTTCATACATCCAACATACAGAATTGACATTATCTAGCAAAAATTGGAATCAAAGCATGATGGCATGATAACCACTCAACATGGTATAAAGGAATGTATAAATTATCATGCATGAATTATTATTAGCATAACTAGTTGAGATAAAAAAATTAAATTCAATATATAATGCAAAAAGTTAAAATCCAAAAGGTTTGAGTTGCATACACGTAAAGGACCTCAAGGTCAAGCTAACAATAATCATAAGTACATTGACACCTTATCATGAATAAGTAAACCTAATCCCAACCAAAAGATTTTTGCTCATAAGGTGTTCAACACAATACACCACCAAAAGCAAGACTTAAGTTATTTAAGTAAATTTTACTAAATAAATCATTTCGCATCATCATGATCTTACCAATTAACAAACCTTTCATAGCATAAAAGCAAGCCACGAAATTTATAAGGATTTCTTACCATGTATTTTTTAGTTCTATCACTCCCCATTTTACGTTAAAAAATTTGAAATATCTCATATTTACTCATAAGAGGACAAAATAGCTTATGTTAATATGTCCAACCTATCAAAACTAACTCTCCTTATACATATCCACACTTGATGCTATAACCACCTTCTCCCAAATAAACTGATTCCTAGCCAAATTCATTTTTGAGTATGCAACACTCAAGTAACATCCCTTAATTTTCAATAATAACTTTACAATAAAAAATATACCTTTTTCTCCCATAATTTTCACACATCTATCAGAATATCATATGATCTTACTACTTTTCAAATTTCATCTTTTCTCAAATTTTACTTATTTCTATTTTGTAGATTCATTAATAAAGAGATAATTTATATTTTTTTAACTAAAATATCATAAATTGATCATATTTTCACAAACTTTATTCATTACCAAAAACTGATACATATAGATTTAATGTGCTCATCATTTGTCAGATCTTTTAATGAACACCCTTCATTTCACCTTAGTTGGAAATTTAGTTTTCTTCTTCCTAACATTGTAAACTTTGCATATGTCATTATCATTATTCAAGATCAAATTTCTTCAAAATATTTTCATTGGAAGCTTTTTTTAACATTATTACTATTTTTTTCAAGTCTCTCATTGTGCCACCTCACTACCTAATTATGCGTATCCTTACAATAGAACTAACACCATTCCAAATGAAACAAAACACATTAATGTCCATCTAAGACAATTTAAAGTTTGTTCTTGAATAAAATGCAATTTTCATCTGAAAATTCTACTAATTATAGGACACTAATTAATTATTTTTCTCTTAAAACTATTAAGATAAAAAATCTACATTTAATAAAATTTCTTCTAATATAACATTATAATCTTTGTAATCTAAGCAATTTCTTTACTCATAAAGAAATAATGAATCTTTGCTATTATAGATCCACACATATACCGAATTAAATTTCCTAGATAATTGAAGTATTAGCCATCACAAAATTATATGCTAAACAAAATTCAAAAGATCTTATTATTTTCTAGTAATTTCTTCATTCATATAACCACCATGAAAGCCTTTAAATATGATGGAATTGAGCTTAAGTCGATGAGTTTTAATACAAACAAGTGAGGAAGAAATACAATTTGAACCAATTCACTTGACTTTGTTATATAAAAATTCCTAGAGAGCCTTTTCAATAAAACATGAGTGCTACAATAGCTTACACAAACACCAATTTATCATTACATTGATCACAATTAATTGTGTGGTTAGTTGATGTTCTAATGTTAGTCTTAAATGGGTAACCTTTACACTAATAAAACAATTAAAACGTCGATTAAATCCTTTGAATTAAGCCAAAACTTTGTTAAGTTTGGCTTTGGTTCAAAGTTTTTGTTTAACTGAACTTAGGTTATTGGTATAAATACATTCATGATAGTTATATATGGACCAGTTTTTGGTCTAATTAAATTGGATGTTTCTCTAAAGATCCAATCTCCCTTTTAATGCAAGCTTCGTTCTTCGATTATCTTTTTAGGAAGAGGTCACTAAAGACTACTCCATTGATCTATCAGTTTCTTCAATATAAATGTGAAGCTCACTAAGAAATCTACTTAACCAAATCTCTTCATACATGCAATAAGCCTTCAATGTGAAATCCGCTCCTACATTGCCTTTAGAAACAACAATATTTACTAGCTCCCCCAATTGACAAGGTTTCGCCAAACAACTTTATACTTCAAATTCTCTTAATGAAAACCTTTCGAAAAAAAGTCCCTTAAATAAAGAAAACTTAAGTCAACAAATGATTTGATACATTGCTTCCATGTGTTTTTCCTTGAGATTGCTCATGATATGATTGACTAAACTAAAAACAAGTCCAATCTCTAGTAAAGTACGATACAAGTAAATGAGATTTTCAACTAACGTAAAGTCGACATCTCCTTTCCACTGGTCCATCATCCTTATTTGCACCATGTTTAGAGTTTCGACAAATTGTTTCCAATCATTCTAGTCTGCTCAAGAAGATCGATAAAATATTTTCATTACGACTAAAAAGCTTTTCTTTAACCTAGCTCATTTCCAATCTTCAGAAGCATCTTTGATTGATTTTTTTATGAGAAAATTAATCTCAAATTCCTTGGCAACCTTAACTTTTAAGCTAGCCATTTCCTTATCTCATAATCATAAACGATAAGAATGATAACCTTTCCCTCAAGGAATGCTTCATATAAAACATGATAAAAGATTGTCATTGTTTGTACCCATGCCTCATGACAATCTTAGTAAATCAATGAAATCAAGTTCATTGAGCTCCTTTGGGGTCTAATGCAAACATCTTTAACCTACACACATCATCCCTAGATTTGAATCATGGAAAAGTTAACATGTATAACTCCTCCAAGTCTCTATTAAAAAAAAATACATTTTTAACATCTAGCTAATATAATGACCTATCTGGGTGATAAGAAAATATTATAAAAGATTTGGCCCAAGTTATTTTGAAAAGTTTTATGTTAATCATTGACCATCTATTGCAATCAAACCATTTATCAAAACAAGACTTGATGAAAACAATTGCTAGCATAAATATATTAAAAAGGATGATAGAAATAAATTTTAAGAATTTTGTGTTCCTTCACCAATTCATGAAACTAATAGATCAATGAAATAGGCTCTAGTCACCTCTTCCTAAAATTGATAGATCAATGGAGTATGAACAATAGAAGTTAACAATAAACTAAATATTATGGGGAATAACAATAAGAATGTTTATCCCCAGCTTATCTTGCAATAAGCTTTATGATTGCAATGGTAATCAACACAAACGACCCAGAATAGCCATATGTTTTCATAACCAAACAAAAGCAACATTGATGGACCATCTTTTTAATCAAAGACAATTCCTAAAACCTTTTTGTTTTATTTTAAGCATGGACCACTATTTCGTAGTAGCAAATGTCCAATAAATGAAAATTCAAGCTCGCTAAATTGAAATAAACCACATAAATTAGATTCTTCAAGAAAGAACAACGGTTAATAATAAGGCAGATAAATTTAGCCTAATTTGCCAAAACTGATATGGTAGGAAAGTACAATATAAGTCTGAACAAAAAAGCCTACTATACACAAATCAAGATGGTATATTGGATGAGCTCATTAAAATAGGACAAAAACATAATAGAAAATTGAATGTTAGAGTTTGATAAATTGATGATATTTTCAAATCGCACAAGATCCTAATGTAATTTTGTTTTGATTTTCTTATATTATGCAAGGTACCTCTTGTCAGAAAATATATAGCTACACTTGGGAAGGCACATCATCCATGTTCTCAAACTATCACTTGCTACTTAGAAGGGAAGCAACACAACTATGCTAAAGTACATAAAGGAAAAAACTCCAATGGGTACAAAAGCTCCAATGAAAGAATTATATAATAAGGGAAGCAAACATGAATATATGTTTTTAAATGGCTATTAAAAGACCTCCTTCACAAGCTAAGTCATAGAAGAAAATCTAAAATAAAACAAATAAGAAAATTTAACATGAAAGAGAAACAAAAAAGATAAACCTCAAAAAAACTTGAATCTAAATGCACGATAAATTCAAGCAACTCCAATAGTTGTAGCAATCAGCTTGACGTTCCTCAATTTAGGTTGTCTGTTGCTTTAAGTGCCTTCAATGTAACCATGATGATTCTTGGATATTAATTCTAGTAACACATCCAACTAATTAATAATTGCTCCAGTTTTCAATCTTAACCTTATCTCTAAACTTCATGTTGCACATCTATTCATCAATTCATCTATTAGAATTTCAAATTCCATTCCATCATCCAAAACTTTTTCTATTGACTTTATTCTCTATGCTATAAATTTCTTATGAACTTTTTAATCTATTTGCCAACTAGTCAAAAGGCTTCATTGTTTTTTAAATTTTGTCCCTAACATTATGGTTTTCAAGATCTGATTGCAAGGATCCCTTTTGATAACAATCATGAAAGTGGTGATCTTCATTTCTTGGATGCTAGTGTTATACTTATCTCTCATAAGGTACTATCTATCGTCATGCTTTCATCCTAATGGCACTATCGTTCGGGTGGTCATTTGCCTTTTCTCAAGTTAAAGCAACTCCTTCCTTCAAGCCTTATGTTTTCAAACATGAGTTAAGTGAGTTAAGAAAACATCATTGTGCTTCTTAATGAATTGATAATAAGAATTCTACTCCATTTGACTTAGTTCATTATGATATTTGGGCTTTCCATCGAGTAAACTCTTTTAATAGCATTCATTATTTTATCACTTTTGTTGATGGCTATTCTCGAGTTACTTGACTTTACCTTTTAAAAGATAGGTCTCATATCTCTGAAGAAATACAATTTTTTTATAATATGATAAACACCTAAGTTTTCACTATCATTCAAGTTCTTTGCCCAAAGAATGCTCTTGAGTTTGTTCTACAATTTATGAATAATTTTCCTATTGTATGTTAGACATTGGGTATTCATATTTCTCAACAAAATGGCATAACTAAATGCAAATATTGAAAAATAGTTAATGTTGCTAGCACGCTTCCAATATAAATGCATATGCCTAATAATTTTTAGGTTGATTTTACTCTCACGACCTATTACATTATCAATTGGTTGCCTTCCTACATTTGGAATGTATTAATCCTTTTAGCATATTAACCTAGCAAACTTCTCTTCTCTATCACTTCCAAAGCTTTTGGTTACTCTATTTTGTTTATCTTTATATTCTAATACTTGACAAGTTGTCTTATAGTAAAACAAGTCTTAGTTATTCATATACCCAAAAAAAGGGATCATTGTTATGATGCTCTTGGAATTTGTTTTCATACTTATGCAATGGACACTTTATTTGAATTAACACCACATTTTCCCAAGACAACGTCCCCTTATATTCTTTTACCTCATTGCCTAGATGATACACCTACTTCCAATGGTCATATTATTCTTATCCTTCTCAAAATATATTCTAAAAAGACAAGAGATTATATCATTACTAAATGCTATTGATAATATAAAACCTATCTTAAATATTTCAAACAATTTTCTTATTCTATATCAACCACCACCACCTTCTAACTTTAACTTACCCATTCTTATGCTAGAGAAATGTCTATATTACCCATCTTATACATGTGTATATCTCTCTTAAAAATCTTAACCCACATACCATGTCTTCGCCATCTCCCTTTCATTTGTTTTGATCACAGAGACTTACCAAGATGCACTAATGCATCTCAAGTGATAATAGATTGTAGTTAAAGAAATGTCTATCCTTGTTTCACAGGAGACATGAGAATTAGTTCAAGTACCCCTTAATATAGATATTGTTACTTAGTGATTGTTGTTCATATTTACATACAAATCAAATCGGTCCATTGAAAGTTACAAGGCCCATTCAATTGCTAAAGATATCACTTATGCATCATAAAACATTTTTTATGTATGCCTGAATTCAATCTAAATCATATTCTTAATTATAGTCAATAAAGACTAAAGTATGTTTCAACTTGATGCTAAGAATGCTTTCCTCTATGTCGATCTTTAGATATCAGCTTCATAAAGTAACTATCAAGATTTTGAAGCAGAGAGTGAGTTATGATTAAAAGTTAAAGAAAGCCGATCATAGCTTGCAAAAAAAATTCTAATACATAGTTTAAAAAGTTTAGTGGGATTGTTATTTGCTTTGGATTTTAAATGTGCCAAGTTGACCATGTAATATTCATCAATTTTGTCATCTTGGTTATTTATGTGAATAACAATCCCACATCCAATGGTGACTATATGGGTATTATAATGGCTAGAAAATATTGACGAAGAATTTGTCACAAGAAAAATAAGATGTTCACGAAACATTTTTGCATTGGGATAGCTTACAATAGGAAAGTAATCTTGTCCCAATAGATGCATACACTAGATATACTACAAAAGAATGATCTACTTAGTTCCAAATCATTGAGAATCTAATAGTCAAAAAGTACATGATTTGAAAACATAATGAAAACTTGTTGAAGGACCAATTTTGTTTTAAACATATAGATTAGCAAAATGATTTACATGACAGTGTAATGAAATGAGTCTCTTTACATTTTTTTTTAAAACCTATGAACCATCTAATATTTTCAATTGATTCACATTGACATTTGGGGACTAATAAGGATCACAAATTCGTTGGGTATACGAAGGTTTGTGACATTTATTAATGCTTAGAGCAGACACGTTGGAAATATTTGATTAAGGAAAAATCAAAATCAACACCATTTTCAAATATTCTTATGAATTTCTACAAAATATATTCCAAACTCTAATTCACATTAAATGTAATGATAATTGCATAGGTATTTCTCAAAACATCTTATTTAATACATTACATACCATTATATCTTCCAAAGTACTTGTGCTAATACCCTCCAACAAAATAATATTGTTGAATGAAAAAATTTTTGACTCCTTAAAGCTACTTCCATTAAATTCTCTAGTCATGTTTCCATTCGTTTTGGAGAGAACTAGCTTTTCTAACCTCATGCTTGATTCATTGGCTACCATCCAAAAGACTCAAATTTCAAACGTCATTAAATACCCCTTCTTGGACCAATACTTTCATATTCCTACTCTAAAATTTCCTTGTTAAATAGGTTTTAGCTACACCAGCATCTTCAAAATAAAGTTCCTGAATGTCACAAGCTCCAACCAAAACCTTAAGCCTTTATGGGGTAATGACTAAGGATATAAAATTATTGACCTCTTGCTAAAAAATTCTTCATGACATCAAATTTTACATTTTTAAAGGATCAACCCTATTTTCTTAATGCATCTCATTAAGTCTAGAGGTTAAATAAATATCAAAATTGGAATCCCACTAATTCCCTATGTATTTCACTCTCAATGCCCAATCAAGCCACCTCACAACAATAACCCCAAAGTCCATAAGAAAATTATTGTGCAAGCCAATCTACATCCACTAGCCAGGCTATTCTAGGCCTTCTACGCGCACTTATAAGTTAGAAAAATCAAAAAGGATAGCTGAGACTAGATAAGCTTGTTATTATCTACACTAGAATACCAAGACAATCCTTCCAACATGATTAATCTTCGTTACTTGAACAAGGACTTCAAGGTGTTCTAATGGACATAAGTAATTTAGAAATTCTTACTGCTCTCAGAAAAGGGTGAGATTCTATTCCATATTTCCACGCCAAATTCTTGACATACATAAAATAGTTTCCTAGTGTCAAATATTGCAAGAGAGAAGTAAATGTCGTATGATAAGGACTGTTCAAAAGGCTTTGTTGATATGAAAATAGCATGCTACAGTTCATAAATAAATGAAAGTGTTAATAGATTACCAAACATAGGATTTCGTTAATTCATTTGTTAAATAAAAGGCTAGTGGGAGCACAGATAGTCATAAAACACAGTTTGTTTCCTAAGGTTTCACACCAATCTATATGATTGACTATGGATAAATAATTAGAAAATTTAAAAAAGCTAAATTTCATTAGAATCATATTATATAATATTACTAATTTAGATTGAGAAATAAATCAACTTGATATCCAGAATGCCTTTTTAAAGAGAGAAATTGAATTTGGCTTGCTCCACCTTCAGGGTTTGTTCATGTCAGCTTTCGGGATGCACCCTCATTCCCCATCTCTCATTAATTGGGCCTCAGAGAATAAATTCACGTAGATTTATTAATTTAACTTATTTTCTAGAATAAATAAAATTGATACTAACTTACAAATTTGCTAATTAGTTAGATATATTTCCTAGAATAAAAATGAATTAGTATTAATTTATAGGTTTTGTAATTAATTTGATTTACTTTTTAGAATAAATGGATATTGTTATTAATTGAATTTGGCTTTCTCCACCTTTGGGATTTGTTCATGATCAGCTTTCGGAATGCACCCTTATTGCCCGTCTCTCATTACTTGGGTCTCAGAGAATAAATTCTCGTTGTAGAAATCCATGATTTATTAATTTAATTTATTTTCTAGAATAAAATGATATTGGTATTAACTTACAACTTCTCTAATTAGTTTGATATATTTCTTAGAACAAAAAAGAATTGGTATTAATTTACAGGTTTCGTAATTAGTTTGATTCATTTTTCAGAATAAATGGATACTGTTATTAATTTATTAACTCCCTAATTAGTTATTTTTTTATTCTAGTTTAATTTTTTAAAGTGATCCTCTTTCTTTGCTATACATTCACATATATTTTATCAAAAGATAATGAGAATTATCATTTTGTTGTTTAATTTACACATGGTATTAGAACTATCTCATTTTTTTCAACATTGAGTTATGAAAACCATGAAAAAACAAAAATCAACTTGGACAAAAGTAAGCGCAAGTTTGGAAATGCTCATCACCAACGACTAGATGCTATTCACCTTCATATTGAACAACACAAGTTAAATGAGATCAATTACCTTCAGTTATCTGAACAAATTTCTACAACTTACATGAAATCCGAGATACAATGACAATTATTTTTGCAGAAGGAAAATACCTCCAAGATTTTTGAGATCAAAACAAATTTCTATAACTTATAGATGGAGATTCTTCAACCACCAAACACTACCAACATCTCACTAGTCAAGGACAATCAATGGAATATGCAGGTGAATCAAAAAATTCAGAGAAATTGGTGAGAAGAAAAGAATTTTAAATTTCTTAATAATAATAAACAAGAATCTCGATAAGGGTTGAGGGCATATATTAGGAATGAAGCCTTTATCGAACATCCAAGAAGTGTACTTTGAGGTCTACCAAGAAGAAAGTAGATGGTAATGTTGAGAGAATTTCCTATTGTTTCTGTCACAGAAAAATCTTAACTTGCCACTCAAGGAGCCCAACATAACAACAACAACAATGATCGAGAAACAAAGGGAAGTGGTAGTGTCATCACTGCAGGAAATCAGGTCACACAAGAGAACTACTGGAAAATACAAGACAAGGTTATTGATTAAAAGCCCTCGTAACCTATGTTTGATGAAGGATCCCATTCTACCGAATCTAGCCCACTTAGCAAGGAACAATTTGAAGTCCAAATAAAGATGCTCTCATAACAAAGTTTCGTTAAAAATATTATTGTAATAAGATCTATAGCATCAAAAGGTAATTACTTGAGTGCTCTCTATATAAACTTGAGAAAAAGAGATTTGTGGATAGTAGACTCAAATGCATCTAATCATATGATAGGAGACACCACACCATTTCTTATAATCCATTCATAAAAACTTGTAGTAAAAATTGTTAATGCATCTCTCTGTAAACTAGTTGACCATTATTATTTTAAAGAATTTAACCATTACATTTGCACTTCATATTACAAGTTTGAACTACAAATCTTTTGTCTATTAGAAAGTTCACTTAAAAATAAAACTGTGTTGTTAATTTCTTTTTCAGATTTATGTGACTTTCAGAATTTGGATTTGCAGAGGACAATTGGCAACCCTATGCTGGGCTCAAAACTTTTTTTTTTTTTTTGAGAATTGGTAACTCTCCAAGAAAACAAACTTATATTATAGTATGTATTGAGTCAATAATCAATTTAATAAAGTCATATGTTACCTGAAAGCTTTGATAAGAATACTGCAATCATATAATGACACTATTGTTTAGGTCATTCTAATTTCATATACATTCAAAAATTATTTTTATAAATGTTCAATAACAAAAATTTAAAAAATTTCAAATGTAAGCTCTGCCAATTTTCAAAACATGCTTATAATTCTTATCACATTTTACCATATAATGCAACCCATCCATTTTTCAATGATTGATTGTGATGTGTGGGAGCCATCTATAATAAATATTTTATGGGAACTAAGTGGTTTGTGACTTCTGTAAATTATCATATAAGGATTTCATGGTTAATCCTCATTAAAGAAAAGTCAGAAATTAGCCAAATTTTCAAAAACTCTGATACTGTGATTTACATTCAATTTCAAACAAAAAAAACAAGTACTAAAAATTGAAAATGCAAACAAGTATTTTGACATAACAATAGCTGAATACCTTGAGAGTCAGGAAATCATACATCAGAGAACATGTGTTGAAATTACAACAAAAAGGGATGACTAAAAGAATAACCAAACACCTCCTAGAAGTTGCTTAATCAATTATGTTCACACATGTTTTCTAAAGTTTGTTTAGGGTGAGGCAGTATTAATAGCCATTTATCTAATAAACAGGATACCTTCTTGAGAGATGAACTTCCAAGCATTGTATCAATTTCACTTTCACTTATTTCCCAACACTTGTATCCTCTTCATCGTACCCATTAAGGTCTTTGGTTGCAGTATGTGAGAAGATATAAATACCTAAAATAGGAGAACACTTGATCCAAAAGTACTCAAATGTTTGTCGAGAATTCATCAAATCAAAAAGGTTATAAGTGCTACTCTCCAATCACAAGAATTCCATAGATGTCTCCTTCAAGCAAAAGCCCTAGTACAAAACTAATATTAAAAGGGGTGTACTTCACTCACTCAAGAATATCAGATGTGAGACATTGGTATATCTAATCTAAAGCCTACTTGTCATCTCAAATAAATTATAATCCATTTTCTATCATGCAACCTAAGTCACCTTATCCTATCATTGAACCAGAACCAATTTTCCAAACAAACTTTGAACATCCCAAAATTCCATTCAAACACAATTTACGTCTCCAATAAATTATGTGTCTACTCTATAAGAAACAAATTATAAAAGGGAAAGAAATGTAACCACCTAATCACGGTCATGAATCATGAATCCAATTTGAATTTAGAAATAAAAAATTCACCACATAACACTAATTCCAATACTTTTCATGCTTATACCAATTCATCTATTAATGATAGACCCATTGTCTTAAGATAAGACATTAATCATCCCATTTAAGACAATGGGTCTATCATAGCCTTCACAAAATACAGATTCCAAGTTCCATACATAAAGCCCCTAGTGTATCGAAATAGAAGGCATCAGTGATATGTGAGTTACCCTTGAGCGTCCTATTGACTGCAGGTGGATCTTCATGGTCAAATAGAATGAAGATGGTAGTGTCATTGGACTACAAAACTAAAGTAGAGCTTGTAGCTAAGGGGTTCATAGTCTTACAAGATTGATGACTAGAGACCTTTCTCTTGACAACAAAACTAAATGTTGTTCATTGTTACTCCCACTTGCCTCCAACCCAACTAGCCTCTATATCAACTAGACATGAAAATGCTTTCCTCAATGGGGATATGGAAGAACAAGTCCACATTGATACTCGATTCACCACCAGCAATGTTTGCAAACTCATGAAGTCTCAATACAAGCTCAAACAGTCACCAAGATCATGGTTTTATAGGTTCACCAGAATGGTAAAAAAATTTGGATATGATTCAGATAGATCACACTATGCTTGCCAAGCACACTGTCTCGAAAAAAAGTGCTACACAATATTTATGTTGATGATCTCATTTTAAAAGAACATAATGTGGGAAAACTTGAGCACAAGAACTTTCTAAGGAATTCAAGATTAAAGATCTTGACAATCTCAAGTACTTTCTTGGAGTTACACAATCAAAAAGACAAATCTCAGTTTCACAATGAAAGTATTCATTAAATCTCTTTAAGGAAATAAAAATACTCAGATGCAAGCCGCATAATGCACATATGGTTTCCAACTCAAGACTGGGGCATAACAATGCTAATGCACCTATTGACAAAAAGAGGTATTAAAGACTAGCTGAGAAATTTATCTATCACACACCAAAACTTGACATCAACTTTGTCATAAATATGATAAGCCGATTTATGAACAATCAATCAGAAGAGCACATGGAGGCTGTTCATAAAATACTAAGATACCTAAAGATGACACTAGATCAAAGATTGTCTTTCAAAAAGACAAACAAAAGAATCAAGATATCCATTAACATCGATTGGTTTGGGTTGGCAACGGACAATCGACCTGAAGATATTACACATATTTACGAGGAAGTTTATTCTCGAAGCAGTGAAGAAGTAGAATTTAGAGCTCTTGCTCTCTGTCTTTGTGAAGGAATATAGCTCAAAAGGATGATACCTGGCGAGCTACGAATTTCATTCGCAGGTTCCATGAAAATGTTATGTTATAACCAGGTCACAATCAGCATGGAAAAAAATTTGATATGCTATGATAGAAACTTCGGTGTAAATAATTCAACCTTTCATGAATGTACTAAGCACAATAAAGCTTATTATTTCAGTAAAAGAGACTGTTGTAAGTCGTTTGCTACATTCACAACTAGTTGACTGATATGCTAACCAACTCTTTGACCTCTAAACCCTTCAAAAGAAATAGTGATAAGTAGAGCACGAATAATATCTATGCTCCAACTAGATTGGGATTACTAGAATATAACATCAAACTTTAATTAAAATTCCATTGATATTAGCATTCAAATAAGAAACCTAATATTCTTGTTTTATTAGGTTTTTTTCTAGAACCTAATAGGTCTTGGAGCAAACCTATATAAAGAATATCAAGTTTCCCACTTTTTTTCAATCAAATTTAAACACATTTTCTTCGACAAAAAAAAAAACACATGTTTAACCAACAACAAAAATGAATAGGAGTCTTCTGCATTCAAATATCATAATTACAATAATTTATCAAAATATAATCATTCCTTAAATCTAGTATTATCCATGGCAAACAATTCACGTGAATAATCTGCATAATAACGGAGTTAAGGAAGTATGTCTCAACACCTAGGCTCTTCAAGCATATTCATAATTTGTTGGTTTAAATGCCATGATTTCATTTGTAACATGTGGATTTGCTTATGTAGTATTCTGAATTGATTTGATTGCACATGCTATATCAATTAATTATAGAAAAAAATGGTAAACTAGAGAATGTTAGTGGTACTCCCCCAGTTGGATTGTAAGTTTTAAATGATACCCAAGCAACTAGCTATCTGTGCATCAAAATGCATACACACCTTAAATAAGTTTTCCCAAGCTATTAAAATGGTTATCATGTTCTCAAAACGACTAAGTGCCAACATGTGCTGCATGTGTACAACTTAGGAATTGAACTTGTTGGAAATTGTAAAGCTTCTTCATAAAAGAATCCTCACAGGCCTTCACCCAAAGCATTGATACTGCATGCAATTTTTAATTAAAACAAATTAATTAAGAATGCTGAGATTTGTTTTAAACTGTAAAACATGTAACCTTTGGAGATCCTCCAGATGATGTCTTCTCTGTTAGCCTGTCAAACAACTTCTCATTCTCCTCATGCAATTTCTGAAGAAATAAAAAATGTGACAGCCAAATTAAATTGAAAAAAAGAAATTAATGGTGGAAAAAGCAAGCAAGACAATAACATTACACAAAAGGTGAACCACAGAAGAGTGAACCATGGTTAAAATGAACACGAACTATATCCAACAAGTATTTAAGAACACAGGAGCACCTCAACATTCACTTCGAGGTTTATTTAAATATAAAAACACTAAGCAGCAACACATGCCATGAGTTAAAATAAATGACCAAATTTTCAAAGAATCACTATTCCTAGCAAAAACATTCGAATATCCAGGGAGTAAAAAGGAAACACAGAAACTCCATCACACTGCAGAAAAAAGACAAATATAATTATTTATGGAAAACTGAGAAAAAACACTGCATAACCATTTTGTGTAGCTTTCATACAAGGGCAGGGCCTCGAGGTGCACAATGAAGCTGCTGCATGACAGCTCCCAAACATATTTTAGTCAAATAACTAATTGTGATAGTTAACAATCACCATCCCTAGCATAACGTTCAGAAAATAAAGAGAACAAAAAGATGAAGTAGAAATTGCAGCAGCATAAATGGAAGATAAGTGATGGTTTCACTAAACTTGAACATTCAGAAACAAAATGACCAGATTGCAACCAATGTGTTCATCTTTCTTATAAGGATAGTGTCTCTCATGGAAAATTGAAGCTTGTACTTTGTAATGATCAATACAAAAGGTAGAATGTTCTACCAAAGGGATAGATGTATGATGAATGGAAACTGAGGGTGCAGATATACAAAATACATATGAAGACACTTATCTTCATTGAACTTCTAGGCAAGTGCATAATTTGATATTTCACATGGCGACTTATGCACAATTTGACAATTTGTATAGCAACTTCTTACCCAACAAACCCAAAAAATTGAACTCAACTAGAAATTACACCAAATGGTTTTGAACATGAATCCTTAAAACTATTATACTCAATCCGCTAGAAACCTTTGATTAAGATCCAAACAAGCTAACAATATTATAGACTTAACCATATTTGCTAGGAAAATCTAACTAATGAACAACCCCATCAATGACAACTTGTTCCTCTTACAAATTTCAAATTTCCAAAACAATCCAAAAAATTTTCCCATGCCAACAAAGTTGACTGTATATGGTTTCATTTGGTAGCAAATTTCTATTACATTACATCCTATTATTGTGGGGATATTATAAATTAGAACGTTAGTAAAAAAGATATCAATATTAGAACTTGATGCATATCATCTATAGCTTATAAATTAGAACATGTGATAAGATAAAAAAAACAAGAGAAAAAGAAAAAAAAAAAAAAAGATGATAATATTGTGTGACATGACCCTATTACTTAATAGATGTGATATACATCACTCCTAATGTCATGGTGTCCAAAGATGAGATCATGTCATACTGAGCCTCAACTTAGAGATGATAAGAAACTTCATTCCCAAATATCGTGGATGCTCAAAGATAGGGTTCCGACATTCCAAGTGTCTCATTCCCCATTATCATAGGATATTAGTATTAGAAGCCAAGACTTAATGATGATGAGATACTTCATTCTCACGTATCATGGGTACTCAGAGATGGGAGTTTGACATACTAAATGCCTTGTTCCCATTAGCATAAGATGTTAGCATTAAGGAGTGAGATTTAACGATGATGAGAGATTTCACTCCATGGTGTTGTAATAGTCAGGGATGGGGTCATGACATTTTAGAGTGTTAAGACTTGTAATAATAAGATTTGATATAAGATTTTTAGGTGTTAAGATAAGAGTTATGATAAAATCCAAGTTCCAAAAGAAAAATAAATATGTGAAAAAAAATAGAAAAAAAAAATTAAAAAAAGTGATGTAAAAATAAAAAAAAGTAAAAAAAAATGCTATATACTTATGATAAGCTAGATATATATGCATACGACAATATATGCATTGTTACAATATCCTTTATACAAATTATTATGCATTATTTTATTTACAATTCTATCTTATTACTCAACTATTTTATTTGCTCTTTATATTACTCTATTATGTGTAATTAAAAATTTTTCTTTGAGTATATCATGTTCATTACTTATTTATATTACACAACATTTTATTATTACTCACCAAGCTAAATGTCCTTAGAGGATATTTCAAGATGTAAAGGCTAAGAGATAGATGTATTTGATGATTGTAAGAAATATTATACATATGTGGGTACATATGTATTTTCTTTCAGATTTCTACATCAGTATTGCTTTCAAACTTTCATGTAATATGACAACTATTTGTTTTTTGTACAATGCTACTTTTGTGTTTGAATGTTTCAAGATTATAATGTTTTTTATGTCATTATCGATCATTTTAGTAACACATGTTCTCCTTTTTATACTTCGAGCTCTAATTTAATTGGATATATTTGTATTAAGGATGTTATCTAGTTGTATTGATTATGTTGGGCATGACACAATAGTACCCTCCTGTTCATCTATATTATTCTTCTCTCTTCTATTGCAATCTTTCCCTACTCTTATCACCATCCTCCTCTCTCATCCTGTAACTATTTCCCTTCTCCCCTCACCAACCAACTCTCCTTTCTCAACATCGTTACTCTCTTTTTGTAGCTTGTCTCAAGACAAAACATCAACTTAACAAAACTTCTCCCCTCTTCCCCTCGAGCTCAAAAACTCTCCAACTTTTGTCTTGTCTTGGCCACTTTCCCTACTTGAGGCTGAAACCTTTTCATTGCTCATGTTGGGCTCATTCATCAAGTTTGCATTGCTACCTTGCCAATTCCACTTTCTTGTTGAGACTCAACACTTGCTAATGCTCCACCTATATCTTGTATCTTTGCATCTTATTTTGACTTTCATTAAACAAAATAACATATCACCCATGGAGAAATTTGCATACTCAACATAAGATAGCCTCTCAAAATATGAATAATAAGCATCAGTTTTTTATGAGGAAATCATCGAAGATTTCTTCAGCTTTTACTCTAAATTAAAGGTCTCCTTAATATTAGCACTATTAATAAACCTAATGGTAACATCTCTTGTGGATTAGGACATTCTGTTTTTGCATTAGATTTCAGATAAAAAGCCATCTTCGAGATTATCTTGCTCCACAACCAATAAGCATAATAAATATGCTAAATGCAAGTCTCTATCAATGGTGATTCTTAAAAGGACACATCACCCACATTATCTTGTTTCAAGAGATCACGATAGGTTTTCTTCATTCCACATACATCTAACTCAATAACTTCCCTCAAGTATGAAAAACCACTACAATAACTTCTCGTTACAGGATGACAAATTTTTTGAAGATTAATATGGCACGTAAAACGGAAGATTTTAACACAATAAATTCAAAACCAACATTGCTTTGCTCTAGAAGAGAAAATACAACAACACTACACAAAAAATCTAAACTATAAGTAGATCCTTTTGTTGCAGGCTCAAAAAAGATATTTCATTTGAGGATAATAAAACAAATGACATGGATCTTCCAATGACAGTGAAAACGGAGATAAAAACTTGTATTAAACATCCAATTCAAACCACCTCACATATCTAAGTTGTCAAATAATTTCAAGGCATTATTATTAAAGTTGACAATATTCAAGTACTAAGAAATATGTATAAAGCTCTTCAAGATCCAAAAGAGAAAAACACAACATTAGAAGAAATGAAACCACTCTATAATAACGAGACAAGTGAGTTAGTATAATTGCTTGAAGGGAAGAAAGTAGTTGGAAGCAAAAGGGTGCTTATAGCAAAGTATAAATTAAAACGCACAATTCATCAATATAAACTGAGATTCAAGACACAAGTTCCACTCTGACATACGGAATCAACTATGAGAAGACTCTAGCTTCATTTGCAAATTAAACTCTATCAAGCTTCACTTCACTAACTGTTAAAAATTTAGACTAGAGATTACACCAACTAGACAACAAATACATATTCTTAAATGACACATTAAAAGAAGAGATATATATATATATATATATGAAAACTTTACCAGGATTTAAGACTAAAAAAAGTACAGCCAAGGTATGTAAACCAAAAAAGACCCTTCATGGCTCAAAAAGAATCTCCAAAGGCATGGCTTATTCACTTCAGTAAAATGATGTAGCGTTAAACTACAGTTGAGGACAAGTTAATCACGCTTCATTAGTAAAAAAAATAGGGAGTTCGGGAAAAAAGCAATAATGTAATTATTGTAAGAGATAATGAATTAGAGATTGAAAATATCAATAAGAAACTCCAGGCTAAATTCAATGTAAAAGGCTTAATAGGTCAAAAATATTTCTTAGCAATCAAAATTACAAGGAGTTGAAAAAGAATCTTCATCTCACAAAAAATAATGAATCAAAAATTGAAAATTTCAAGAGAAAACTCCATCAAAATCAAAGGAGTAGGAGGCCAAAATATTTCTTAGAGATCGAAGTTGCAAGAAATTGAAAGGGGGAGTCTTCATCACACAAAAAAGTATACGTTAGATTTGCTTAAAGAAACTAATAAACTTGATTGTAGACCAATTGGAAGACCCTCAGAAAATGCACCAGTGAATCAAGATAACCACCTGCATCTAGTAAGCTAATCTATTTATCTCATACATGATTATACATTGCTTTTAATGTTATATTATTAGTAAGTTCATGCATGCTCCCACAAAGGACATTGGGAAGTGATGAATTAGACCTCGAGATATCTTGATGGAACTATTAACAAATGGCTACTATTCAAAAAAACTATGATATGTTGGTTCCTTGGATATATATTGGACAAAATTTGTTGAGGATAACAAGCCAAAAATAGGATATCATACAAAGGTATGAGAAACATTGGTTACAAATAAAAAAAGTAATATGTGGTAACCTACAATAATATAGATGCTTGATATAAAACCATAGAACAACGAACATGTTAGCTTATCTAGATCCAAATTTTGATTGATTTAAATAGGCCTTGAACAAGTCTCATGAAATTGTTTAAACACAATCAATTAGTAATAAGAGTTGTTTACAATCTTATTTAACAAAACAAGATGATGTGAAAATTGATAATAACATTATTTAAAAGTAAAATAAAAAACGAGACTATTGTTTTATAATATATTCCCACTAATTATCAAAAAAGATGCTCTTACAAAGGCTTTAACTAAACTAGGATTTGATATGTGCATCAGCAAGTTGGAAATGATAGGATATCGATTAACTAACTTAAGAAATTGTATTGAAAATAAAATTCAAATACCACAAATTATAGATTAATTAAAAAGAAATTAGAATACCACAATTTATGGGATAATTAAATAGGAAATCAAATAATTTTATTATATATTATGCCTAAACTAGAAATTCAATTTCTAAGAATATTTAATTAATGTATCGATGTAAATTAGATGTATCATCACTTCTTATATATATATCATATAACTTCATCATTGCAAAATGAAAAACTAAACACATTATTTTTTAATTTAAAGAAATCATAATTTCAAGAAACAACAAAACATATTAAAGTTTGATTGTTATTTCATTGGTAATTTTATTCAATCAAAAAGGAAACTGCATGGATGTGTTTCAATAACAAAAAAGCTTGTGACTTCGTTTTGTAGTTTCCATTATGAATCCACAAAACTCCAACCTACTTCAGTTTGAAAGGATTCAGAAAGTAAGAGGCTCACTAGTCATGGACGCCAACTATAGGTAAAAAGCATTCACGTAAAACAAACTGCAACAGCAATTGCTTTTGATGCAAACAAAACTAAATCATTATGAAATCTGATAACTCATGGACAAAATTAAAACTCAGGTTAGAACAACAAACCTGAATTAATGCATCTCGCTTAGCCAGTTCTTCTTCCAGCTTTTTGGAAATACTGGTTGAATTAACACTGTCCTGGACAGATCTTGGCGAAGAAAGAACACCAGCAGAACAAGATTCTGACCTCAAATCACTTGAGCTCAGGACTTCATTGAGTTGCGCCTCAATTCCTTTAATTTTTTCCTGAACGAAGAATCAAGAAAAGTAGGCAATATAGTTAGCTAAACAATTGACATTGACATGGAAAGCATGGAAAATTGTGATCCACATTATGACCACATATGCTAAGCATGCATATACATTCTTCCCCCTCATCCTCATGAATATCTTCAACTTTATTAACAACTTTTGTATCTTGGCTACATCAGTTACTATTTGGTTTTACAATAATGGTAAACATCCATGTGCTTACGCATTTAAGAATTTGTAAAAGTTTTTGCTTTAGATATACCTTGGACAATAACCACATATCTATTTCTCTACCACCTTGGGCCTTGTTATCATTGGAAAAGGGATAAAATAATCCCACATGTAAGATAAACACATTATCCCCTTCTACATCTCCATCAAAGTAACATGGACATTATCCACAACAGCAATTCCATTGGTTGCCTCTTCAATTGAAGAATTTTAAACTACCACACTGTGTACAACTTGTTGGATTGTCTTACTGTTGAAATGAATTGAGCTTGAAATTACTTGCAAACATATATAGCATATTTTAAGGATAGGTCATGACCAATAGAAGCCATACATGTACAATTAAGTTATAACTCAAAAAGCTTGCGAGAAAACATAGATTGCAACAAGAAATACTACAACTTGAGAGCCTATTAAAAACAAGTAACGTACATTGCACTTGCATTATTATTGCAACATGTAAACCTACTAAAAACTATCACAATAAGGTAAAAGTTAAACAAGTTTCAAATAACATAAATATGAAATTACTAACAACTAAACTTTGAAAAAAAATATCGAAATATGAATTTGTAAGCTTACAAGCAATGCACAACCCACGATTGGATAAAAAAAAAAGAACTAGTGAATATGCAAGAAATAAAATTAGATAAAAATAGTGAACAATACATACATAATGCCAAAATAATAAACATATAAAACTGTGATGGGTAAATTCATAAAAAAAATGAAATAGTAAGCATGCACAAAAACTAACAACAATTAAAAAAACAACAAATAATGAATATGCAAGAAAAGAATAAGATCATTACAATGATCTATACAAAACATCAAATAATAAATATGCAAAGCAACTAACTACAACTAAATGGACACTAAACACAAAATGATGAACATGCAAACTTACACACCATATCCAAAGCTAAATAAACAACAAAAAAATATGAAATACAAAAAAGAAATAGATGAAGAATGCAAAAAATAGAAAATATGTGCTCACAAAATATCCTCAATTCCATCAACAATTCACCATAACCAAACCTATGCATATGAGTTGGAAGAAAAAAAAAAAAACTAGCTCCAACGAAATAAAAAATCTGAAATACCTAATTTAAAAAAAACAAGTATAATTGGCAGCAGGCAAAACAATGAAGAGGGAAGAATTATCACAGAGCAATATGTCTACAAAATCTAATCCATGTAATACTTATTGCAAAGGACCAGGAGATGAAAAAGATCTCTGCTAGAAACAACCCTAGAGGAAGGTTGAGAAGGAATTTAGTGGAGGTGGATAACAAGGAGTTCATGAGATGACAAAGAAAAAACAAAAACTTAAGAGTTAGAACAAAGAAGAGATCGAGAGAGTGAAAGGGTGTGGATCAATGAGACAGAAATTTTGGACAAGATAAATGCATGTAGATAACTGTAGAGGCTCACGATCTAAATCTAACAAAACCTTCTACTTCACAATCAAATTTATGAAGAGATTGGAAATTTTAGACAAAAGAAAAAAGGGGTAATATTTAACCATCTAATCACCAAGCCAAGAAATAAACTGATATGTAATTTATAATCCATACATGCTAAATGAGCCTATCATGAGTTTAATTGATTCGAACCAACTACGGCTCAAAATTGACTTGCCAAAATTGTTGAGCCATATTTTTAGCTCATGGTTTAGCTTGAAGCTTTGATTCCAACTAAAATGTGATCCGACCTATGCATGGCTTTCAAATTATAAGCTACTCTTACGACTTCTTCTATTGGAATGCAAGAAAAGATACAAAAAAAAACATGATAGCCCAAGCTGACAGAAAACAAATAAAACCAAATCATATAAGCTAATCAAATTTGAAAGTTGAAGAGTAATAACCAGATCAACCATTTCCTTCTATCCACATAATAGCTTCACAACTACTAGTTCTTGTCCATTAATGGAACCAACCAGAATTTGTCCTGAGGTCAACAAATTGCCACAGATATGGTCACGCTCCTAACTTTTTTCAGGTCACATATTCTTCATAGAGAAAGGAAAGCAGCCACACAGCAATCAAAATAACACCAACTCACAATAACTACAGGAAAAAATGCGTAGCAATGAAGGTTATAAAAGAAGTAAATAAAATAGCAGATTGAAAAAAAATCAATGCATTTCAAATATTTCAACATTAGACTAACCTGCAAATTTTGAATAATCAATTTTTTTTCCTTTATCTGCATTTTTTGCTCATGCTCTAATTGAACAAGATTAGTAACTTGATTCCTCAGCTGAGCGCTTTGCTCATTCTCAAGTCTTAGCTTGTCAGCAAGTAATGCATTTTCAGACTGCATGAGATTAACGGTTTCATTAAGAACATGTCAATGTTTGCAAAAATACAATCCATAATATGAAAGGCAAATAAGACCGCTTCTGTTTCCAAATACTTTTGATATATAAACAAAAAACCAACCAATAGCATGTGTCAAGATATACGTGGTAAAATTCAAGGATGATTAATGATGAAGATTTGCAAGAGAGGCAAAAAAAAGGATAAAATATGTACATATTTAAGCAGGTTTTTTACTGTGATGGAACATACAAACACTAAATTTAATGGTGAGCTTGGTATGACACAAGATATGGAGTGCAAAGATCACTTCAATTAAACCCTAGTTTCATCAAGTTAGTAACAAGAATGGTTAAGTCAATTGTTGCAAAAAGTTTCATTTAAGTTGCCAAACAAAAACACAGATCACAAAATTACACAGGAGCAAGAAACTAGTTTGATAAAACTCAACTTCTTGGAAGTGACTTGTATTATTTGGTTTACTTCATAATTTATATCTAACGAAGAATAGTCTAATTGACTTCATTACGCAAGAACCATGCATTCCAGTAACAAACCTATAAGCGTAGGAATGGAATATAACAGCTCAAAAGAAATTATTTATTTACACATAGAAGCATATATGGTAAACTGGTGGTCAATTTAAGTTATTATGAAAACAATAATCTATTGTTTAGAAAGAATTCTAAAAAGTTGACAAAAGTATTATTCGACTTTTTAGTTAGAAAAAAATACAAAAAAATAATAACTACATGTTACAAAGAAATGAAATATTGAAATAATACAATAAAAGCATAGCTTTGAACCCTCTTTATTTAAAAATACACAAATTTTATTAACTAATCAACATGACCTAAAATAAGAGATTTTATGACCAAAATCACTTGTTTTAATCTATACTACACAAAATCACTTGTTTTAATAGTTATGTAAATATTTGGAGCAATTGAAGAAGATTCTTTGTATCTTTCGCTCATACATAAGCTTTTAGACCACAAGCACAAGAATAAGTCGATAATTACTCAAAATCATTGATAGACCATCAGTAAGCCTCTTTGCCAAAAATATGCTATATTTTATCGAAGTGAGAAAAACTCAAGACAGATTATTGCAATATCATTCTTGAAAGAGGAGCGCATGCATGAAGTAGTACACACTATATTTCCACACTAGCATTCCTTTATCACAGCTTCACAATCTCTTAGTTATTTATGATAACAAGATTACTTAATCTTTTTAGTGACAATATTATGTATCTATCCAATTATACTTAGATTAAACTATACTGTCACTTGTCAGTTTTTGTAATATCTTGTGATGCCTACATCAAGTTATTAATAATGTGAAGAAAAAAGGCCTACTCTGGACCAATAATAGTACGGAGAGACCAATAATAGTACAGAGAGACCAATAATAGTACGGAGAGAAGTGCCCATCATTGGGTATTCAAAATCAATAACCCAAATTGTAAATCTTAACTAATTAAGGTATTATGTGATAACAAAATATATTTGCGTGTAGAGATGTTTTTAAAAATTTCTCAATTTTGGATTCATCTTGAAATGTGTACAAATTTACAAAGGATTTATATTTTTTAGTTTGAGCAGAACATTGAAAAGAGATCTTGATAAATAATTTGACAATATATAGTTTACAATTTTCAAGAATCACTCAAAAATGCTGTGAACTTCTTAGCATTAAAGACATTATTAGAGTTCTTATATTAATAATTATTTTATAATATAAGAGATAAGGATGCCCTTGTGCTTTCCAGAAGCATCGAGACTATTAATGGGAGTGTCAAATCCTTGAAGCAAAATAAAAGCTCCAGAAGAAGATAAAGGAGAGATCAATTAAAAAAGTTGGGAAGAAGTTTAAGGATCGATGTAACGATACAAAACCAAGGATTTCAGTAGCTACAACGAGGTGCTCCAAAAACCCCAAGAGAAGAGAGGATTGGAAAACCATTGAATCCATTTTAGTGCACAAAGATCTAACACAATATAAATTTGATTGTATTTTTCCCTTGGACTGCTTATGAGTTGTGCTTTGTGTTGCTCAAAGCCATTTTTCGATTAGAAAAGATTTTGGATAAGATTTGTAGTTGTTGCCGTGTTCGATCCATGTTTGTATATTGTATGCAAAGGTTGATGTGTTATACGTTAGGTACTACATACCGTACGTTGACGAGACGTCCAAAATTCAACATATAGTGCATCGAGGCCGATGTACTGTAAATCAAGCACAACATACGGTACATCTAGGCAGCAAGACGATATGCAGAGGAGAGCAGCAACTTGAAAGAGGAAAATTTATGGGGCTTTGATCAACTATCAAATGTCAATATTATTTAAGAAAAGCATGCATTCAAAGAGGAAGGAAAGTCTAAATAACTGATGAAACTGTGTATATATCTATATTATGTATGAAAAAGTCAAAATTTTATGATAACTGCGAACTAATTGATTGTGCATAAAATGAAACGAAAAAAACATAAAAAAGCATCCTAAAGCAATAAAACAAGATAAGATAACTGTCATGCAAGTAGATTATTATTATGTACATTTAAATATGCTGTAGCGATATGATGTGATGTAAGTACAATTGTATGACATCAGATGATTTTGTAAACAAGTTTCTACCATGTATAACATACACAAATGAAATAAATGAAACGAAAAAATGAAATTAAATTAAAGGAAAAGAAATCAATAAAATCAAGCAAAAAGAGACTGATAATCTATTTTATGATAAGATATGAGACAACAAAAAAATGTCATGATTTTCTTATGACATTAACCCACGTCTACTTGATATAATGTGATGAGAACTTTATCACAAGAACTTAAGCCAAGATGTATAGGTTGACATTATACCTCTTTCTCTGTTATCGCTATTACTCTGTCCTTGATGATAGGAAACAAAAGCTCCATTATATGAAATGTTTTGTGAAGGAAGATGATAGGTGGAGATGATTTCATTGAGATAGCTAGCTAACTATAGATATAGGCACAAATGTGATAATGCCATAGTGATCTATAATGATATAAGACCTCTAGAATTGGGGATAATGACCAATAAGGGAAATTAGAGCCCTTTTGAATGAAAATATAAAAAACTAAGAAATATGAGAAATAAGAAAGATAGAAAAAGGTATAAAGCAAAGTATTAAATGATTAAATATATATATACATATATATATATATATATATACATCCTAGTGTACAACAATACTTTTTTTTAGTACTTCTTTAATACCATGCATATATGTTATTGCTATAAAATCGATATGCTATTTATTGTATTTCATTCAACCTTATTCCTTATAGTAATCAGTTTGCTTACAAAGCATTTTTATATTTATTACTCATATTACAAATCAAGATAAAGATTTGCACAACACTTCAGATTCTACATGATATGATGTAGCTAGAAATTTGAAGTTGTGTGTATGAATCTAACCATACTTTATTTAACAAACGATCAAACAAGGCTTGACAAAGTGGTATCAGAACCCACTATTGAAAAACCAAGGGGATTAATGAATAAGGGGACCGAAATAACATGCACATAACATAATTATATTCAATGAATTGCTGCCCTTTACTAAAACAATTGGTTATCCGTATATTAGATAGAGTGTGGAACCTAGACGACCTATGCAGTACCCAAAAAAAGGCTAAATACTAAGTGCTAGAAGACAAAGATTAAACAAGGAATCAGATGAACATGATATCCCTGTGTAGTTGACTTCCTCCTTTTTGAAGCGCCTTTGGAAAGTTCTAAAGAAAGCTTCTAAATCAATAAGCTTGTTGAGCAATTCCAAAAGCATCATTCTCATTTCTAAGGGAAATCTGATGCTTAGTAGCTAAGAGTTGGCTAAAATAGACAAGTAAAATATTTGATGGCATGGCTTGTTAAAATGAGATGATATTGCCACTTACCCATCTTGTTCTTGATGGGGCTATAGACTTGTGGGAATATTTCCACTAAATTCAATTCAAGGAGCGCTAGTGCAAGAAATGTTTTGGAAAGGGTTTGCAAAAGATCTAAAAAAAGTGCCCTTGTTTACAAAAGAAAAGGTGAACGAAGAACCGATAGTATAGAAACAAGGAGGAAAGTCATTACTAATTATAAAAGAAAGTTTTCTAGTTTAGCTCATTATACACCATATATGGTTAGCCAGGAAGAGTAACGATACTTTGTCTTTCACTAAGGGGTATCTCTGATCACAAAAAACTCAAACCACTTTTAAAAGGAGTTTCCAAAGAAGACAGAGTAGCAAAAGATTTAGCAGAAACGCACATAACAAGCAAGATTTGGATGCCAACAATAGAAAATCTGTTAAAGAATCCAATGATAAGGCACCTCAACGCAAAACTATGGGAGATTTCATCAAGAAACCTATTGGTTCAAACATGGAGGACAACCAAGATGATTTAGTTGTGGGGACTTAAGGAACATGGTCAAAGCTTGTCCTCAACCAAGGTTAGAGGTAACTTCCACACCTCAGAATTTGGTCGTGGTGCTGGTAGAGGACGTCCTAAAGATAAAGGTGACACACCAGCTACAATTTTAGGTAGTTTGGGCAGAGGCAAATCTTAAAACATAGGTAGTTAGCCCAAAATATATGCCATTACACAACAACGAGCTCTTCATTCTACAAGCATGATCACAAATACCATTCATTTCTAGTAGTTGATAGTTATTGTTTTGATTCAATGTGGAGACTCTCACTCAAATGACATCATGTGCTTGATGTAACATCTATCGAATCGAAACAAATGAATGATTCCTCATCAATAAAAACACCAGACAAGAGAAAATTCAAAGTACATAAATAAATACAAAGAGAGAGAAATTAAAGCCAAGAATTTTTTTGCTAAATTGGTAACATTGCCTTCATCAAAATTTGATATAGTTTTAAGCATGTATTAGTTATATGAGCATTAGGTGTTTACAAACTGTGTTGAAAAGAAAGTAAACTTGAAAGCTCCTAATGAAAAAAAAAAAAAAATAATCCACAATATAAAAGGAATACAAATTCCTCTTCTTTCTATGTTGAAAACACAAACTATTGCAGAAAATATAGTCAATGTTTTTCGTTTTCAATTGCATCTGCTAATCAACAGTGTCAAATACCACAGGATGTGCTGGGATTAGGGATGTGCTTGTGGATTATGAATACATGAATATATTTTCAATTAAATTCCTTAATCTTCCTCTTGATTGAAAAATTTTATTTTTAGAATTCAACTTTTACTAATGTTCAACTTATATTAAAGGGTCCTCATAAAATAACACCTGTAAAGCTATCCAAAGTAAAAGTATAAAAATATAGGAATTGTTGGATAGGGGTTTCTTTTGTTTTAAGTGTGTCTCCTTAAGGAACATCGATTCTTTTTTTTAAAGAAGAAAGATGATAGTCCATAGATTGCATAGACAACAAAGAACTCAACAAAATCACCATAAAAAATAGAAATTATGTATCGATGATGGATGATTTGTTTGATCAAATGTAAGGTTTTGTAATATTTCTTAAAATAGATTTGAGGTCAGAATACCATCAGTCAAAGATAAAGAAAAAAGATATTGTTAAAACTACCCACAAAATCCATTAGAGATATTATGAGTCTTTGATGTTACATTTTGGTCTAACCAATACATCTATAGTTTTCATAGATTTGATGAAAAAATCTTTAAAAAGTATTTGGATGGTCTTATTCATCAATTTTTGTATTGAAGTCTACATAAGAGCATATGAATCAATTGCATATTGCTTTATAGGTTCTGAGAAATCATCATAATTATGCTAAATTTTTAAAAATAAATATTGGTTGTTCTGCTTTTGGAACATGTTACAAGTGCAAAAAAAATTTTGAAAGATCCTCAAAAGATTAAAGCCATTATAGATTGGTATAGACCCACCACGATTTCTAAAATTCCAAGTTTTCTAAGTCCAATTAAATATAATAAAAATTTTGTAAAGAGATTCTCTTAAATAGTATCATCATTGAACAAAATGAACCAAAATAATAAAATTCTAACAGTAAAAATAGTTACTTAAAATTGAAAGAAAAGTTAGCAACAATTCCAATTTTAGTTTTACCGAAAGGATCAAAGGTTCATCAAATTTTCAACAATGCTTCCCCTCAAAGATTGGGTAGCGTGTTAACACAATTTGTTAAGGTCATTACTTATGCCTATAAGCAATTAAAGCCATGCAAAAGAAACAAACAAATACACAACTTAGAATTGGCCGTTATAATTTTTTCTATGAAATTTTGGAAACATAATTTATATGTAATGAAATACAAATTATTCAAAGATCATTTAAGTTTATAATATCTTTTTACTTAAAAGAAGTAAAAAAGACAACTTGAATTCATTAAACATTATAATCTCACTATTAATCATCGTTCAAGAAAGTTAACGTTATTGTCGATACTTTGAACAAAAAAGCTAGTCTTTATTCAATTCAGAGCCAACCCAAGCAAAAGCAAATAACTTTCGAAATTGATAAATTGTAGTTGAAAAGGGTAATGCAAAGAAATGCGGAGTTTTTATATTAGCTCTCTATAAGGTCTAATTGACCAAAATATATTAAAGAAGATCAACTTTAAGATAAAGAATTACAAAAGTTAATTTAGATAGTGAAAGATTTTACCATAGATGAAAATAACATACTAAAATTTCGAAGTCATGTATACATTCCTACAAACCAGCAAATGTGAAAAAAATTATTGTCAAAAGCACAAAACTCTAAGCAAGCAATTCATTCTAGAGAATAAAATATACCAAGAATTGAAATAAAGATAATGCTTGCCTAGACTAAAAAAAAATGTTACAAATTAGGAAGTGCCAAATTAGCAAGTATGTTAAGAGAGAGCAGCAAAAGTTTAGTGGCTTATTGCAAACCTTACCTACCTCAAAATAAAAATGAGAGCATGTATCGAGGGATTGTGCGGTCAGACGACCCAGGCTACCACATATCATGATTCTACATGGATGGCCATTGATATAATAGTTATATCCACACACTTTCTTAACGATCAAAAAAACCTATTTTGTAGAGAAATTAACTCAAATATATATTTAGCAGATTGTAACGCTTGTGAGGTACCAAAAATCCATATTTCTAACAAATACCTAAAGTTTACATCACATTCGTGGAGGACCGTACATAAAACTCTAAACATAAAGTTGAGTTTTAACATGGTCTTTCATACTCAAAAAGATTTGCAAACAAAAAAAAACCCATCAAAACCCTTGAGGAATTGTTGAGATAATGTCTATTAGACTTCAGAGGCGATTAAGAGAGTAATCTATCTTTGATGAAATTTCTTTATAATAACATTAGCAAGCTAAGATTGTGATGGTTCCTTACAAGCTCTTCATAAAAGGAAATGCAGATGTCCTACATACTAATTTGAGAAAATAAAGACAATTAATTGGGCCATTAATTATCAAGAAACCACTAAAAAGATAAAAGTAATAAAAAAAAAAGTTAAGACAATTCAAGACAAGCAAAAGAAAATTTGTGGTACAAAGCATGAAAATGTTAAATTTCAAAAAGTAGAGCATGCCTTTCTCAATGTGAAACCCTCAAAAGAGATAGGTTTGATAAAGCTGAAAAATTGACTCCTAAACTTATTAGTTCTTTTATTTTTGAAAGAATTGGCAAATTTATTAAACTTAAATTTATCTATAAAAAAGCTAGAAAGACAAGAAATATATAATAAAATCAAAGAAGACATACCTTGCGACCTACGTAAGTTAGGACAAGTCGATTGTACCCAGAAACAAAAGCTAAACAATAAGTCTTCTTATTGAGGAACCTATGTACCAATTATTTCCCTTGTTTGACCTAGTGTAGCAAGATTATGCGTTGAAATCAATCTCTAGAATGAACTACCAAATAAAATATGGATTAAAAAAGCCCAATTGGTTTTTCGCAAACTGTTGAGTACGAAGATCTCCCTGATTGCTACTCCTTTTATCACATGTTCAACACATGGACTCAAAGTGTCATCAAAATCATAAGCATGTCCATGGGAATCAATAGTCGATTGAGAATTTTAAAACAAAAAAGCAAAAATCTGAAAAAAATCGCAACCCAAGAAAAATTCGCTTCAACTACACAACTAGCATACGCTTATCAAAATATTTCTCCTCTTTAGATTACTGCAAATCAAAGTATCATTGTTTCAGTTCTTGTCTCTACTGAGAGTATCTCTATTGATCCAAACACTAAGTTGAATGTCTTCATTGATCCCGTTGCTCCAATCCCATCAACTCTAATTTTCTTTCCTCTATATCAGTTTTTATTTGATAAGTTAATTTTACCTACCATAATGACATCTTTATAGGTAATATCTCATCTAGCTTCCAACTCAAATTGATTTCCTAATAAATGCTTTACCTCAAGTGAAGTTATTGAGGATGCACTTCATTTAAGCATCAACCCAAGGTTTCATCATGTTTATGAGAAATGCATGGCTATTGATCATAATATAGAGATCGAAGAACTCAAAAACTTTCATAAAGAACTCAGCCTTAGATTTCCTGCAAAAGAATTCTCTTTATCGACACCCAACTATGTAGCAATCAACTCTAAGGAAGCTTTGGCTTTGTCAACTTTTTTGATGATTACTATATTCTAATTAAAGCGGTCAAAGATCCCCCAATTCATCAATACAAGTACAAAATAAAAATAAAGAGAAGTCACCAAGATTAAGCATTAATCTTTACTGTTCCTTATTAGATATTCTATTAATTGCCTGTTCCACTCATTACAGTGCTATCCTATCAGTGCTTTATGTATTTAAATTTCTTGTATTTTGTTAGCTGTGTTATAAAAGAAAATTTATAATTTAAAAAAAAAAACAATATGCAATGTTTGCCCACAATGCAAATTTGACATTGAATAAGCATACCACATGTTGAGCACTAAGTGCAATAAAACCAGGACAGAATTGAAACTAGTAGAATTATACTGTTGGGTATGATTTGAGAACATTATTTTTTCCGATGCTATTCACAAGCATTTTATGAAACTCAAAGAAAATTAATAAATATTCTTTAATGCTGAATCCATTAACATCAAAAATTTCAATGACCAAAATTTAAAAACTATGGCCTACTTCACAGATAATCCTGGAAGCAATTTCAAAATCAAAAAGTCAAGAATGCTTCTGGAGGAAAATTTTCAGCGAATTCAGTAATGCAAAATGACGCCTGGAGGAATCCTCCAGTACCAATATTTTAAGCGATGGCACTATTTCTAGCAATGAGAACAATACAAAGACAGCATCGAAGGAGACTGTATCATTGAGCAATACTGATCATGATCCTAGAAGATAAAGGAAGCAAAATCACCATAACTAGTACCACTATTAATCACCAGGTGTGCGTAACATAGTCAAAATTACACCTAAAAATTCAACTTGAAGACAATAAAATGATACAAAAACTGCATCAACTCATTGAAGGTTACTCCAATAGAAATATCAATCCAAAAGTGAGTACAAGTACTTGTACCAGATTTGACAAAAATAAATACTAGAGAAATAAATGAAATAGAGGACCTTCAAATCAGATTGAAGCGTGAATGAAACTTTCCAGGCTTTCTGAACTTCATTAAAAAGTAAAATGCATTGCTCATTGGAATCCTTTAGAGAAAGCTTTAGTTCAAGAACTTCTTGTTTTAGACGTTGGACCTCGTTCTCTTTCTCATACAATTCTTTGCGTGAGTTGTTAGCCTAAAAGGTCAATCAAGAAAAAGAAACAAAGCCTAACTTATTAATAAAATCCTGGAGCACATTAAATAAAAATCAAAAAAAGCAAAGCATAAGATGCTGTTACCACATCTATCGATTTCCGAACGGCATCTAAATTTCCAAGACTTGGCCCTAAATTTTTTGCTCTTGCAGAAAAGTCAAGGGTACTCAACGTTTTGGCAAGATTTGTGGAATTTGGACAAACATGAGAAATCAACAATGTCTTTGAGCTACCACCTGCCTCAGAAATAAAAAATGGTAACTGCGCTGGCTGAAAAGGGAACAAAAAGACCTTGATGATGATGACAAAAGAACAACACTGCAAACTGAATCAAGAAGTCCCTATAAAGACCATTTTTATATTGTTTTCCTCCGGTAGTTATTGCTTCATTTAGTAAAAATTGTATTTTCTTTCAGTTGAAAGAAGATTTAACATAAAACAAAAACACTGAATTTACACAACCAAAACTAACTGCAATAGACCATAGTTAGACAAAACCATTGAACAACAAAAGATATTTCATAAAATGAAACATTACCATAAGAAAAAAAAAATCACATTAGAAAGAGAATAAACACAACTGGGATTACAACAGTCCAAAGAATAGATTAAATTACCTATGGAATCAGCAAGTATTTTGGTCAGCATTGAGTTATCATATGGTACAGTTTCTTTCATTGACGTCAAGGATGATAACACATCTCCCAACCTGAACGACCACAGTAATTATATGAGGAACAGAAACCAGATTGGTGCTTAAGATATTACCAACATTTTGCATAAGAACAGACAAAGGACAAGACATCACATCCCTATATCAAATTGTAAGTTTAAAAAAACAGCAAAACAAACAACATTCATAGATCATTTCCCTAGTATCACATCCAAGTTTGAAATAAAAAAATTGTCTAGAAAAAAACTACAAAACAATTCCATTAACAATTCTCCATACGACCTTAATGTATTAGAAAAAAACTACAAAACGAACAACAAAATATTCATAGATCATTTCCCTAGTATCACGAAGCAGAAAACAATCACTGAAGTATCTAGCAACAAAGAAATATGTAATATATCAACAATTCCCCACAGCTCATTAAAAGTATAGAAGAAAACAATTCCATTAACAATTCTCCATAGGACCTTAATGTATTAGAAAAAAACTACAAAACGAACAACAAAATATTCATATATCATTTTCCCAGTATCACGAAGCAGAAAACAATCACTGAAGTATCCAGCAACAAAGAAATATGTAATATATCAACAATTCTCCATAGCTCATTAAAAGTATAGAAGAAAAGAGATGCCTGAGCTTCGTCAAATCCATTGTGTAGGTTCATGTTAAAAGAAACACAACAGAGTATAACAATTGATCAGATCAAGGCCCAAAAACTAGGCCTAAAGCAAGTTTAAGATATCAGTTGCTGAATTTGGTTTAGACATGTTCAGAGCTATGACAGCCTGGTCTTTAAAATGAATACCATCAAGCAACGTTTATAACACAACTTGCAGAAACTATTGCTAGATTTATCCTAGAATATTGTGGAAGTCAGCCATACTATATGCCAAAGTTGCAGCAAAAATAATTTCTAACACCAATATATCTAAATCTTACGCTGAAAGTGACTTTGACACATGTAGGAGGTCTGTCACCTGATCTCCATGGGCATCTTTGACAAGCAAGCAATCACTAGCGGGTAAATCAACAAGAGAAAGTTTGCTATACACATTATCCCCCGTAAGCAAATTGGTAAAGAATATATGGAAGGTTATGACCCTGAAAGAAATTGAAAAATATAATCACCACAAGAAATGTCAACCAGTCAAAATTATTGTTAAGACACCAAAATATGAAGGTCAACAAAAAAACAAAAAAAAATACAGAAATTAGTTCTAATCGGTTTTTCATTGTAGTTTAGTCGATTAAAATATTATTCAGTTAAAACATTAGAAATTTCACCAACCATAAGATTGTACCAAATGTGTAGATTCATGGTTTCCAAATGCCCCATGTTCACAAAAATTGGCATATGAAAAAGCTCAAAGTACATGAGAAACATTGTACAGGTTAAAATATAAAATAGAAGTTCATATCATTATTGCTACAAGAAATTTGCGAGCCAAAACGTAGCTATTTTATTTTAAAAAATTCCAAATTTAACCCGTGTAAGATTTTATTGCCATACCAATAAACTTGCACTTGGAAAGACCTCTTAAAGATAATTATCCATCCAAATAGAAAGGAAATACTAATCAAGTGCCAGTAAAACATATAGAAAATTTTATTCCAAGTGATTGGATGTAGTGAACAAAAGAATACACGTAGAGATCTAATGGTTCAAATATTCATGACATCATTGTTGAGCAGGTGGACAGTGATATTTTAGAGTTCAATCTTAACTCTTAATTGTATCATTGACTTGCCTGAAAATTGGTTGAGAGTTGCTTAAAACTTTTAAGATCTCGACTTGCAACTACATAGCAAACAAAAGATCAACAATCAAAACTTCATACTCACCTTGATTGTAAGTAACAAACAATGAAATTCAAATAGCTCAATTTAACTTTACCTATGGCCTAAGAAAAATGAATCTAATTTCATAAGAATCTCAATTAGATGCATTATTCACAAATAGTTGCCAAGTCATATGCACTATTCACAAATAGTTTCCAAGTGCTAAAAGATGATGTAGACTCAATTTTAAAAGAGTCTCATTTAATTAAAAGTCACTTCACACTTGAGACTTCAAAGATGAATGAAAAACATTGTTGATCTCAAACTGGCTGAGCTCAATAACCCACATTTGTAGTCTATCTAAAACAATGAATAACTGAAAAAAGCACTTCACTTATATATCACTTAACACATTAATGATGCTAACTTGAAAGTACTAGCACAATCGACAGGTTGACATTTCAATACTAGAGCTAGCTTTTCAACAGGTGAATATGTGAGTTCTACATCCATTAAAGTAGAAGAAACACTTAAATGAGACAGCAAATAAGGTCACCTTCTTGAATTAAAACAAAGCTAATTGTCAACATAGATGAAACAAGAAAAACTAATAAATGTTCCCCTAGGATTGGGCTACTTAAAACTAGTGATTGAAACACATAGAATTCAAGTTACTAAGAAGGTTTTTCATAATCTTCAATCCAATGAACTATGAACTTGCTACTCAAAGAAAAGTTGAGCTTTGTCTTCTGACTTTGAAATGAACTTTTTCAGTCTTATAATTCAACCAACTAGACATTCGACCCCTCTATGAGTTTTAAGGGATGATATAATAATAACTTTATCCAAATTGATCTAGATTCCTTATTCAAATACATAGCCTAGGAATTTGCTATATGATACATTAAATGTAAATTTCAAAGGATTTAACCTCATGTGAAACTTTTTTATAGTTTCAAAAGATAGCTCTAAGTTGCAAAGACGTGTTTTGCAGGATTTACTTTTGACTAAGAGATCATCAATGTTAGCTTCCAAAATTCAACCCCTCTAAATTTTCAAAACTGAATAGATCATCCTCTGGTAAAGCATATGTTCTTCAAACCGAAAGGCATTACAATATAACATAATGTTCCAAATTAATAATGAAAGACGTTTTTTTTTCTCATCCTCTTCAACCATAGTAATTTGATGGTTGCTGGAAAAAACATCCAAAAAGCTGAAATGGTCGAAACTGACATCCACAAGATCATCGATACGAGCAAAAGTATATGAATCTTTTGGATTGGCACAAATAAGATTACTATGATCCACATGTATGCAATACCTCTCATTACTTTTCTTGACACAAATGACTTTGTTGATCCAATCAAGACCAGAAATGGGACAAATAAATTTTCCCTTGAGCATGAAACTTTTCCTATTTTATGATAATCTATTTTTTAGAGCTGAAAATGCACTTCTTTAGGTGAACTATTGGAAGATCTGGATTAAAGTTGACATAAAACAATTCATTGCATATCATATGGTAAAAATATTAATGTCATCGACCAAAGTACTAAAGATGGCCTCTCTTTTGAATTCATTATAACAGAGATTTACAATTTTCACTCTAGAAGGGTCTAAAGAGAGGCAAAAGTTATTGGTGTTCAACCTAATAGCTCGATGGTTGAGAACAAAGGCTCGAAGATACTCTTCAAAGTGTTCAAGTGGCACTACCTTGTTTGTAACAACTCTCCATGAACTCAAACGACATGCATAGGTCTAACAACAAAATTGTCGTCCCAAACTGGTTCATGGTAGGTCAAACCAAGATGGCATTATTAAAGAAAGCAATTACAACTAGAAAGTTCATCATATGCATCATTGAACCAAAAGAATTTCCCAACATCATAAGCAATGTAATGGACACTTCTAGTTTGGTTGATTCCCCTTAGAAGCTAATTAAAGATTCAACAAAATAAAGAAAACTTAAACTGCTGCCAATCTTATCAAGTGCACCGAGGAACAAAAAATTATTAAAATTGCAAACATAAACAACATCCAATGGACTTTGATATGTGCAATTAATCAAGAGATAGCTATGGTGCCCCCATAAGGATCATCGAGGAAAGGTAAATCTTTCGGGCCAAAATTTAGGAAAGGTTGATCAGACCACCAGATTGTCAAGCCATGAGAACTTCTTGAGAAATTTTATGATAGACCTCATCACATAAGCTTGATTTCCTCCAAAAAAGACGTACACAATCTTAACAAAAGCCATGCTCTCATCTCTAAACATAAGGGACAAAGCTTGTTCTTCATGAGTAGTTTGGGATTGAGTTGAATCAAGAGCTTTTGAATTAAAGGAAGCAATGACAGACTCAACCTTTTTGGCTCGACGCTCTTGGAGGTGACCTTCTTTCATTAGCTTTCAATCAGAGGCATAAAAGCTAGGCATTCAAATGTGATATGTCCATGATCTTCCAAAAAATTTGGAAAGCTGACTTCAGTCTCTTCTTCCCTCAAAGCCCTCAGCTTTGATATAGGCCTTCCATTTTTATTGCAACTTGTTGGAAGCATTTAGGAAAGAACCTTAGCGCCTAAAGGACATTAACTTCCATGGTTATTCATTCAAGAGAAACCATGAAGAAACCACTATTTCTTAAAAGCTACTCGAGGCTTTGGATCAAGTGCTTTGGAGAAGAAAAAAAAATAAAAAATAAAAAATTCTTCATCAATGATGGAACAAATAAATCAATCAAAGAATTCTTAAACAACCTTGGAGGGAAGCAAATGAAGTCCATCGAAAATCATCAAGTAATAACGACCCGCAACTTTAGTTGATTGAAAATTCTCCTAATCGACCTCTTGAAGAGCATCTTTGAACCATCAAAAAAAATATGCAAAAAGACTAGTTCTCAAGCATACTTAAGAAAAAGAGTGATTCAAAGACCTTCTAAAGTCTAATATAATGAGAAAAAGCAAAAATGATTATCCTTTTGAATTAATTGAAAGATGAAACAAAGCTGAGAGTTAGTTTTCAAAACCATTTAAAAAAGGATCTTTAAGTCAAATAAAGAAGGTTGAAGCTTAGTGTTGAGAATGGTTGTAAATGCCCTTGTGACATCTAATGACTTTACTCAGGCCTAGATTGAGTGAAGGTGTCATGAGCTTCCTAACCTTTACTCAAAGGTAATTCAGACAGACAACTATTAGTATGTTAGACCACACCAGGCCACAATCTTTCGCTTGCCATCAAGAACACATAATGGAGGACGATTTGATTGTTCCATTAACGATAACCCTCTCCATGTTCTTCTCACGGAAGCAAAGGGACCACACAAAACCATAATCTCTAGCTCGCCATCGAGAATGCACCGAACCATAATCTCGCATCGCCAACACCTCACTGTCAGGAAAACACAATGAAAGGGGCACGTCGATTTCCGATGACGGCAAATTCATCCCCACGTTCTTCATGACACCAATTTCATCACTTGCACTCACCGAGCCATGCTGCTTGCCGTTGTCAACTATCATTCAACTGTCAATTCACTCAACTTGACTTCGATTGGATCTATGAAACCATGCTGGCATTGTAGGTTCGCAAAAGTTCTCACCATTGCCACTCAACCTTGTAACCACAACCTCGCCATGCGATGTGGGTCTAAATAGTTGACCCCTCACTGTTCGGTCTCCACTCCACCTTCTTTAGTCATTGTCTCACCTTCATTGACTCTCGTATCTGTTCTAGTTTCTTTGCCTCCTCCAATTTGTCTCCTACAACTATCTCTTTCGCTCAAGTAATTAAGAGAGTTACGGCCCAATCTTCTTCTTCGGTTACAGCCTTTTGCAATCTTTCCTGAGAGGTCCACGACACATTTGAAAACATTGTTCAGTTGCACCCTAGGCCTTCTACCATTGGAGATCTTGTTAACATCAATCATACCTTCATTATGAATTAACAAGCTATAATAAGGGACAACACCTCCAAAGAAAAGGCGGCAATTATTTTCTGACGATGATATGAGTTTGCTCTCCGAGCCTTCATGTTTGCTTTAATCTATAATTTCTCCTTGGGCCTCCCTAGAAATGGTGTCCTTGCGGATAGATTTTTCAGTAATTGGGTTTGCTGGAAGCTCTTTAGTTGACTTCCAGACCTAAGACACATTTTAATTTGATTTGAACAAGAATAGGATTTTTTCAGATGTCGACTGCAAAAAATTCGGATCTTTCATGACTTCCCCATAAGAACATTTAAGTGGTCACCATTTTTCTCCACTGAGTTGACAGTTTTTAATTGTGCCTATTTGGACCTCGCTTCATCATTTGATGATGAACTTCAATATTGGTCAATTTTCTCTATAGGCTAACTTAAAGAGGAACTTCTTAAAATTGATGCAGCAAATGTATCCCTTCCAAGACCAAGTGTTGCAAAGATGTGTGAAAATAAATTTCTTGAATAAGCTACTAGATAAAATATGGAAAGCTAATGGTCTAGTTGGCTTTGGGCAGAAAGTGAAAAATGAAAATCTCTTTCATTTCTATACTTTCTATCACATGCTTAATCACAAGAAATCAACTTGTTGTCTGAACTCTTAGCAAATCCATAAGAATCAACAATTCTATATAAATCATATGGTGGAAAATCTAAAAATCTGAAGAAAAAAAAATATAAACCTAAACAATCACAAGTATAACAAACAGAAACTTAACTAAGCACATTTGACATTGCTATTCATAAGATCTATTCTGATTAGCATACCAATGCTCCAGTTTTTGTCTATATTGTGGATATCTTTGTTTATCAGATCACTATCTCTAAAACCTCTATTGACCTTAGTATTATCAAAACAATTAACAAAGATTTTATTTCTTCTATACAAAATTCATCTCAAAGAATTGATTTCTCATTTCATGACATATTCATCAAACAGAATAGCATCAATCTCCCCTCCCACACATTGAACCTTCAATCATAATAGTACCATGACATAAGTGTACAATAGAAGCATATCATTTGAGCCTTGACACAAGATTTCTTCATATTTACAAGAAATGTATGGCTATTGTCCTTTGAAAAAGGAAGCAAGGTAGAGAGGCTCAGGTATAGTTTAGTGGTCACTTAGGCTTTGGAGATAAGGATAGATCAAGAACCATCAAGAGATAGGTGATCTTTCAGAGATTGTCTTAGAAAACTCAAATTAGAATTGTTCCAATAATAGAGAGGAAAGGTCGAAAGGCATCATCATGAAGAATTCCATCAACTGCTGAAATAGATGATAAAGACGATCAGGAAATGAAATGGAAAGTTCTGGTGTTTCTATCACCAAATGATCATCAAGATCAAGTGGTTCTCTAATTAAGAGAAAGGTATTGACTCCCTTAGTCTACATTTCAATTTTCCTACAATATTTTCATAAATAGCATCAAAAAAGTGTATATCTTAATCATGGATGTACGAGTATATAACAAAAACTTATCCTACTAATAGTTTGAAGAGATTAGTGAATAGATGCAGAGAGAATGTGAGAAAGCTTGGAATCCTCACCAACCCAAAGATTACCAAGGAAAAAGAAAGAAGAAAAAAAAAAGAAGAGCTCTCCAAATGGAAAATTTTGCTAAAAAGAATTGTAGTTAACCAACTTGAGGTGCCTTCCTTGAATTGGAGCCATGGAAATATATTTATATCTAACAAAATTTATAATGTAAACTGGGCTCATCTCCACACATAAAGAATTAAAGATGCCATTCAATTATTTTTTTATAATAGTCTAACTCTTTAGTGTTGGCAAGCTCCCACTAATGTGGCCAATTTAATCATAAACACCATAGAGTTTACATGATGTGACAAAATAAGTTAAAAACAACTCATATAAGCTTAAATATTAACAACATGACATAATTAGTTATAGCCACTAGGTATGAGCATAGTTGCTGATGATGTAGTCGAATTAGTTATAACTGTCAAATCTATCATAACTTTGAGAGATAAATTTTAAATCCCATTTGTCAAATGTTCATCTAAACATGCTAAACTTATGTTGACGAAGAGTCTAGTCCTGACAAACTGGCATCAAGGAAATAGCCATAAGAAACCGACTTCGAGGGACCAGCCTCGAGGGATTGGTAATGAGGATTTAGCCTTAAGGGCATAGCTTCAATAAACTTCGACACGAGCTACTGAAGTTCACAATGTGGTTGTGTTCTAAATTACCTAAGATTTGATGGGTGAAACATTGTGTCTTCAATATGCATGACTATTAAAACAATATTCAAGGATGTCTAGTGATACACAGTGATAATTATAGATCAATTGACATCATATTTAAAGAATTAATGCAGTTTTTGAAAGACAATTAAGTAATGGTCCACATTTATGTAGATATTTCATTTTAACAAATGTTACAAGCTTGCAAGAAGAGCAATAAGACCATACAAGTCAGCATATGAAGGAAAGCTACCTCAAAGATGTCTAGTTGAGAGTTCCAAGGTAGTGGGTCCTCCATAACAGGAGATGTGGTAAGCAAAACATACAAAATAATGAGGGATAAGGAAGCATAATTGATCTGTCTACAGGGGTTCTCACCTAAAGACCTCAACAACTGATCTTGCTTAGAGTCGCAATAACAGAAATGAAACGTAAGAAATGGAAACGAACTAGAGAACAAGAAAGATGAGAGTTTTGTGTCACAAGAAAATAGAATTATCTTAATCACCCTTTTCACCCCTTTATGTAAGGGTTAAGACAAATATTTTATTACAAAATATATATTATTTTAATTTCCAGAAAAAACATGAGATTTTGACCAAGAAAAACCAGATCACAAAATCCACTGCAATGGCCTATTTGTGGGCACACGAACTGCTACGCGTGAGCAGATAACCAGACTGCTAACACTATTCACGCATGCAGGTGCTATTCTCGCACGTAGAAAGTGCCAAGCCACTTGCGCAATAGATTAAATTATCGCATGCGCTACAGCATGTATCGTGAAGTGCATGCTCCACACATGCGGCGGTCACACAGTTAAGCGACCAACACACTGTCTGATGCGCATGTAGCCAATCTCCACAAGCAGTTCTTATCGCCATGTGCTTCTTAACAATTTTTGTAATTTTGTCTCAGCCCTTGATTTTTTTTTTCTCAATTTTTTTATTTCTTAATGATTTAATTAACTTATAATTGAATTACTAATCATGAGTGAAACAGAGTATCTACAACAATGAGGAAGAAACTAGTTAACTAGGAGAAGGGCACAATTGAGCTCAAGAATAGAAGGAAAGGCCAAAGTAAGAGCATGGAGAAGATTGTTGAAATGGAGCACAACCATGACTTTCTTGAAAAGGCGTAGGAATTCCAACGTATGCTTCTTGAGCAAAAACAAATATGCTAAGGCAAGGGAATGAAACCACTAACCAAGGGGACAAAGCCTCGCAACTTGGGGCATCAATTAGCAACAACACCAAAAGAGGAGAGCTCACTACACCAACAAAAAACAGTGGGGAAACGTGGAATATTTATGCAATGGAAAGGAAACTAAAGGGCATTACCCATTGTGAAGAATTTGCTAATTTTTTGAATTTCAATGTAGATGCATTTAGACAAAAAAAGTCATGGAGTCAAAGGTTTTCACAAAGAACAATAAGGCACCTTCATATTACCCTATTATTGTGTCAAGTTCATCTCTCCTTACTTTTCATTGCCTCAAAATTGTTCTTTTTGGTTCCATGGTATACTAAAATTTGAAACTTAAATTGTCCCCCTATTTGTGATAAATGGGGAGTAACCTACAAGAACTCCACAGCTTCTAAACTAAAAAAGTAATAACTTCCTTCTCTTAATAGTTTATGCACTTTACTTGCTATTAAATGGACTTTTCCAAGATCAAATGACCCTACATCACTATTGCTGAAATTTAAGCAAACCTAAACATCATACCACCTCAAATTCATTTTGTCTTACTTCCAAATTCGGTGTGAGATCATATTAATGATACTTAAGACACAAGAGAATATTTGGATTGAAAACATAAGCTATATCATGCAATATTACCTACATATTTCAATTATTTTGGATGATAAAATATTTAAAAAATAATTATATAAATTTAAAATAATTTCACTAGAAAGTGAAATATAGATGTCAACAATTTGGGTGACATCTCAATGTCAAGCAAGGGAAAGCAATAACAGTTCTAAAAACTTCAGCATCAATGCAACCTAAACAAAACAGATAAACTAATAATACCAACCAATCTACAACCAAAATTCATCTTGTAATAAAGGGAACTTCTGATGTTTCTGTTCAATAGTGAAACAACTGTACCCATTTCGAAGATAATCAAGCTGATTAAAAAAAATTACTTTCAGTTCTACATATAATAGCTTCCGTCATTAATTTCTACTGAGGGAAATTATATTAATATTAAGAACATGGAAAGAATTTGCATTACAAAGTCCTTAAAACTTGACTAATTTCGTGCAAACATAGGCCAAAAATATCCAAGCATAGTTTATAACCATATTTCTCTAGAAACCAATGTAAAGGTCGATTGCATGACTTTGAATGTTTGCTGGCTTGCACTGGGAACAAATAATGAGTTTATGCATGGTACATTGCATTTAAAGTATAGGAGTTCAAAAACCTGAGCCCTGACTGCCTGTGGAGTTTCTACTCCCAGTGGAAGGACCAATAATTGCTATTTGGCCCGTCACCTTCTTGATTAATTAAACTCGCTACCATTGTTTATATCACATTCTAAACTCTAGAAACTGCTCCTTGGATTGTTTTGTACTAATCTAAAAGACTTCTTTACCGCTGTTAAGGGAACAGTTCTGTCCCTTGCTCTATTCTTGAAATTTAATGGATAAATATGCACAAGTAATATTTGTTAAGGTTTATTTCTACATTGATCGAATACAAGTTGGTAAAATACTGCTGGCTAGGTCCTTTATACTTTGGTGGATTTTGGACTACACTAACAGCTCATTTAGCCATATGATCATATCAACTTTACCACAAAATAAGGGAGGTTCCTCAAGTACAATAATTAGGAGCTACATTAAGAAGGATGAACACTCAAACGAATGCACAGAGAAGATACATCTCAGATTACACGCATGCTAAGCTTTGAGATCAATTTCGCACAGAAGGATCATATAAATTGAAGTGTTGAGAACCATGCTCATCAAGGGTTTTCTTTGCTGGTCATTTCCCGCCAGCTCCCACATCCTATGTATGGTAAAATTGACGTTATTTTGGGAAAATCACAACTTCCGTATTTTCCTAGGTGTGGATTTCGTATTTTTCTTTCATTGTGTCGCCATTGATTTTGGATAGGATCTCTACTTGTGAAATTTAAAGAATTCGATAGTTGACGACAACAAATAAATACTCTTGTGATACATTTATAGTGTAAATGCAAGATATTCAATTCAGGAAGCGCATTCAATCACCCTTTTAATTGAGAGATCATGCTCACCAACAGTGAAACATAGCGTTGAATATCAAGATTTGTTGGGATAAGCCTAAAGATCATGCTCTGCTCCAATGATTTTAGGTCACGGGCAACCTTGAGATAGTGTTGCCCCAAGGTTGTGCTTGCGAGCCCAAAGTTTATATGATTCATTTAAGTGGTCATTTGCATTGAAGATCGAGCAACTGCCAAATGAAAGCTGTGGTTTCTCTATCTGACATCTGGAAAAGCTACGTATGCATATGTACGACAACTTCCTTTGGTTCAGACCTCATCTAAGTCAGCATCTGCCTTCGTTCCATCAACCAAACAGTCTTGGTGCATTAGGACAAAACAATCATTAGTGGACCAACTGACTGGATTTGGTATCACCATTAAACTACTGGGATGCCTCAATAAGCTGGTTAATTTAGTTTTGTTAGAAGACTAAAAGGACCCAAATGAGCAATCTACAAATAGCAAGCCACTATAAAATTCAATTAGCCAGCTTACTTTTATCCCCCAAACCAAAAGGTCTTCCAGTTCCCTCATTAGTCCCAGAGGGATGGTTTAAAGAACAGCACTAACCAGAAATTGTACAAGTAAAAGGATGTATATGCAATGAAGACAAACAACAAACTAATCAAATAAGCATCTTCTAGTTATTAGCTCTGACTCACAAGTGTTTTATAGTGGCCTTCAAGCAATCTTCATCTCTTTTCATGAGTGCTGCTTTAAGGAGTTGAGAAAATTCCAAAGGATTGGTAACATTTTCCTCCACAAGGTTCGCAATAGCATCTTGGCTACCTATCCGAACTGCTGCTGTATCATTTTTGTTACTTACCAATAGGTCTCGAACCTATTAATCAAAACAAAATGAATATACTATAGAGTGATCCTACAAATAATTAATGCTTTGATGATATTACTTGACCAAAATTTTAATAGGAGCTAAAACTTCAGGAAAATCAATTAAAAATTTTATAGCGTGTAAATATTCCATTCCCAAAAGGTTGTAATAGCCAAGCCAGTGAAAACTCTACAATAAGTTTATGTACAATAAACGCTTCAGAAAAGAAAACTAAAAGAGTTGGATAAACATGTACCTGCTCGTTATAAAGCTCAAATGCAGTGACATGAAATACATACTGACTTGTTGATGTCATGTCCATATTTGATAGATCAAACAATTCCTCAAAACACCTTTGATATAAACCACGTTCCTGACTTGTACCTTCCTGTGTAAGGTTAGGATGAACAGAGACACCACAGATTAAAGTCAAACATGACATTAAAAAATTAGTCACTTCAAAAAAAGGTCAACTTCACCAAAGCTGCTGCACAGGTTAGATCAAAGAAAGGATGAAAACAGTATGATCTATTATATGGCATGTATAAATAATTAAAACTAAACAATATCTAGTTAAAACAACAAAAAAGTAAAAGCAAGACTACAGCTCCATATAAAGATGACAAACAGAGTATGGCACCAGTAAAATAAAACAGTAGCAGTGAAGTTTTTCGTTTTGGTCCGAAGATGCTGAATTGCAAAAAAAATTCCAAAATGATGAGATAAATAGGTGAAGCACTTTTCTATGCATTTTTTTTATTGATAATGCCTGTTTAAGAGATTAGTAAACAAGTTGCTCAACCTATGAAACACAAACAGAAATGTTTCCAATACTGATACCCTTCAAGATTTTCACAAGTATCCAATACACTGATTATAACAAATTAAAAGACACATAAACTAACACTTCTAGGTCCAAACATTATTAAACCATATCTTCATATTGTATACAATATATGCAAGAACATCATTGAAAAAGTAAACAAAATTATTTAGAAGTATAAGGAAAAGAAGAAAATAAAGAAATCAACTTTTCATCATGGTGTATCAAATTCTTATTCAATATAAGGCTAAAAGGGGCAAACATCTTTAAAATTTGGGCTTACCATGTTGATGACTACCAAAATTATCACATTTGTAGTATAATACTCATATTAGTATAGTTTTAAAAACTTGCATTGTACACGTGATGATGATCACTTAATATTATGAATTCTGATTACAAAATCTATAAATGACAAGAATATAATTTAAACCAATATATGATGATCCAAAACTCAAGTCTCTTGCTTTTATAAAAAAACAAGATACATGTTTTGTATACAATAATAAGATAAACTTATTTTATTTACATTTTCGTTTAAATATTTTTATCATATTTAATAATCATGTCCTGATATATTTGTATCTAACTTTTTTTGAATTTGCTATATCTTCATATCAGTATTTCCCTAGTCCTTTTCATCATAGCTGTTAGCAGCAGACTATAGTTAAAAAATGTCCTCCTTCGGGCACCTAACACCAACATCTACATTAGCAACATAATCCTTCTTTACCTGGCTAACATTGTTCTTGCTCATGTGCTTAGTTATCTCTAGATGAAACACCTTGCATTCCTCCTGAAAGAGAAACTGAAGTACTTTCCCTAACAAATTTGTCCATTATTGTTCTTTCTATTGAAGCATCATCATTCGGCTTCAATCCACCTTAACAAGTTTTGTTATGCCACTACCTAGTGTAATAAGCTATTTGTGGTCCTTCTTGGCATCAACCAAAGGTCTCTTTCTTTAACCCTTGCCATTGTCCCCCTTTCTCCAAGAGTTGAACGATCCTCCATCAACAATTGAAATCTAGTCCAAGCCACCACCAAGTCCTTTTGCATCGCTATTACCATGAGAACTTCAACATGCTTTGCAAGCAAAGATATTTTTCATCCTAAAGACAAATAATTACCCTTCTTTAGCCATCTCTCATCTTGCATTACTTCAATCTCCCTCAACAACTCTCTTACTTCATAATTCTAACATCAAAGATCATAATCCTCGTGCCTAATTCTCATACCTAAGAACAAATTCATGGAATAAAAACAACGCATACAGTTGGAGGTCCTCTATGATCCAATTTTCCCAGCAAATCTTTCACTACCTGAATACAATGGGATTTCACACCTGGAAAATCATTCACTCTACCTCCTCTAACTAGGTCAAGGGAGGCCTCATTGACAGCATAACACAACAAAAAATAGAGTGGAAAACAATCATCCCTTATTACAAAAAGGTTGATAAAGTAGCATAGATAAAAAGCATCAAAATGTTGATATAAACACAAAATAAATACAACAAAATCTAACAAATTTTGTTAGAGAACTTTAACTTGACTTTATGCAAGAGTTTTGCATAAAGAGTTACAAATTAGAAAAAGCATTAACAAGATGGCATACAAGAAGAGACAAAATATGAATTTGAAAGGACCAAGTATATAAAAGAAGAATACCAAGATTTATGTTACTTCATCACAAGTTCAGGCCTACAACTTCAAAAGAGGAGGGTCCACCATTGTCAAAGAAGAATAAAGGACAAAAACTATTTTTCCAAAATCCTGAAGCATACTTCAAACCTCGTTATACAAAAAGCACTCAAAATATCTCTAATCAAGAAAATTCAACTAAGAGAAATAAGAGATCTACATAAATGTTATACGAAAAATCACAACTTTTAAATCAACAAGGAAGATCGCCAACATGCAACAAGAACATTGGAAGAAACCCAAATATGACCTACACCATTTCATGTCCCAAAGATCATGGTCTCCATGGAAGATTATGCTCTACAAATGTGACCAGCCATTCCCAATAAATTCTCCAAATATCTGCCACAATACAATACCAAATCTCTCTCTCATTTACAACATAGATTTTTGTTATTACATGCTAAATGTTCACAAAAATACCAAAAATATCTCTAAGAGAGATGCAACCAAAATTCTTATACAAATTTAAATATATATATATCTACAATATCTTTGATCAAATAATGTCCATTTGAATGCCTAATTGTTATAAACTCAAAATCAATATATCCAAATATTAACTTTATTATATCCAACAAGTCATATCTTAAATTCAAAAGTTGTATCGATATCAAAATCATATCTCAACAAAAGAGTATACCCAATACTAACATATTTTCAAACACCTTTGCCTTATACGGTTCTCAACCTCTTCCTCAACTCAAAAATACTCTTTTTAAATTCTTCAACCAGACACTAGACTTCATCTCTCAAACCTAGAGCACAAAATGCTTGAAAATAGATTACTCAAGAGGATTGCATTCTCTCTCTTCTCTCTCTCTCTCTCCCCCCTCCCTCACTCTCTCTCTCTCTCTAACATAGATGATCCCTCCCTCCCATATATATAAGATGCATGGGATTACACTCTGTGCTTGATTCCAAACTCAACCCATTTCTAAAGATTCCTTTTTATGATCACAATAGACCATGTACAACTTCAAAAGATACCAAAATTCCTCAATAAATCATAAATAATTCCCTTTGAATGGATGCACCTAATTCAAAGTCAATGGAATCATAATCAAAATATGAATTGATTTATTCACCATTGTCATGCCAAAACATGCTCAAAAAAAACTTTAATCAACATAAAAGCTAAATGCCCAAACATAATAATATGTCTAAATTTTACAAAATGATATTATTTAACCTCATGAACCCTAAAAGTAATATGTTATTTTGATTATAACAAACACTTTAAATACCTTATTCGTGACCTCATATGCTACTTAATATGATACAGGTTATTCTAAACATAGGTTGACCATGTGAATGGGTCATGTTGTGAATGAATGAAACCTTGGACCAATGAGTTAAAATGCTCAAAGGAAAGGAAAAAAAATGTTATCCAACACCACAACTGAAAAAGATGGAACCATGTTTCCACAAGCTATCAAAACTCGCAACTTCTAAGACATGTAAGGATTGCAACCCCAAGTCACTTACTATACACATGAGCTTGCATCTCACGCACAAAAGAACTTGCGTACCACTTAGGAAAATATGCCCTAATAGCTAACCCTTTAGTTGCATATCTCATAAAGTTATTAAGCTCATCTCAAAGTCATCATGTGGATAATATTAAGTCCATCGAATTATTCGTATTGGGAAGTAGACAATCGAGGGAATCATTGTATAGAAATCATGATTTAAGTATGATGGAATTTAATTTATAAAAAAATGTTAAAATTTTTAAAATTATATTAATTGAACCGCATGATTAGCACATTGGGGAAGTAGACAATCGAGGGAACAAATTATTCGATTCAGACTATCATTTGCATTTTGAGTAATCAAACAATACGATTTTATACTCATATGGTATGATCGTATAATTGGTTAGTACATGTTCACATGAGTTGTGCATAGTGATCAAATAATTCAATGGACTAAAATATATTGAGCAGTCCATTTAAACATAGGAATCTCAAAAATTGCATATGATACAATATTATTTATACAATATGATTAATTAAAGAGATATGTACCAAAGACACTCCAGAATACTTAATTTGAGAAATCTAATTAAATTTATTAATCAATATGTATACGTTATGACTAATAAAGCAAATATAATATTTAAATCAAACATAACACTTGCATTATACCAAAACCTTCGTATAGTACATTAATTTCTATCATAAAGTATGATCAATTAAGAATACTAATTCATAACATACAAGAGAAACTCCGATAGATTCATTCCATATGTTAATATCTAATAGACACTATAAACAATTCATTATATGACCACCGTAATGTACGATCCACCAATCATACAATACAAATGGAGCAAAAGCCAAGAAATAGCTAGCTTAGACATGCCTTAAGTACAAATTAGCCATTAAAAGAGCTGTTCATGTTTCCTTTAAAAGGTCATATGCATTGCAAGCAATATATAAACCCTTTTAATCATAGGAAATAAATTCATGAAGGAGAGACAAGTAATCAATAAATGATTGACAGGTATTTACTATAATAATCCACTATTACATCTTTGTTAGCACCATGAAAGAGAAAGAAGCATTTATTGTTAAACCATTTTAATGAGAGAAAGGGAGAAAGGAATACACACCAGCATGTTAAAATTTATCCTAAAGTGTTATCACCAACATAAAATGCATAAAGTTATAGTACATGCCTCAACAATTGAAAACTCCAAAAATCCCAGATAATAAATAAAAAAAAGTAAACAAGTTAAATAGATACAATATGAAAAAAATAAAAGGAAATGAAATACCTAAGAACTGCAGCAAAATTAAGATAATGAAATTAAAGTTACAATTACAAAGAAAGGCCATGAATTTGCAATATGTCATTTATAATAAAAGTAACCAAAACATACTCTATTCAATATATAATCTCTACAATGGTTAAGCAACAGATCAGCAAAAAAAGACAATACAAATGAAAGAGATGAAAGAATGAGACCATTGTGTGTGTTTTTCCTGAACAACTTTGTCCATATGCAAATATTGAAACATTATATCCATCCAATGCTGACTGTATGAAAGGTCGAACATCATCAAATAATTCCCCTATAATTGATTTTAAACAAAATCAGTGAAAAATGATAACATAGAACTTGATGAAAATTATGTTTCACTTTAAAGGAAAACAAATCTTATAAATTCGGGAAAAAAATAGCATGTAATATAAAAAGATAACTTGCAACCACTTGCCACACCTTGTCCAATATGGGGACCATAAACTCTATCAAATTCATAATGCTTCTTTGAACTGGTTAGACAATCATCACCCATATCAAGACGAATGGAAAAATCATCTGGAAGTTCAATAATAGATGGCCCTTCAACTTCAAAAGGCGGTCTTACACGACAAAATACCTTTATGCTTCCTGTAATGCAAAACTAGTATCCTCATGCCAACAATCTTCTAAAGTTAGAAAAACAAATTGCAAAAATGAAAGCTTCCTAAATCTTGATAAAAAACAAGATGTCAAAATTTAACTTTAGAGCAAAAAATTATAGACAGAATGCCACTACCTTTGCTTGTTAGTAATTCATTAAACAACCTTTTCTTTTCCTCAAGCAATGGAACAATTCTTGCCTCTGCTTGTAAAGCAGCTTGACCTGAGGTTAAAACAAAAAAAAGAGAAGAAAATAAATTTTTAGATTAAGAGCATACAGAAGAAATTCAGCAAGTAAGAAGCCAATATGGAGAAGGCAGCTCCCACAAATTTAAATCAATAGAGCATGACTACTATTAACATTTAGTTCTCAACACATACAATCTGTGGAAGATCCTATTTTTGAAGTGATTTCCTACCAACTATGCAAAATAAAAAAAAAAGTGCATTAATTCCTCAGTTAGGATGCCAAAACAACATCAAAAATATCTTTAGTATACAATGGAAGAAGCTGCAAGGAAATTTATAAAAGGTAAAAGATGACAATGGTAGATGTGTGCGCTTGGATCTCTGCAAGTAAAAGAAAATGAGATACCACTTTTCCAAGTGACTTCAAGCAAAGTCAGAGGGAATGTCGTATATTAGCAAGTCTCATTCACTTTGGCAGGCAATGCATAGAGATCTCCCTTTCCCGTACCTCAAAATGTCGAAATAATGGCAGACAGTTCTTGTCAAATTTGGTTTGTATGGAAACTCAACAAGAAATTATTCAATGATCAGGGAAAATGGCTTGGTGGGACTATCATGAACAATCATATGAGGTTGCATCACAAATGGAGAGTGCAGCACAATAGCAAGACAAGGAAACTATAAGGAAAGCACTTGCAGTCAAGGAAAAGCCCATGATTAGACCTAGGAAAAATTCAACTGTGAAGGTTGAAGAAAGCTCTCCTCTTAATCATGGGGATACTAACATGCTTGAAGGTAGTTACTTACATCTCAAAAACTAGCTCCTCCATTAATCTTTTACATAATATCTTTTGCCTCTTTAATGTAGACACTTTGTGGATGAGGCTTCTCACAACTACTTGGACATGCTTAGAATTCCACAACTCAAAAAAAGGGGAATGTCATGCAACAGCTATTGATAACTCAAGACTCTTGGTATTAGGATTTCCCAAGGAGGTCATCTCATCGCCCCCAAACACATCAACCTCAAGACCACTTTGTCACCCACTTTCAACCTTTGGCAACCCCACTTCACCGTCACCCTTGCCTTTGCCATCCCCAAGCTCACTTGAGCACATGGGCCTTAAAGATACCTTCCAATTGCTCAACCACAACAGCAGCCGAGCTTGCCATAAGTTGCTGAACTCACCATCGGCTCCTCATCCTCAAGCACTCAGCTTCCAAAGGTTACTGTCCTCTCATCAACATGGGCTTTAAAGATACCTTCCATTGCTCACCCACAACAGCAGCCGAGCTTGCCTTCAGTAGCTGAACTCACCATCGTGTCCCCAATCCTCAAGCACTCCACTTCCAAAGGTTACCGTCCTCTCATCAACCTTGAAGCAAGGGAGCTCTCTTGCCCTCTTGCTCCAGGGAGAGCTTCTCTTTCTCTTACTATGTACTACTCTCGTCAAAGTAGGAAGTTGGGGTTGCCAGTTGGCAGCCCATGGTTGCCAGGATTTTCCAACATGTCTAAGCTACACCATCCTCCATCCCTTCATTGATCCATTCCTACTCAAGAAGCACATAAAAACATTTCCTTTCCTTCCCCAAGAAAGTCCAAGCTATCGCCCCTCCTCCCCTTTGTCCTCATTCAACCTTAAACCCACCTCCCGAGATTAGTTGCTCACCTCTTCTACTAGTTTCTTAGCTGTTTTGTCATCATTAGAGACCCTCCCTCATTCCTCCCCTGATTGTCTGCCAATGGTCCTCTCCCTTCCCCCACTCTAGGATTCTATTCTAACCTGCTTTGCTCTAATACATCCACTTTCACCTTAGCCTCTTCTCACTGTGTTTTAATCTTGCCTATTCTCCCTTACATCATCATGTCATCCTCATTCTGCTTTGCTTCAAAAAACCCAAACTTGTTTCACATGTCCCACCTTCCCAAATTACTATAACTCCTTTCAATGAACTCCCACCACCTTTCCATCCCAATTTGTCTTCGTTTGCCCCTGTTGTCACAATCGATTCACATCCGCTAAAGTCATCTCACCAAAGCAACCTACCCATATCAGCCTATTATTCTTTCTCAACTCATTTCCACCTAACTAATTGGCTTGTCTTTCAAATAGAAGAGACTCCTTTCTAGATATTTTAACTTCTCCCACAAACTAGGCCCCATCCCTTCACATCGGAACTCCATGGAAATTTTGACAAAGTAAGTTGCCGCCATGAGTAATTTAATAGGCTCATTGCCCATTGGCTACTGCATTGGGAGATGATCTCCCATCCCTATGGTGCTCAACATCACCAAATAGATTTCCAAAACAAACGGGTCGATTAAGGTGTTTGCCCTGCATCTCGAATTCTTGTTCATATTTTTCATCACTTCTAGCCTTGACAACATTATGCAAGTTACATTTTGACACTCGATGGCCACAACATCCTCCTAAAAAGATGGGCTCCATTATATTTCGTTTGACAAAAATTGCTTTAATCAAATCCCATTGTGGATAAATTTCCTAGGACTCTCACTTCATGTGAGGTATTTTTTATGCCTCCCTAACATTCCAAGTTTTATGGGCAAATCTATCCAGATGGATAGGATTACTACAACAATTGCGTACTCAATTTTGCCCACATTTGTGTTGAGGACTACTTGATTTCCTCCTTCCATCACCATGATCATGAATGGTATCCCTTCTCATGTGAACCTAGTCTAATACTAGACTCTTATCCCCCGTCAAGCTCATGACACCTTTAAGCACTCCCTTTCTTCCTAATACACCAACCTCACACTCCACTCCACATCCTCCTCCATCATCAGCACCCAACCCAATGTGTCCCTAAACCACTCAAGACTAGCTACCTCATCAAGGGCTTCTTTGTGGTCATTCACAAGGCTATGCTTCAACCTCTAGAAGGTGCCCTCCCCATCCACCACCCTAAACTAAGCCTTTCAACTGCTCTCCTTCTACATGCTCCTTCCATTTGCCATTTGTCTATTAACTTTTAGACTTATCTTTCAATTTTTTTTCCCATAGGCCTTTTGTCTTATATTTTTTCAGTTTTCTCGTTAGTTCAGGTTTTTAACACCAGAAATTTCCCACTAAGATGCCTGGATTTGAGTTTGTACATTTGTTACATAGTTTTATAATAAAAAAATTAAGTTATGCCATCAACAACTTCCAAAAAAAGGAACTCTATTATTGGTTTATTGACATAACCCCTATAACAACCAACTTGTTGATCTCGCCTCAACTCATAGTTGTCGCAAATACTGCAAGGAGTGAAGCCTACCCTGCTATTCTACTGAGATCGTTGTGATTGGGTCAATGGTTAGCTAGATGCATGTTCTCATGTCATCACCAATTAGGTTAACAAACCCTTGTTATGCAAGGTCACTAAAATTTTATCTAATAACATAATTCTCCCGATAACAAAATCTTAGCTCATTATTCATTCCCCAATATCACGTGTGGTTTTGAATATTAAACACAAAAGTGCTTCTATTGGTAGGTCGAACAATCTTGCTAATCACACACAAAAGTCAATATCCCCACTTATTTAAATGGAGAACAAGTAAAGGCATGCCATACTCATCGATCTCCTTGGCATTGGCTTTCTTAAATATCATTTGTTTATTGTCACATACTTCTCTTCCATTAATTGTTGCCTTTCCCTAGGTGCAGAGCATGGATAAAATGAGAACAAAAGTCAATAACACCAATCCATTCAAGAGAAGAAAGCTCGTTCGTGGAGATGGTTTTATGGTAGATATAACAGGAATGACTAAGGCTCAAATTGTAAAGGCAAAAACTGTCATGCTTTCCTTAGGTCCCTTTGATTGCTAGTATAATAAGCTTAGCAACACCAGATGAGAGATCCCGTATGGGATTCCCTTGAGAAGGTGGCAGGAACCAAAGTAAAACAGAACCTATCAAGGAAAGAAACTGATGCAAACCAAGGAGGATAAGTTATCTTGCCATCAATCCTAGTTATAAAAGATTCATGCAATGTTTCTTCTAAGTCCTAATATAGCTTTATGATAAACACATTTGAGATTAAGGAGCCAATCTACATGACAAAGATCTTCACTTTCATTCATGAGAAAAACTTTAACTCCAGTGGAAGATAGTTCAAGGAATTTTGCAACCTCCTAAAGACATTTACCACCAAAACAGCAGTCTGGTTGATAGGGTTTGCTAAGTTTCTAAGGTAGTACTACAACACCATAACCTGTAATGAAGGACTGGTATCAAGCGATCAACAATGGCCCGAGTAAACACCATAACCTGTCCAAGAACACAAAAAATAATTACAGCTTTTAACAATAACGATAAAAGTCCTTGAACTATGCTCAGGATGGCTCGAGTCAAGGACAAGAGAATCCAGAATGTAGCTTCAAAGAACAAGGCCCTTAGAGATAAACTGAAAAAAAGTTGAAGATAACCACATCCAGATATAAATGGAGGCCTTTGCAAAAACAGTATCTTGGAAGGACCCCAACAGTAGCAGCAAAGATGTCAAGAGGACATCAAATCCATCTTCCAACAGGTTGTTCAAGAAAGAAGTTCCTTAAAAGTATATTTGGGAATTGTCCTAGCACAGTCCTCATTTTGATTCTTCATTGATTAGGGAAGCATATACCAAAGTCATGAAAAAAATGCAAAAGCACAACTAAATGCAAAGTCCCTAGATCGGCCATTGAGAAGACACTGCTATTGTCATCTCCCACAGGAGTACACCATGGTGGCACAAGTTGCTTTGCCATAATTTATACATAATTTTCTAGGTTTTAGTAGTATTGAATTCATATTTTGCTATTGGAATTAAAATATTTGGTTAAAGCACATAAGAATGCCTATTGTGCGTTCAATAATATGCATGTTGGGCAGGAATGCCCATTATCTAATTCCACAACAAGTTATAGTTCTAGGAAGACTTAAAGATTGGGTCAAACGCATATGCCTAACATAGATGCACATCCATATGATGAATCTGTATATCACACATGAACATTATACCCAGCAGTATCCTGCACTCGTGGATCATGCACATACGCCACATACAATTGCACTCAAATGCAATGCCCATATGTTACACCCATGTTGCACATATGGCAAGGGACAAAAGCCACACCCAAAAGCTCATGTTTAAGCACCCACCCCAGTATGCTAGTATGATTGTGCCCAAGCTCATACATTGGCGCTCATATGCAACCTTATGGATCACGCCTATACCAATAAATTTTGCACAAAAAAGGAGACAATTTATTAAACCAAAACCACTGAAGAAAAGACTTAAGCATTTGAATGAACTTTAGAAACATTATTCACACTATTTATAAAAAAAATTACTACCCTTTTAAGACCCCTTACTCTTGCCAAGTATAACTTGTAAAGGTGGTGAGAAAGCAAAATCGTGACATGAAGACAAGCTTGTTGCTTGTGGCCTTTGATATCCGCAATCTTTTTGTCATGAGTTAAATTTATTTCAATCACTTTGATCCAACTTTTGTAAGGGTCATAGAAGTTTATGCTTGCATTTCCCTATCTCAATTCATTGTTGAACTTTTGCATGATTTCTTAATTTTCCAACTTTCACAACGCTAATGTCATAACTTTGTGGCATTTTTAATCCCAGCAAATATTATTTTTGTTTCCTCCATAATAGAGTCATGCTATAATTGCTTTGCTTCTTTAAGCCATTGTGTGATTTCAACTTGCATGTTGCAACCATTATCATAACTTCCTAAATCAAAAAATAAACTTAGTGTTTTGGGATTCACATTCACCTTTTGATGATGTAGGCCAGTCCTTGAGAAAGACAAAGCATGTGAGTCTAAGCTGAGGTGTCCAGTGGTTTAACCGTGGCCATATATGACAATTGACACAAGGAACGCTGGCTACAGAAGCTCGGGAAAGGCAACAGCAATGTAAAGGCATAGTCGCAAACGAAAACCACAATGACAAGCAAACACAGCTGGAGATAAATGATCATCGTTGAAAGGATCTTGTGATGATAGAGTCAATTAGCGAACAAGCATAAAGCACTAGTGAATTCAATTGCAATAGCAGTATCAAACTCAAACACGAGGCAAAAGTAGTTGGCTAGGAGAAGAAGGATGCAGCGAAAAAGTGAGGACGAGTAAGTGCTTGGCATAAGGCTATGTTGGATGCGTGCAAACCATGGAACTTAGGTAAGAAGAATTGACAGGTGCGGGCTTGAACACAAACAAAGGCTATGCAAGCCATAGCCAACCAGCTACTAAGCACACCCTAGAGCAAGAGGACAAGGCAAACAGCGAACAAAAATTAGATTCAAGTTCAAGACACATCACAACAGGCTGCGATCAAGTGGCTACAATTAGTTGGTTGCATCAGTTAATTTCAAGACAAGGATCAGGTATCCGGATAAAGAGAAGGTCAGCCTATACCTTCTCAGCAAAGATTCCCTATGCAAGCATTCAACAAATTAACAATAAAGAGTTTTTAAAATTTTACAAATTCAAAAAGATCATATTTCATTCTTCAAATTGAGAGATTAAATAGATTACAGTTTGCAATCTTAATAGCAATAAATGGACTAAAATGGCCTTCAATATAAAACAAACAAATAAACATAAAAATATAAAAACAATAAGAGAAAATCCAAAATAATAACACCTGCTACCTTGAACAAAAAAAACCTTAGGATTCATAAATCCGTTTAAACTCCTTTAAAACAACAAAAGACTTTAAACTCTCTTTCATTCTCTTATTTTGAACCTTTCCATATGATATGGTTCATAGCCAACAACGTACTTTGAAATTATACATCTTGGACTTTTTTAGATCCTCCTTGGTTGCATCACGTTTACTTAATCAACTTAGAAATTCTCCAATCTTCTTGAAAATTCAACAACGCTGTATATAATTGGTTTATACATATTATTGAATTGCTTATTTGAGCGCTTATGTGCATAGCTGGTTGATAACACAAAGTGCATCTTGGTGCTCCCTACTTGCATGTCATTACATCAAAATTACAAAGAGAAAACTTTTGCATCTTGTTTTCTTAGTCAGAAAAAGAAATTTCATTAAAAAAAAGGTAAAATATAGGCTTCAAAATAGTAGTTAGGAACTAACAATTGAAAGTTTGTCCTAAGTAATTCTCATTGGTAAACAAATTTACTCTAATGACTCTAGCACTGCATCAACAACAAAGGTGATGGGCAACACAAAGGAGGACGTCCAGGCCATCCTAACAAGCCTCAAGGAATTTAGAATTGCATCTTTCCTAATGTAAAGCAGCTAATAAAAGCATGATTTGATTACGGAATGATTATTATTCCCATTTTCAAAGAGTCAATGAACATTATTTGATTTTAAGCCATTGTATTCCCTTATATATGCTAGAGATTTGTACATGGTTCCTTCATTTTTGTTGCATAATTAGACCATTCTTTATCCAATATCGTGTCATTGAGGTAAGGATATTAGCGGAGTAGTACCATCCTAAATGAGATATCATAATGAATGAGGGACACGTCCCTATTAGTCTTATTTTTTGTCAATACTTACGGCTTTGATGTAATCCTCAACATGGATTGGTTATCCATATATTATGCATCTATTATCAATTATAAGAAAAGGCTGGATTTCTATATATTGTGAGTTAAAATTGAATTCAATTAATCACACAACCAGGTTGCTGCAAACTATATTGTAAACCCATGTGTGACAAAGCTTCAAATGAGGTTACATGAGTGTAACTAAGAGTTCCTTGTTTCTCCCCACAATTTGAAAGTTTTTTTCTATTTTAATGGACGATTAATCAAGGCTCTAAATATCATGCTTTCATAAGTGTCATGAATTTGGTCAAATGAAACTTGTAATACCGATTTCAATGTCAACAATTAAGAGGGCCTACATGGTAGGAAGAAACTTGTAGTCCATACACTTTAATTTCCACCAGGACGAGATTTAAAGACTTTGGAGGCTCTTAAGAGGCATGTAGCCATGGAAGCACCAAGGTTAAACTAGCTCAAGTTGATGCCTCAACCTCTTGCTTAGAGACAACCTCCAAAGCCACTCAAGAGAAGTTTCATTAAGCAAAGTGGTGAAAACCAAAGACTTATATTATGCTAGCCTTTAATTCACAATTGTTGTCCTAAATTCCTAGATGTATGTATCAGGATCTCCAGATAAAATGTTCATCGCTTAATCCTCTTAAGTGCTCTCCTATCTCCTCCAAAGGAATATTATATGACAAAACAAAGATAAATTCTAAGACTTTCTAATTAAGCATACCTACATATGCAAATTTTGCCTCATTCACTGAGGAACTAACCCCTCGATGAACCAAAAATCTGTTGGTGTACATACACCCAAGATTGTGGAACAAGAGGCAAATGATGATGAGCAAAACAAGAAGAGGTTGGCCAACTAAAACTCTTGTCCAAGGGGTAAAACGATGAAATTTGTGATAAGGCCCAATATGCACATTGTGAGGTAGCAACAAGAAAGCATGGTTTCAATCTTTGTATACTAAGTTGGAGCAAGACCAAAAAAAACTCCAATTGCCTTATCAAGGTGAGGAGCAAGTTCGCGACAGACTTTTCCCTTGTTTGCTATTCAATTTAACCTTAAGAGGCATGTAGTCCAACAAGGATGGAAGCATGACTCGCTCATTCTTTCATACGGTCATAGATACTCTTTAATCCACCCATCACCTTCCCACATAAGACACTAGAAATTTAGTAACATGTCCACAATAACTTGCTCAAGAATTGGGAGTAAGAAATTTGATAAATCTATGATAGATTACTATGTGAGGTTGAATTATAGTTGGTGTATAAAACAACAAATAGAACAAAAAATTTATGTTTAAAATTCCAAAGATTAAACGAACAAAAAACACAAATCAAGCTAAAAAGCAAATTCACTAAAGAGGAAATACACCCCCAAAGAAGGTGAGTGCAATAGTATACGATCAACATAGCTATAAACAATTGCATGGATTGAAAAAGATAGTTGCACATATCAATACAAATCTTACATTTCTCAGACAAGTTCCTCCCATGATCATTTATAATGTTACACCACTTTAACGTAAGCACAACACACCCTAGTTGTCGATGAAGAAAAAGTTACGTCTAGAGCATAGGACATGGTGCGTGTTACGTTTAAAGTCACAACCCAATAAAAAGGAACACCACTCATTATTTTCTAATGCTCTAGTCTTTAACGTGGACTCCATGAACAACCATCCCATTAATCACACATTGATTAAAGTTGTTGAAGATTAAGCAAGATGTAGAGCAAATCACGTCATTTTATTGAGGTTGATGATCAAGTAAGAGGTCAGCATCTTTCCTCTTCCTGTGTCATGACAAACCGAGTTGTAACAAAGCTATCATGTGCGAGCCACCCAAGCACTTCCAGATGGCACAATCCCCGATGGCAAACTTTAGTTAATCATCAAAAAAAGACCCAAAGCACAACATAAACACAAAGAAAATTTGATAAGACACATGAAATAAGAGAAAAGAAATCAGAGGTCGTTGTAAAAAGGTTATGAATGAAAAATTTTGAGACCATTGTTGACATATATAAGCAAAGACATACACAATTACTTATAGAGAATTAGAACATTTCATGATCAAGTCTAAATACTTATACAAAATCAATTGTTTCAAATAAAATATCTATGCCAACCTACAAACATAAAACCGCCTTTCAGTAATTTTGTTTTGAATAAAAAGTTTTTGCCGATGTCAAATAGAAACATCAGCCGCTCAACAAGCCTCCTCGACAACATAAGGAAAATTTGAAGAGTTCAAACACGTAGATAGAAGTAATACGTCTTTGACACATTAAAAGTCAGTTTTCCACAATTCAACAATCATTAGTTCGTGGTAAAATGAGTCAACGCTTCGAAGTAGAAAGCAACCACTTACCCAAATTTCTAGCCTAAAAAGAATGGAGCGACAAAAAAATAACTAGAAAAGTACAATTTTAAGATAATTGAGCTAAATCAACATCATAAATTACACATCAATGATAATGGTAAAGTTAGAAATAGTGACACGGTTACTTCGAGAATAAAATATGTTTTAACAAGTTAATGCATGTCCAGGTATGAACAAGTAATATAGGCTAAAAATTAAACTTGATAAAAGTTGCACAAAAAGTGATTCAAATAAAAATTTTAATCAAACAACATGAGAACATTGGCCCTAATTAGTTCAAGTAGAAGCAAAGCTAATGGCCATCGTCTAAGACATTAATACAGCTCTTCTTTTGTATTAATAATAATTTAAGGAATCTCAGAAATGCCTAGAGATATGAGACAACCATCACCAAACAAATTTATAGACATGTTCTATTGAACCAACACAACTATATCTTGTTCTAAATTCTAAAACACCTTTTTCAAAGACTAGTCATGAAAGTTCATTATAGTTATTAAAAAAAGAATAAAAAGAACGGCAGTTGTATGTGCATGACATACATAATCTTACATGCAATTATGTTGCAGCAATTAGAAAACAAAACAAGAAAAAGAGAGGAATATTTGGTAAACTTATCTTACAAAAGAAAACTGCAATTGTGTTCTTTACCTAATTTATGGATTCTATCAGCAAGAACAGCAAGATAGCGAGCAGCCCGATTAAGCTTGGCATTTGAATACTCTCTCAAATCACAGGCTTCCTGCCTCAACACCATATTATCTTGCTTGACAAGCTTCAAGGTCAATACAACAAGGTGAGGAATTTAACGTAAAATTGAAAATATAAAAAAAAATGCCCTACTCTAGTATGAAAAAACTATTGGTGCAAGACAATCATGACAAGGCTTAATGTGTTTGACTTATGTGCCAAGAAAATCTTCGATATAACTGTGAGATCAATAGAGTTTTGTTGCTGAAAAAATACCAGATAATTTGAAACAGTACCTAAAATAATCAACACTATGAAGACAACTTCCAAACGCAAGTAGACATTTTACATTGTTATTACTGCAAGAATACTCATTTTTTAACGATAGCAGGAAAACAGGAAAATTTAACAATAAACAGTAGTTACTTTCGTCACACACCTACCCTTGCGAAGTCAAGTAAAACATGCCATGACTACTGTTTTAAGAATCAACACTCAACCCCACCTAGTATCAACCAAAACATATTAATCAATCTAACATTAACAGTACCACAGTATGTTCAAGCCAATGTTTTCAATGATACAATATGCATCATTGAGTTTGCTGTACAAAATAAATAACTGGGGATTGCTACTGCTAAAGCCTTGCACAAGCAGTTAAATGAGTTCCCATGGCCAGGGAATCATGTAGGACACAAAAGTCCAATGGTGCACAATGTTGCAAAATCCAAATTGTGATATGCTTCGTTCAGAGAACTCCAAATAAGAGCTTCACGGTATTAATATAAAATGGCATTTAATATCTATGTCCTGGTATTAATTCTTCCCTCGTACTAACAATTTAAAAATTCCCAAAACATTAATTCTCTTATTGTGCTAACAAGTCATTAATTCCCAAAACCTCAAGAGATTTCCAGATTGAAACATTAATTCTCTTATCGTGCTAACAAGTCATAAATTTCCAAAACCTTAAGAAATTTCCAGATTGAAACGGGCATTTGAATGCAAAAGATCACTTGTATCAAACACTCCTAAAACATTACAATGTTTGGGATCTGCTTCATTCCAAATTTCTATCTTTATTGACAAATGTCAAACCATATTGGTCATCATAAAACTAGAAATCAATAGCTTTATAGGAAATCCAAGCTGGACATAGCTCCCGGAATAATAGTAGGATTATGGGCACCCCAGTTGGGTCCATACACCATGAGTATTGGTGGCCTGGGCATTCAGAGAAGGCGATCTAAGATCCCAAAACCAACCAATGCCATCACCAGATAACCTCTCATGCTTATTCTCAGCTTTACAAAACCGATCACCAAAACGGACCTCTCCAAACAAATAAGTGAAAATAAAAAAGGGATGTTTGAGACAACCAATGTAATCGAACCTTCAGTTGGTCCAGAAGCTTATGCAACTTCACATGGACGGGCTGCCTCCCAAGCTCAGTCCGCAGTGTCAGTGACGACGGCGAAAGAGATGGCTTCTTAACCAAAGGAGATTGCGGCCTCTGGTCGTCTCTCTCCATCAAACTCCTTGGCTCGAACACAGGTAAATCCCAAGTCCATCGGCTCTTCTGCTCCGCCATGTCTCCAAACCCGTAACCCTAGATAACGATCACTCGAGTCAGCAAAGAAAAGCAATGCCGAGTAACGACGAATCCCACGAAGCAAACTGGAGCAGAACAACAAGAACAATGAGAACAGTAACGGCTCCCAACTCAAACTGAAATAATTTCAGTATTCGAAGGTACAAAGAAGTTTTGAGATGCTTCTCCGTCTTCTATCTACTTGAAAGAAGTGGAGGAGAACCACTGCACCGTTCCGCGGGCTCTCCTTCTGCCTTTATCCAATTCCACGCACTTGGATTTCCCACCACAATGACTCCTACGGTATATTTGCTCCTTCCCAATCATTTTCAATCAGTGGAATGACCAAAAAAGGAATTGGCAATTGCCATTGATACTCATAAATCACAATAGAATTTTAACAAAGCCGTATGTCATAGAAAAACCTTTTTCCTTTTCCTTGTCTTTATAACGGTCAGCCGGTGAATAATGGGTATAAAAAATGAGAGGATCAAACAAATTGATTAGTTTAACCAAAATTATTTGAAAGCCAAGTTCAATTCGTAATGCGCTCAAATTTGTTTAGTAGATTCAAAATACACCTTATACATAAACTCTCTAGCAAAACTCTAAAAGAAACAATGTGCTTCAATCCCTCGTTGCTCGAATCCCTCTTATGTTTGGCATTCTTTTCACAATTTTATAAACAAAAACCATAGCAAACTAATGCATGTCATCTTCTGCGAATGTCATTTTTCTTATGAATCCCCTTTTCGTCGTTTGAAATAGTCTACTAATTGATTTTTTTATTATAATTATATCTCCAAAGAAAATATAAGATCACGAATGAGCAAAAGTTTTAACAATTCATTACGTGCATAAAGCTATTTTGATTATTAGGAAAAAAAAATATTTTATTGACTTGTTCAATTAATAGTTTGTGCTCTATTTGTGATTGTTGCTTTTTTAGGAAATAAGTTTAAATTTAAAAAGAATATTCCATGTTTAAATTTATGTTCAATTGCATGGAAAGTCAAAAGGTATTGGGTAAACCCTTGCAGTGTGATTGTAGTCTAATAATGAATGTTACTTTTGAGTAAATTGTTTAGTCAATCGACATAAATCATTGTGATGAATTAGTCTCATGGGGAGATATATGCTCATATGGATTTTGTTGTACGACTTTTGTATCTAGAATTCATATAAATTATCAAAATTGAGTCATATCATCGAGTGTTTTTCCTACCCAATAATGTAATAACAATACAAAATTTAGTAAAATCAAATTATATATGTAAATGGAGGGCACTAAATATCCACTTAGGCATGGTTAACAATAAAACTTATTTCATATCTATTCTCGTATTTAATGCAACTATCACGTGATAAAATAAACATTAATTATTATATATAATCTATTATACCTCTATTTTAGCTTGCCTATATAACATATTTGGTGTTCAACCAAGGTTTGTTCTCTCTTAATTTATTAATTATGTACTTGTAAATAAATTTGACTAACTAGCTTGTTTGTATAACCATGTAAAATAATATTATTTAATTATCAAGTTAGGTTGATCATGCATATTTTGATCCATCCAATTGAGAGCTAAGGATCCCATGTGGCATAATTATTTATGCAAATTAGGAATCCAATGTGACGATTAGGATAATGAAGTTGAAATTTTGAATTACCTTGATTTCAAAAATTTAAGAAAGGGATTTTGATGTCTTAAACTTAGTCATGCTATGCAAAAGGCACCCATTTTTTTAGGATGAAGTTATAATCACCTTTATTAAGAAAATTAATGAACAATTCCCTAAGGAAAATAAAGACGAGCAAATAATGAGATTGCATGGAGTAAGCCATTTTATACCAAATGATTCCTTAAGTATAGGTCTAATAGTTTACTCTATATAAAGCATAAAGCATTATGTGTCACATGTGCTAAAGTTTTAGAAAGCCCTAGCTATGAAAGGAAGTAAGAAAGTCTTACCAGAGAAGAGCCAAGGAAAGAAGGGCAAGCCATAAGCAAGTGAAGGATGAGAAGACTTCAAGATATAAAGAATAATAACCTCATATTTGGCGTAATCCATTACACAAGATAAAGAGATAGGATGAATCTTTAAATAATGTATTACATTTAGATATGTGCCAAGTAAAAGTTAGATATTTATTAAGAATGCATGTGTAAATATATGTGACAGATTATGATGGTTATGTTAAAATTCCTTTTTACGAACCATAACCTAAAAAAACTTATTGATAAATCCCAAAGATGTTGATGACAATTTTTGTTAAAAGTATGCCTAGAAAGTTATTATTAGTTTCCTTATATGAAGATCTAATTTGGGTCTATAAATAAAATATATTATCACACCTCGTGCATTATAATAAGACTATGTAATTAAATACATGTTTGAGACTAAATCTTGTGTGGTGTCTTTATTTTTACATGAAATTTTGAATTTATCAAGTTTATTGTTAAGCATTATATCATGACCATGGCATGTAATTCCCTTTTATAATATTATTTTCATACATTTTCTGGATTAGGTTATGTGAAACTCAAGGTATTATAGGTTAATTTATGTTTAAAAGAAATCATGATTGCTATAATTTTATATTATTGTTTAAAAGAGAAACCTTGTAACCAAGATTTGTTAGAATGATAAGTTTTATTTTATACTTATATTAATAAGAAACTCATTTTCATTGGATGCTTTAAATGTAATTCTTGGATGTGTTGAAATCCTGAAATTGTCTAAAATTCTATCATAATTTATATGATAAGTTAGTTAATTCATAATATGTTTATATGTTGCAAAGGATTGTTATCATGACGTGGTGATTAAGTTGAGAAGACCAAGAAAACATGTGCCTCATGCAATTACACCTAAAAATTGGGATATGAACCTTCGAGTTAGAAATTAAAATAATAGTAAACTTTTAAGGATCTGTTGCAGGTAAGTATTACATTATCTCATATATATTTGGGAAGCTTGGTTACATGACTTGGTTAAACCATGTGAAGAATGGTTATAAACTTATAAGAACTTGAATGGATCCTAAGATGCTTTAAAGCTCTAAAATTTTTTATGGGAAGCTTGGGATGGTTTTGTTCAAAGCCTTAGAAGAATGCTAAGTTGGTTTAAGGGTTCAAGTAAGCCTAAATTAAGATTTTTATTCTTAGATTAGACTTATACGAATGCTTAAGTTATGGTTTTAACATGATGAAACCCCAAATGAAAAAGTTAAGAATTGAATAAAAAAATATAAGCAATTATTATGCCCTAAAGCATGTTTTGCTAGAGGCCTTGGATTGGATAAGCTCTCGATTTGGACCCCACATGAAGTATAGGGTTTAGTTAAACCTAGGTTATTGCCTTATGATGGTGCTAGGGATCACTAATAAGGCTAGTAAGTCCCTTAAAAGGGTTGGCTAAACTCTAGTGTACTAAAGATAAGGTAATTAGGGTTTAAAAGAAACCTTATCATATCCTAAATAATATAATTAAGTTTTAGAAAAAACTTTATAGTACCTTAGATAATTAATCTATGGTTTAAAAAAACCTTACTATAACCTAAAAAATGAAAGAAAGGTTTAAAAGAAACTCTTACATAGCTTAACTAATTAATTTAGTTAAAAAAATCTTTAATGTAATATAGAAAAATGAATTAAGGTTTGAATAAAACCTTATTATACCAAAATAAGATATTTAAGGTTTATAGAAAATCTTAAGATATCTCAAATAAGGAATTCGAATTATAACAATAACATAAGTACTTGGTGATTCCATAAGCATGCTTTGGATAATATTTTGGGATAGTAAGGCTCTTGGTTAAACCTTGAAAGAAGATTGAAGGGGTCAATTTTTGCCTTAAGAGTGATAATAGCCTCAACTAAAAGGCTGATGATAGTTCTTATAGATATTGGTTGAACCCTAGTTATGACTTAGTTATTGGGTATGATCATAAGAAACCCTAATTAAATTCTTAAGTCACGATTATTTATATTACTAATATGTTGGATTGTAGATTTTAGCTTATCTATAAGTTATGTTATTACATTGAAATTATGGATTATATATATTTTATTATAAGTTTTCTTTAGCACTATGTGCATGACAATATATATTAGTGAGTTATCGTAATCTATGGTGATCCAATTCTTAATTAATTACAGACCAATTGGTAAAGTCTAGCATAATTTGATGAGAGAAAGGATATTAAAAGGAAAAACTAATTCTTAACTTAATTGTTGACTAATTATTAACGAGACATGATTCATTTAAGACGATGTGCTACAAGCATGATGATTAGATCGAGCATTGTGACTTTTAATTTAAATGTCAAGTCAGAGTGAAAATGGTGTTTAGTCAAACGCATTGATTGACATGTGTTTTGTTAGGCATGATGCTTTAAAAAAATTTGCCAAAAACCAAGATGTGATCATACCACATGCAATTTATTAAAAATCTCTAAATATAAACATGTCAAGTAAAATATCAAAACATATAGAGTATAAATTATTTTATAAATATCTCTCTATAACATAAGTTGTAACTAACGTATCATTAATGTGTATGTGTGTGTGCTTAACATTTTCTACAATATAAGTAAATAAATAAGTTTTACAAAACTCTATGAGTAAATTTCTATTATATAAAAGATATTTTAATACAAATTAATAATAAAATCATGAAATATATGAAAACTCATATGTAAACATATCTCAAATATGTATATAAACATCATATGCAGTCTTATATAATGCACAAAGAAGCATATCATATTTTTTAATTTCATAATCATATTAATTTTTTATATTATTTATTATTTTCTTTTAACATATCTCATGTTTTATCATTTTTTAAATATATAATATTACAAATTTTCAAAATGATAATTATAATATTTTTTTATGTAATATCATGATCTTATTCAATTTCTATCTAATATTTCATTATATCATATTTAAAATCTAACTTATAAGAATATCATAATTGATCAGTCACATCAATTTTATTATGTCTTCAATATTTTAAACAATGTGTAAATTTTTTTGAAATTAGGAAAAATTTCAAAGAAATTTACACATTGTTTAAAATAATGAAGACATAATAAAATTGATGTGACTGATCAATTATGATATTCTTATAAGTTAGATTTTAAATATGATATAATGAAATATTATAAAAAAAAAGTGAGAAATAGAATAGTCAATAACATGAGTTATACAATCATTATTTATCATCTAGATATAATATAAATAATTTTTTATTTATTAAAAAAAGACAAGTACTAAAACTTTTATCATATTGTTAAATATTTTAGTGATCAATAGTTAAATATTTTTTTTAGAACTTGTGATTCATGGTTGTATGTTTTAAAAAGCAAGTTTTAGTTTTTTTACTTTCGCAAATAATGTAAAGGTATCATTGAAGAAGAATTGTTGAAAAGTGTTTAATAAAATGCTTTCACTAATTGTTTTACAAAGGAAAGCTTACATGCTAATTGTTTTACAAAAGAAAACTTACATGCTCTTCAAATGACAAAAAAAAAAAGTTCAAAAGTATTAAGTGGCATAGCATTGAAATCTAGGAAGGGGGTGGTCACAGCGAATGTAATATATTATCCTCAGAAGTGAAGGAATTTAGTATTATAGATAAAATCATATAGTACAAGAGTAAATAACTTGTGACCAAATGTGGCCTTTGTTAGGATTGGTGTTATGCCATCTATTTTTTTGTAATATTTTTATTTTGAAAATCTTAAATTAAAAAGATAAAAATACGACATATATGATCGCTATCTATGTATGACCAACGTAATTATTTATTTATATATGTTTTGACAATAAATAATATTTTATTAAACATTCGTTATATGCATTGAGATTATGACATTTATATTTATATAATTCAGTGAATTATTATGAGATATGAAAAAAATTAAAATTCTCAAGAATAAAAAGCAGTAAATAGCTTCAAAACATAACTAGAGCTTTGATTTGTCTTCAAAATATTTTAATTTTTGTAGACAGTATTTTTCTTTGAATCAAGTCCCCATTTTGTAAACTCTGGGTCAGTTAGGTTAACTTAGTTAATCTCATAGTTGATGTTAAATTAGTGAAGGCACTTGTGATGATGGACTCGACGAGCAGGTCCGTCTTGAAGAGTGTAAGCTGTTCGTAATTACTGTCGCCTTGGCCGCTCCCTTTACTTCGGTGTCTCCTTTGATTCTTCCCGCTGTCCCAATGAAGCCGGCGGCAGATAAGTTGAGATGCACCAAGGATCCGTTCATAGAGGTCGACAACCTTCGGAGAATGTAATAGCTTCCGTTATTTCCACCACCTAAAATTTCTTTCTACAGTGGAGTTTTGGTCATTGCTCATCGAATCACGCGTCTGTCATTTGCAGAAAAAAAATTCATTTCGGTTCGCATTCGGGGGACGAAATAAGGAAACAGGCAGTTGTCCAGGTATGGAAAAACAGCATATACGATATAAAGATGAAACCTTTGTCTGATGGATTGCTCGACCTTAAAATGGTACGCTGTTCTACTATGTCTTCTTCCAGTGTTAACATTTAATTCAAGGAATTTTAGTTTCCTCTTTGTTCTTTAATATGTCGATTTATTTTATTTTATCCTTGGTGTCGCACCGGGTTTCCATGGTTTCTGCTTCAAGGCAAAGGCTAAAGGGAACAAAATTAAAGATCTAAATCAAGTAAAATTTATCATGGATAATGATAAGACAGTACTGGTTGATGACAAAAATGTTAAAGTTTAGCTGGCCAATACTTGGTGATGAAGATATAAATCTAGATGAGTTTTTTTCATAAACTTTTTAGTAACGATTGTGGCAAAATATTTTAAGGATTATAATCATTTGAAAGAAAATATAATTTTTTTTAAGGCTTCAGAAAAAAAAAATGGAGGGTAGAATTGGAGAAGATAAATATGAAAACATAGTAGTATTAAATGTCATTTCTATAAATGTTTTTTTTTTTTTTTTTGATATTCCATTTCTAAATGTTTTGATTATTCAAAGGAAGAGGGAATCTCTTGTTTTAGAAAGTTATTCAAAATTATTTTGAAGGCAAAAAAAATGACAAATGATTGGATTAAAAACACATTTATGGTAGTTCATTGTAAGGTATTTTGAGAAAGTAACATGTTTAGCTATGCAAAAGTTGGAGTGGTGTTTCGTAATGTTTTGAGCTTGCGAAAAGTGATGAAGACATAAAAGAAAGCTCTTATTATAAAGAAAACATGATAATTTATTTTCATGATCTTTTGAAAATAAGTTTACAATGGTAAGTAGGTAACATACGTGTGTGCAAGTTAAGAATAATTTGAACAATGAGTTGGTTTTGGATTGAAATATTGTACCAGTGTAGTGGCTTATCACCTAATTAAAGAATCATTTTACATTGCCAAAATAGATAGACTATGGCATCAAAATATCCTTCACACCATTTCATGTTTGGATGAAAACAACAAACTTTTATCTAACACTGAAGAAGCATTGAAATCATATATGAAAGCTCATAGAGTTGTATTAACTTTCACCATAAAGAAAGCACAATAATATCTTTTTAATTTTATATTTGTTTGAGTTTACATAGGTAGGTAATAAATCTCTCATCAAGTTAAGAATAACATGAGAGAGGCATTATGGGTTGGAAAGCAGAGATTATAACAATGGAGTGGCTTGCCATTTGATGTAGGATTCATTACACATGGTCAAAGGTAGAGAATATGGTATGAAACCACCATTCACAACATTTCAAATTTGAAAGAAAATACCAAACATTGACCTTATATTTTTATATCTCTACATAAAAATTTATGATTTTTTTTAGACCATAATATCTATATTTTATAATTAATTTAATCTTGTTATAAGAGTAAAGAGGATGTTCAAAATTGTGTTAGTTATTGCAGAATTATGTTGATGACCTTTATTTTGAAATTTCAAGAGAAATTAAGTGCATATAGATTACAATGTATGATCAATATATTTCAGAATTGTTTTAGTTTTATGCTTAAGAAATCATACAATAACATTGTACACTTGTTGAATGGTTTGATCGAGAAGTTTAGGAAAGGAAAAGAAGATATTCTATTGATATTTGTTGATCTAGAGAGTATACATTTTTTATTGTCCTTTGAGTAGTTTGAAGATCTTAACAAAGAAAAGAGTTAATATTGCATTTATTGAAGCTATTGAGAACATGTATAATGGAGTAATGATGTGTATGCACTTATTGAGGGTTCAATAAAAATGTTTCAATTATAGTTAGATTTTGCTAAGGCTCTTGTCATTTTTATTTAGTTATGGATATTTTAACTTGTTAAATTTAAGTTGAAGTATCATGCTAAATTTTTTTTTTGCTAATGTTAGTATTTTTATTGGAAAACTTAGGGAATTTAAAGGCACACTAGACTTGATGTAAGAGATTTCGTCTTATTATATCTAAAATGTGTTAATGGAATGTAAATTTATGATTGGTTTGATGTAGTTATTATTAAATATTAAGTTAACTAATGAATAAATTTATTTGAAAAGTGTTGTTAATATATTTTATTGAAGAGTTGCTTGTTTGGTTATATATTATCGAGGAGTGTTAATGAAGTAATTGGTATTGTTTATTGATAAAATACCATTTTGACTTCTTTTGATAAAAGAATAATGCAAGTTTTTAAAATGTTATTCTAGGAGAAAAATGGTCATCTACTCTTCTAGTATATTTTTATTTGTGTTGAATTGTTTATGTAGAAGTCTGAACTTGTATTGGAATGCAATATTTCAAAATTTTGTGTTTGCAAATGGTTTGCCAAATGGAATCTTAGTTGGGGTGGTGGTGTTAATAATATAATTTTTTTATTTATAAATTGTAAAATATTAAATCAATATGATTTTATTTTCTTTGATTTATTTCCACTTTTATGGTAAAATTCATAATTGTGACATTATTATAATTTATTCATGAATTTATTAATTAGTAGATTTGATAATTGAGAGTGTTGTACCCTTAGATCATTGCACTATTTATTTCACATGAGAGCTTAGTCCCAGGATTTAGTGATCTATTGGACAGATGTGTATCGTAGGATTACGATCCCCTTATTGTACTATTACGATTTATTATGATCAGGAAAATTAACTTGTCCTAGCAAGAGTTGAGGGTTTGCAGTTTTATAGTTTTGTTTTTGTTGTATCATTCGATATCCTTATTGTATCAGTATGAGCCATTTGCTTAGAGAAAATAAATTAGTCCAACAATAGTGATTATTTGGATTGATGCTGTTAGTGGGCATCGTATGCTTACAATCACTTGGATCATAAAGTATGATTAGTGCAGGATGTGAGCAACGATTACTTTGACTTGTTTTTGACTAAGATTAAAGGGATATTTTGAGCTGTTTGAGAACTTGGAAAAAGTTATTTAAGGGCATCCAAATGTGAGCGATAGGTAAATGCTAAATTTAGTTATTCTTGTGAAAGAGCTTGATTGTATTCAAATTTCTAAGTAGTGAAAAGGGCAAGATCATGGTATTTAGTTTTGATTGTTCATTATAATATTTGTTGTCATCCTTGAGCTTATTTGTACTTTGTTATTTCAAGTTATATCTATTATGTTCTCACTTGTACGAGCATTGAGTTTCGTTGCATATTTTGCACTAATTTAAGTATAGCGTCTTTTGCTTAATTGTTGCATTAGTTATAGGCTTTACTTATTCTGTTGTTAGAACTTTTATTTATTTGTTTATTAGCTTTTATTAAGTCATGAATATAGGCTTTTATTAAGTCTGTATTATTGGTTTTTATTAAGCTAATTATAGGCTTATATTAAATTGGTCTTGTAGGTTTCTTTTAAGTCGATGCTATATGTTTTAATTAAGTTGGTATTGTAGGCTGTAGGTTGGTGTTGTAGTGTATTGTTTAGTCATTTGATTGTGGTGGATTTAGATCCGAGTTTGAATTGAACCACTTAAAATTTTAAATTTACTTTATTTTATTTGTGCTGAAATACCATTAGTTTTGCAAAACGTAGCAACATTTTATATGAGTTTTCTGTTTCAAAGCCATTTGTGTTTTTTAGTAGGCTAGAAAGTCATAAATTTTGCATAATTCATCCCTTCTCTTGTGGACACGACGACTCCTTCCAACACAACGGAGAGTACATTATAGACTAAGTGTGATGGTTCCACTCACATCCCAGTTGAAGCAAAAGATGGTTGGATGTCAAATCTTTCATAATTTCCATTAGTGCATCATCCTATAACAATAATCAATAGCATGTCTAAAATTTCATGTACAACCAAGAGCAAGTTTACTTAGCACCAATTGAGGATGAAGCTGAGGGGGTTTTTGGTTAGATTTTTTGAGCATTGTAAATGGAGTTCCCTTAATGTCTCTATGAGTGGTTGCAAAGTGTTGGAAGTTCCTTAGGAATAGATGATGGGGTTGGTCTCAAATGACATTGCTAGTGTCTATTTGAAAAGACTTTATGGTTTTTAGGTAGAGTTGTTAATGGATAAAGTGGAACAATGTCAGAGGGTTTCTGTAGTTGGTTTTGCTTAGAGATTAAAAGGGCATTACATGAAATAAGTTGGATATGATGGAATTTGATATTGTCAACTGTCAAAGCTACAATCCAAGTTGTTTTACTGCAAAAAAAGGGAAACCCACTTATGTTACACAGTTGTTCTAATATAATAATTGTATTCTGTAATACATTTTCAGCACATTTTGTATACTATTGTTAAAGCATATAAATTGAAATCCTTTTAAAATAACTTTGATTGAGGCTAACTGTTCCGAATCAATGTTTACTTGTTCCAGGGTCCTCCAAATAAAAAATATAAATGTGATACTTGCCATGGAGATTTCACTGATTGTCCTGGACATTTTGGATGGTTGAACCTTACTCTTCCAGTTTTTAATATTGGATATGTTAATTCTATCTTGAACATTCTGAAATGCATATGTAAGGTAAGCTGGATGCTGTTGTGATTAAATGCTTTTTCTTGTCATGTGATGCATGAAATACTTTCTTAAACATCTATTATTAATGGTGATGATATCTTTTAATGTTTTTGTTTCAGAGGTGTAGTAGAGTACTTCTTCCAGAGAAGGAGAGGGTTTATTTTTTGGCGAATATGCGAAAGCGTAGGGCTGAGCCAATATCAAGAGATAATATACTGAAGAAAATTAGAGCTAAATGCAGTACTAAGTGTCTTCATTGTGGCCAGAAAAATGGTTTTCTTTTAAACAAACATGTGCATATACATTTTATGACAATTATAGATAATCATCTTTTTTTCATATGATATGAATGCCTGGAATAAATCTCAAGTGATATATGCTTATCAACAATTTAAGGAGCATCGTTATTTCAGTAGATGGACTTGATGCAGTATTGGATGATTTTTGTAGTATTCTTTATCGTATTTAGGCTCATTCTTTAGGGCAGTGTCAAGGTCACTTCTTTGCCTTTTTGTTAATTTATAAAGGAGTTTATGGGCTTACTTGGCTAAAGCCTTAAGTCCTTTTAATGACCTGATCATAGTGGATCATTGTTGGTTTGCCAAGCCCATATGTTGTGCATTTTGAGGTCATTTTGTACGTTAGGCTTAACTCAACGAAGATAACACAAGTTTAAGGGCAAGATAACTAAAGCAGTTTTGTGCAGCAAAAAGCAAAATCTAAATGCTGGATGTACTTGATGAAGGTAGATTCATCTTATTTTAATGATCTAGAAGTGTAATTTGAAATTGAGAGATCGACAAGAATCTATGCATTTATGCATAACATAATACGATAGTTGTATAACATCCTTAAAGTAACTCTAGATATGTTTACCCAAGCAATATGATGGGGAATCAAACCATTCTGTTGTACAAATGGTTTATTTTGTTCCTACTTTTATGATGATCTAGTTATATGATATGTTATGGATTGGTCGTTATTTCTGGTTAATGTTTATTTTATTTGAATTGATTAGGACTAGACAAGTTTTTTTTGGTGGTAGCTTTCATAGATGATTGAACATTGTATTTTTGAAAAATAGATTTATATTCAATAGAATACCACATGATATTGTTCAATTTGTTATTTTGAAATATGGTAGGATAAATTAAACAATATTATGTGCTTATTTTTCCATTTGTTACATTTGTCTTATATGATTAACTTTGATAATTATTACAAACTTATTTAGATTTATTTTGTGAACATTATCGATTTTTGAGGCTCCTTTGTATGTTAAGAAGATTCATAAAATTAAACCTTAGGTTGTTCTTTGGTATGATGCACTTCTTGACCAATTGATTGAAGTGTATATTTAGGGTTTTATTGAAAGCTTTGATTGTTTAACGATTGAGATGGCAGATCTTTATTGTTGTCGACAGTGAAGGCTATTGATGGAGGCATAAGATGCTCCACTCACAAAATTGTTCAAACATCATTCGCCGAATTTCCTTGTTTCAAATATTGAAAAAAAAAACATACCATTAGATTAAGTCAAATGCATGTAAAATGACTAAAATATACCTTCTTGCATAATTATCAATAGGTGCTTGAATCTCTTCTTAAGGGAGAGCAAAACAAAAAAAAAAAAAGAAAAACTAAGCTTGTATTGGAGAACAAAAGAAAAGAAGGATTAAATATTTTATTTTTGAGTTTTACATCCTCGTTTTCATATTTTTCTAGTTTTTTTTGACCATTTTATGCATCATTTTACATTGCTATTTGAAATAAGGGTATTGTTGAAATCTTGGAACGAGACTCACATATATATCATATTTTGGTATTAAAGTTTTGTTTTGACACTGATGATAGGAATTGAGAAGTGAGTTGAAGAATACATTGAGAAAGGGAATCAAGAGATTGGAGAGGTATTTGTTGAGATGTTTATGCCAAAAATTTAGTTGTTAAACTTGGAAGCTTAGATAGCTCTATTGACTTAGCAAATGAAAATTTAATAGAGATAGTGTTGAATTTCTAATATTGCCAAATGATGTTTCCAAATGATAACTTGCAAAACAAAGAAAATGATGACAATCAGTAGAATTTTGATTGGAATATTAATCTTGGAGTAGTTGAAGACAATGCAAATCATCAACTTTTTTTTTATAGTGGAAGATACAACATAGATTCAACCTTTAACTAATTGACGACGCTTATGTGCCAATGTAGATGTGCGATGTTGCTTTACATTTATGAGGAACATGCACAAATGTGTTTGGTGTTATGTGACGAATTTAGTTGCCAATTGTGTGTCATGTTTGCCTGACCAAATGAATCGATATTTGGTGGATCGAGATTGGAAGGGTGCTAAATCTTCCCAAAAATGGAAGCTGCAATCACGAGATCAGTTTGGTCACATCATTTTGGATTTTCCCATTTGTTGAGCATTCAAAATTCTCTTAAAAATAGATATTATGGTTATGAATTCATGGTTAACGACCCTTGAGATGGTCATGGAAATTTAATTCAAGGTGGAAAGGAAGGTTCAAAGTAAGCGAGAGTTCCTTGGAGCTATGGAGAATGAATGGGGATCAAGAGTTACCAAATGGAGTAAGTGCTTATCATTTGCACTCACATGCAATGTCATTAGTAGAATGTGGAAATAGTGAAGTGTTTTTAAGATGTGTTTATTGAATTGATCATTTCTACATACGTATGTTTGTTTATCAATAATTTCTAGATGAAAAATATTCTTGGATAAGTTTTATTTTTTATATTATATTTGTTTCTAAATATTTTTGAGTTGAATTTATCTAATTTTGAAGATGGTTAGGGTTTGATAAAAATTAGTGTAAGTTTTCTTCTTGTCTTTTGTTTTGTAATTTAGGTTTGATAAAGTGGGCCCAGATAAAAAAAAAGAGCTAAGGATCTAAACATTGTGTTATGAATGAGTAGACATCTCGAAGGAGATATCTTCCTTTAATAGGGGTTATTGAGTAGTGGGAAACTCTAAGAATGGAAGAACCCTTTTTGACCATTCATTTTCTAAGTTTGGTTAAGGTTTAGATGTAGGTTTATGTCCATTATCGTTTGTCAATAGTTTCCTCTTGGTAAACTTGTCATTTTTGCTCCCTCTTCTATGTGTAGGTTTCACATCAAATCAAATGATGCTATTATGTTCGATTGACATTAGAGGATTAACGAGCTGAAATAATGAATTAGTTTAAGGGAACTTGAGAGAGAGAGGTCATAAAGGCAATCATGTGGTTGTCTTCTTCCCTTTTAGTTGTCAAACGGGGCTAGGTGGGAAATAAGTTAACTTGCGAAGGTTCTCCACAGTTTATTGAGGTTCAATGTGATGTAGAGGAAATAGGCATCCTTTTATCATTGATATCTCCTGGTAGAATGTAACCTTTCTATCTTCTCATTTGTACTCCTTGAATGTCCAATCAGTGGTTCGAAAGTGGATGTAACCTGGGCATGTAGAAGTTATGAATCAAGTACATTCTTTTAATTAATTTTACAATGTTGTTGATCTAATTTGTTGCTATAAAACATTATCACCTAGATTTGGAAATTGTGGTGTAATTCAAGATATACATTATCCAAGGAAAGTTGGAGCCATGTAATCAAGGTTGAATTGCACATAGATTTCTAATGTTTATCTTATTGTGTAAGTAGGTTTTTGGGTTTCAACGCTAGCCAGATAGGTTACTATTATTTCATAAATACAAACAGGTCAGCCAATTTTTTTCTTTAAACTATAATATAAGTTTCTATTTGCACTAATTATACAAATTTTAAAAATACATATTGTACTATTATTTTTGTAATGTTGTTTAAGGACCAAAAATGGTTAGGTACCTTATTATTATTTTTAAGAAACTATAAGCATATATTTGGTTTTGTTGAAATTTGGGAGACCTATTTCCATTATTAGACAAGCAATAGTGACTTATTTGCAATTAAATATAGAATTAATGATGTTAAACAAGATCAAGAAAGTTTTTGTGACCATGTTGAGTGATTATTTGTTTGTTTAATTAGCTAATTGAGTTGAACTCCTTAAAAGAAGAAAAAATAAGTAGTTTCTCATTTATTTTGGGGATAGATCATTGAAGGCATTTTGCTCAAACATTACTAGCTAGGATGTAGATGTTCATATGATAGTACTTTAAGTATCAAAGGATGTTTTATTTTGAGAGTTTTGTGATGAATGTTTTATGAGAGGAGTTTATATTGTATCTATATGGTTGATTTTGTATGAGTATTATTTTTGTTTTTTCTATCATATTAGCAACTTTGAGATTTTGTTTGTAATTATTTATTCAATTGTTTTTCTTTTGCTAGAGAGTGATTTTTGTTGTTTTTCGTTACCTCTACTTGATTTTGGATGGTGTCCTCGAGATGTTGCATGCTCTAATGCTTATTTGATATTTTGGTATCTTTTGAGTATTTTATTGAGTTTATTATGATTTGGTTGGGTGGGATGGGACTGGGTGGTGCCAGAGTTGTTCCTCCTTTAATCTAATGTGGTTTTAGGATGAATCAAGTGGAAGTTGATGGTAATTTAACAATTGGTATTGAAGAGGCTGGGGTATGATTGCTGAGTAATCTCTAAGAGAGAAATCGTCGGATAAGGATTGACTTTTGGCAGACTTATATGTGGAGAGTTATAGGGATGAATAGTTCCACATTGATTATGGGAGGGAGTATATTTTATTTTTTATGTAAAGTTATAAACCTTGAAATGGTGATGTGCGTTTTATAGGAAAACTCAACTTGAATTGTATGAAAACTCTATGGTTAAATATGTTCGTATAATAGTGTTAAGGTAGGAGACCAAATAGGAAGGGTCTCGTAGATAAGTACAAAACTTGATTGGAACAGGATAATATCTAATCAGGAAAGTTGGAACGTGATATTGTTAAAATGTTAGAAAAAATATTTGTAGAAGTTTTGCAGCTGGGCCGTATTCACTTAGTCATATATTGTGCAAAATGACATGTTTGCTCATTTTATTTTATTGTATTTTTTGTTTATCATAGCATAAAATTCATAAAAAAGGAATAGAAACATATTCTTTCTAATTAGTTGTTTTAGTAGTTTGGTTATGTGGCATCGTTCACTCCATGAATTATTTGAACTTTATCTTGACGGTTAATAAATTAACTTTTATAATGTATATGATGTATAATAATGATATTGAGGTATTTTGAAGATTTCAATGTTTTCTAATTATAGCTTTCAAAGATCTTTTTGAAGTTAAAGCTTATACTTCAATAATTATGATAAAAGACTCTTAAACTAGGTAAATTAACAATTCTTAGATTTTAACTCAAGCATTTTAATTATTTATCATTATTATTCTAATTAGCACTGCCTTCTATTGGTAATTTCATTGTCAAAATGAAAAGAATCCCTAACATATATGTTGATAATATACATAAATCACAGATTTTATTAATACTGGGGTATGAATTTGAGGATTGGAGAAGACACTTCGATAGAATCATGTGGTTCATCCTTTGAATACTATTTTTCTTGCGTGCATCTTGGTAGCCATAACTTTACTCTTTTAAGGAGCTTTAAGAAATAAATAGTTAAGTGCCCATTTTTGGTTTGTGGCCAAGTTATTGGAGCATGCCTAGGCTATAGAGAATTTAAGATATGCAAAGAGTCTTGCTGTAATAGTTATAATTTGGATGAGCTCTGTCATTATTTATGACTTTATTGTGTTTTGTTTGGGAGTAAACATTCATAATACTAAACACAAAATTTTCTTATGCTATATTTACCACAGTTTTACCTCAATTTTATCCAAACTTCTTATTACCTGCTGACTCTACTAACTTCACTGTTTCTTATCACTTTGGAGAAGTTGGGTTTAATATCTATCTTAACTTCCTTAACTTGTGACCAAAAAACCCCTTAAAGAGCCTTGGTGCAATACTTGTAATTATGACCTTATTCTTTTTGATTTGATGTGGTAGGCTTTTTGCCAAATTTGTATTGATTAGAGACTTATTGTACCTGCTAGTGTGATGGTTGACTTGGCTAAAAAAAATCTTAACTTTCAAAGATGCTTGGTGTAATACTAGAAAAGGCTTTGATCCATTTTATGTTGTCACATGCATTGGCTTATGTGTTTTATTCCCATGGCTTATGTAATTTATTATTGCTTAGATGTATTTATCTCTCTTATTTTACCCTTTTGCTCCATGCTTGAATTTAAGAATTTTGCTAGTTATTTGCTTTAGCTCATACTGTTCTGTTTTTTGATTTCATGTGATCTCTATATGTATGTGATCAATGGTTTGGTGGTAATGCAACATATTTTTTGATTTGTTTTACGTTAAGGTTTTATTGTACATTCTTTGTTGAAGATTTTCTTTGATATGTTGGTTGCTCTATTAAATTGAAACCAGTGTAAATGTCCTTTTTTACTATATAAACATAGATTGTATTAGGATATTTATTTTTGTTTTTTGTTTATTTCTAACTAATGTTCTTTGTTAATGAAGGACTTGTGAAAAAATTAGGATCTTCACTTATAATTGTTGAAGATTTTACACGAAAGATTGATGTGAGTGCTGATGAGTTTCGTTCTGCATTGTCTCACTTGAAAGATAAGGCTTCTTTTCAACCTATATATCTTCTTACTCCTGTGAGGGTCCTTGAACTTTTCAAAAAAATGGCTTATGAGGTAAAGATGTTCTTAATTGTTTTAAATATTTGAGATTATTTCTTATGCTTCCTTGATCTAAATATGTTCTTAGTTGTTTTATGTTGAGTTTATATTTTAAATATATTGATTTATACTCTCCCCATAGGATTGTGAGTTACTTGGCATAAATGGTAGACCAGAGAAGTTTATTGCAACTGCTATTGCCGTGCCACCTTCTGTTATCCGTCCTTCTTCTGTTATGGATTCTGGAATGAGGTCAATTCATTTTTTTTTTCTTGTTATCCCGTTCCAATTTTTCCTTGCATGCGTTTTACTTGAGTTTAGTGATCATGAGCTATTTTCTTTCATTGCAGCAATGAAAATGATGTTACTATCATTTTTAATGGTATAATCAACACAAATTCCATCCTTAGAGAGGATCTTCAAGGAAGTGCTCCCCTGTTTAAGTGTTTGGTAAGGTTCATTGTTTTTGTTGGGTGCATATTTGTTTTTTTAATTTTTTTTTTATTAATTTCAATTTTGTATTAGTATTGTGGGATCAAACTTTTATGTCTACTTAGTTAGTTTGAAGATCGAAAATCGGTTGTGAAATGTTTATATGCTAAATGCAAATTACTTTTTTTAGAATTAACTGTGATTCAAAATATACATTTTTATGCTTTAATTATAATGGTTTTTTTATTTATAATTAATAGATTCATGCAATTATATAAGCATTTATATGTACATCTATTATGTTTGAATGTGTATATAAGTGGTTATCTTTCTTTATGCAACTTCTATAAAACTCACTATAGGTGTTTTTTATTTCAGTGTTAGCAGATGAGGATATCAAGTTTGACGGATGAGTCATTTTCATAAGCAGTTCAGTGTGGATTATGAAAAGGTAGTCGATTTAGAGGATCTTAGTTGATTGAAAGGAAATAATGCTTTTTATTTTCAACATGCTCACAAAATGAAAGTGGAAAAGTAGTTCATGAGGATTGTGAAAAAGTTGGATGACCCAGTGCCATTCATATAGATGTTTGGAAGTTTTTTTGAAAAGTGGGTATTTCTTGGTTTTTCAACCTAATGAATATTAGTTTGATGATAAAATGGATATTAGAAGAGTGCAAGAATTGATCATTGATGTTTATTTATTGGGACAAATGGGGTTTACAAAATTATGTTAACTTTAGAAGAATAATATTATTGATTTATATTTTAAAATTGTGAGAGGATTATGGAGCTTAGATTATGATGGATGTTATATTGGCATGTTCAAGTTGTTTTTATGCAATAGAATGTGACATTAAGGCTGTATATTGCTGGCAATTTTTTTTGTGGAGGTCTAGGAGAGGAAAAAAGTAATTTTTTTTTTTTTTTTTGATTTAGAGACATCATACATATGAGTAGCATGGAAAATCTTTGAAAGACTGAAAAAAATAGATAGTATTGTACATATTATAGTTATTAAGGATTTTTATGATTTAGGTTATGGTATTTATCTTAAGGCAAGAGTACATATGCAGTAAAAATTATCATTGGCAATTACAAAGCTTCTTTGATTGTAGATTTTATTATCATGGGGTTTATATTTCAAAGTTGTGGTAAAATTGATGGAGATGTTAATATGTAAGCTGATTAGATGAAATGATTTGTTTTTTTTATCTTGTAGTGTGATTGAAACATAGTTTTTAAGATTAAATGTATACTTTATAAAATTGTGTTGAGATCATTTAGTCTTTTGATGCAAAACATTTGCTTGTGAATTCAAACCATGTAAATAAGTGAGCTTTGCCTGTTTTACTAGGCACGAGCTATTGGAGTTTTCGTCCATGAAAAGAGGCAGAGGCTGAAGTGCAAACATCTTCATGAGAATAGTTAGATACACTAGTTGTGTTCTTTTTTCTTTTAATGGAACCCAATTGTGGTTAAATTTTTATTGCAATCTCCTTCATGTTTCAATTTGGGTATTGCATTGTTTTTTCTAGCATGTCTTCAAGTTGACTTGGCTTATTGAGCGCAATGGTAGTCTTTTTCAGATCAATATTTCCAGAGATATTGATAGCTTGATATTTGGTTTCCATATTCATTACTTTTTTTTCTTTAGATTTAGTATGCTGAAGATATCCGCAATTGAGATTTTATTTTTAGAAGTAAGAGCTTTAAGTCTTTTGTTTGCCAATATCCGTACATGACAACTGTCACAGAAAAAAGCTTCAACTATCCTTATTGGTGAATATGTAGTCCTAATGATTGATCCAAGCATTTAGAATTCTGAAAGGTTTCCTCCCACGGTTGGGAGAGTTGTTGATATTGAAAAGCATAAAATTATGTTTACATGCAGATTTTTTAGGTGCTTGACAAATGTTGAAATGATCATATTAATCTAAACTTTTTTAGCTGAGATTTTATCTCAACATTCCCATTTCTTGCCATTGGCTCAAGATAATTTAAAGCCAGTAAAAGCACGTTTATAAAGATTATAATTGCAAATATCATTTCAAAAATCATCGTTAGCAATGAAATAAGAGATTTCCTACTTAACCATACTGAGGGGGTCAAGTTACTAGCATTAACAGTGGTAAGAAAAGCATCAAAGGGAATTCTTGCAAATATTGAGCGCAATGGTAGTCTTTTTCAGATCAATATTGCCAGAGATATTGATAGCTTGATATTTGGTTTCCATATTCATTACTTTTTTTTCTTTAGATTTAGTATGCTGAAGATATCCGCAATTGAGATTTTATTTTTAGAAGTAAGAGCTTTAAGTCTTTTGTTTGCCAATATCCGTACATGACAACTGTCACAGAAAAAAGCTTCAACTATCCTTATTGGTGAATATGTAGTCCTAATGATTGATCCAAGCATTTAGAATTCTGAAAGGTTTCCTCCCACGGTTGGGAGAGTTGTTGATATTGAAAAGCATAAAATTATGTTTACATGCAGATTTTTTAGGTGCTTGACAAATGTTGAAATGATCATATTAATCTAAACTTTTTTAGCTGAGATTTTATCTCAACATTCCCATTTCTTGCCATTGGCTCAAGATAATTTAAAGCCAGTAAAAGCACGTTTATAAAGATTATAATTGCAAATATCATTTCAAAAATCATCGTTAGCAATGAAATAAGAGATTTCCTACTTAACCATACTGAGGGGGTCAAGTTACTAGCATTAACAGTGGTAAGAAAAGCATCAAAGGGAATTCTTGCAAATATTGAGCGCAATGGTAGTCTTTTTCAGATCAATATTGCCAGAGATATTGATAGCTTGATATTTGGTTTCCATATTCATTACTTTTTTTTCTTTAGATTTAGTATGCTGAAGATATCCGCAATTGAGATTTTATTTTTAGAAGTAAGAGCTTTAAGTCTTTTGTTTGCCAATATCCGTACATGACAACTGTCACAGAAAAAAGCTTCAACTATCCTTATTGGTGAATATGTAGTCCTAATGATTGATCCAAGCTTCAACTATTGAATATCATACTATTCTTTTGCCAACCCAATCCGATGCATTGGGTGGGAATATCAACTTGGAACAAACCAAATCACCTAAACCCCAGTGCAGATAAATGATATTTTATCTGCATAAAAATGTATTATAGAATTTATTATTTTAGTTATTTATTTGTAGGATGTCATTATTAACATAATGATAAAAGTTAATAATTGAGCAAAACTTATGTCTCTGCTCTATTACTTTTTGTATATGCTTATTTTTCTAACAAGAATGCCAATAAAATTTTGGCTATTCTATGTTGAATGAATGATTCACTATCAAAAATATTTGTCTTGTCACTCTTCTGTGGGACACCAGACATTCCAAAAGGAGCTTTTTGATGACCCTTTCTCCTGCCTGTTCACCATCATGGTTCTATGAATCTCATTACTTCCAATCAGTTGAACAAATCTCTATAGAAACTGATGAAGCCTTGCTCTTCTCTCCTCACTATTATTGGTGCCACGAATTTAAATTTTGTTAAGCATAGAGTTTTGGTGCAATTCAATGCTCTGATGGTGGAGAAATGGTTTGCAGCAATGTTGGAGAAGTTGTTGGAGAAGAGAGTTGGGACAGGTATATCAGGCAGGTAAGGGTACTTTCAGGTATATTGGTAGGTGGTAAGATACTTCCCAAGGGCAACTATTGCGATCATGATCCTTTAATAGGACGTGGATTTGTTTTGTGGACATATATTTATATTTTGCAAACTTGAACCTACTTAAAATATGCACCAAACAAGAGGATGTGATCTATGATTTTCCCATAACTAAATATTGAGAACAATTTTCAATTCCTTTTCACTAGAAAGTCCAGTTAAGGTCAATTTTTTCTTTCATTGCACCTAATTTTTTTTTTCTTTTGTCATAAGGACCATATTAAAGAAGGTCAAACCATGTTGCATTTCAGTGCTTGAACCCGAACCTGACCTGAAAATGAATGTAACATGCAACCTCAGGTTGTAAATTGTTCGAGCAGGATCCAGCTGAATGCCGGGTTGAGTTTAGTGAATCAACATTTGAACCTCAATATGGCCATGCAGTGACTAGTTTTTTAGATAAGAGAGATTGTTTGTGTTCAGAACTGCATATTGTTTTCTGATTAGTTAAGGTATGTAGTTGGTAAACATAATTTTAAGAATATCTATATATATATATATATATATATATATATATATATATATATATATATATATATATATATATATATATATCTGGTCCAAACATAATTAGCTATCTCCAACCATTGGACCCTGTTGTGCATAATTTACAGCAAGCAGCTACTCTTGGTGTTGGTTGAAAGCCTTTGGCTCTTCCTCTTGTTAAAAGTTAGTGAGGCATCATCACAGGTGGAAGCCTTTTTTGTTACTTAGATGAATGGCAATCATGATAAATCTTGTAACATTGCTTTATTGTTGTTTTGTACCGCATAAAATAAACTTATTGCTAGTGCCATAGAGATGTTTTAAATTCTTAACAAATGCATTTCCCATGATTCTGAAGTTGTTTTGGAGTAGGTGCATATGTAATATATAGCTTAACTAATATCCAAAATTGATGGAGAGCTTTGCAAAACGCCTGCCTTATTGTGTTTGCTGGCTATTTTTTTTGGTTATGTCATCCTTCGCTGATCTACATGTTTTAATTTGACATAGTGTTCACCATCAACTTGCCAGTTTGATTGTACTTGTTTGACAAATTGACGTAGATTTATGATGTATTTTTTTTCCTTCTACAACTTTTGGCATATGTATGGTATACTCTTGTTGAATTTAAAGGCTGCTGGTTGTCTATTTTACTGTTGCTGATTTCATGTTTTTTTCTTTTTGTAGGAGTGCTGGGAGCTCCTCCAAGTCAAAGTGGCTGAGTTTATTAATAGTGAAGCTCCAAGTGTTCCTGACAACAAACATAGAGGGCTCATTCAGCGACTCAAGGGTAAGCAGGGACGAATCCGTGGTAACTTATCTGGAAAGCGCGTTGATTTTACAGGACGTACTGTGATCTCTCCAGATCCAAATTTAAAGATAACAGAGGTTTTTTCCGTCGAACATTCAATTGTTGGCTCAGATCTGTTTATTTTCCGGTACAAATTTTCATTTGAATAACGTATTTCTTTAGGTCGCTGTACCAATTCTAATGGCCCAGAAATTGACGTATCCTGAAAGGGTGTTTTGTCACAACATAGAGAAGTTAAGACAGTGTGTTCGTAATGGAAGATCTAAGTACCCAGGAGCAAATTTTGTGAAGTTATTAAGTGGATCAATAATGTGTGTTTGTGTTCCTTTAATTGCTCCTTACACAAATGTTTCTTGTTGATCTGTGTTGATTGTTGGTTCTGTGGTTCTTTTATTGATTAACTATTTGAAGTCGTTCTGCAGGGATTTGAGGTTTGCAGCGAGAAAAAATATTGCTAATGACCTTAAATATGGTGATATAGTGGAAAGGCACTTGCAAAATGGTGATATTGTTCTATTCAATAGGCAACCAAGTTTGCATCGCATGTCTATAATGTGCCACAGGGTATCATGAAGTTCCTATTCTTGATACAGGTTTTTATATGCTTTGTCATCTACGTTTGTTCCATAGTAGGTCATGTTGATTTGTTGTTTCTTGATCTTTGTAGGCAAGGATCATGCCGTGGCGAACACTCAGATTCAATGAATCTGTTTGCAATCCGTATAATGCTGATTTTGATGGAGATGAGATGAACCTGCATGTTCCTCAAACTGAAGAAGCTCGTACAGAGGCTCTAATGCTTATGGGGGTATTTTCTTTTTATTTAATTGAAGCTGTTTCTATTAAATGAAATTTTTTGAATTTTAAAAAGTCATCAATTCATTTGATGGAAATAGCCTGCAGAGATGCTAAATATGATGAAGGCAAATGAATTTGAATAGTTTTCACAAGGACATAGTACAAAAATGCAATAAGATTACAAATTAGGAATATCATAAGCTTTTTGATGGGTGAGAGCTAGTACAAAAATGTAATAAGATTACAAATTAGGAATATCATGAGCTTTTTGATGGGTGAGAGCTAGTACAAAAATGCAATAAGATTACAAATTAGGAATATCATAAGCTTTTTGATGGGTGAGAGCATGGAGATGATATTATGGATAATTTGTTTTTTTTTTTTTTTGTATTCAAGAGGAAATTAAGGATAGTATGAGAAGAAGCTAATGATCCAGTTATGCAAGAAGCCTCCTATGTGGATGCAGTAAAGAATTAGAGTGATAAGAAATGTGCAAAAGAAAAGATTTTTAGAAGATGCCGCAGCTTTTTGCTTGCAAGTTCGAACTAGTGCTATGGAAAGCAAAGAGGACTCTGAATCAAGTAACGAGGAATTGGATGAGTTTGAAGCACACTTGAAAATATGCGACCAACATCGAGTATATTTGAATGGTGGAGGAGAGTAGTATAAGAGAACGTTGAAAACAGTTGATCCTCAGTTTGAGATTGTTACTACGGTGTTTGACAAGTCCATTGGATTATATATATATTGAGGACTAATTTTACATAGGAGACCTAGAGTCAGGAAGATTATGACTTCATCATTCCACGAGTGTGGGTGAGTGTCAAGGGCATTGGCCAAATTTCTACCCAAAGTTGATTGTTACCCAACGGTGATCCAACTGTTGATAATGGTGGAAGAGAAACAATGTTGATTCCAAATAGCCACTGAAGATTAAAACTATGACCCAGGGATGGTGGTCATGTGGCAGAGGAGTGTAATTAGAAGACAGTGGGGCAAAACTTGTAATCCTATGGAGCATGGGTTGGTTTCAAGGATGAAGAACCTGTTCTGGTAGGAAATTTAATGGAATCAGATTTGATTTTCTGGAAACTCTAAAAGAATGCAATACATTGGAGTAATTTCTGGGATGAATTTGAAAGAATTTATGATGGAAAAGAATAAAGCATTGTGGTTCATTCTGGGAAAACAACATCAGACAAATTTGAAAAGAATTTGCTTTAAATGCAGTGAAAGCTGGTCACGGACACTAAAATAAAGGTATAAATGTGCAAGATTAATGATCTGGAATGGGGTTCATTGAGAAGGAATAGAGTATCCTGAAGAATTATGAGGTTTCAATGCCCAAGGGCAAACCTTAAAAGATAGCTGGCAACCACATGACTAATGAGATCCATGATTGTTGCAGTTTGGAAAGAAATGCATATGAGGAGCAAGATATGAATGTTGATCCTCAGTGAGGGTAGCGAGTCTATAAAAATTTGATTTCCATAATGGTTTTCTGGGGACTTAAGCCGAATATCTTGTTCAGATTATTTTATGAGAATTTAGATTGTTTTTTGGAACGTAAGTGGAGTTTGGAGTGAAAGGTTATTAGGGCAATTAGTCAATTAAATAGAGCAAGCATGAAATTCTTGTCATCTGGACACAATGGCAATTGGAAGAAGGATAGATGGAATTATAACTAAGCTCTAGGGAGTTGAGCTCCCCAAAGAGGATTTGATTGGCACGGCATGAGGGATTTGGCTTATCCGTCTTACTGAGAAAATTTAATTGAGATTATTCAATAGTTGCATATAACTTAAGTTATTTGAAGCCCAAGGGTTTCATGGACAGGCTTGGGTTTTGACTCAAGTCTAGGCTATTTTGATGCATCATATTAGAGGTAACCTTCCAATGATCTGGAGTATGTTAGCTGGTGGATGATGGTACTTTGGATTTTTTGTGGAAACTTGAATGAGATGTTTGATGCATTACAAAATTATGATGGTGCACCATATGGCTTTCTTAGAGGGACATCATTTATCAATTGAATTAATTACTCTAATTTGATTGTTATAGATACTAGTGGGTATCTGTTTACTTTGAGAGTTCCCCAATGGCTTAACCACGTTGGGTTCTATATAGGCCTTGCAAGGCTTTTTGCTATGACCTTTGGTGATGTGTGGATTCCAATGTGATATTGTTAGTTCTTCCCTATAGTCAATCTGATCGTCTTTTTGTGTTTATTTTGATTCTAGATGAACACACTGAAGACGCTAGAAATGATCCTCATGCAAATCAGCCATAATAACCATTTTTTAGGCCATTCAGACCAATAGTTAGTGTCGATATTCAATGTGAACTTCATCATTTAAACTTGAAGGGAACATTAAGGGAAAAAAAGACTAGAAAACACTTACTAGTTTGCGTGAACATTCATCTAACTATTTCTAAAGTCGAGAGACCCACAAGATAATTTGGCAAGGTGGTCTTATATCAACATTCATTTTATTTTTTCTTATTTGTGCATTATACAAATTTTATGAAGGGTGTAGAGATCACAGCTTAGACACCAATGAGGGTTGCTGTTAGAGTCATTGTGGTGTCCCATCCGGTGTTGGTGCATTAGTAGATTCTATAGAGCCTTAATGAGTGAAGTTTTGTCTTAAAAAAATGATGATTGATAATTTAAGAATACCTTGGTAGGTATCATGAGAGAAGTAGCTAGATGGAATAGATCATTGGTTACAATGGATTTGGTCAAATAATTTAGTGCCCTTATGGGTTAGAATAACTAGAGGATTGCAATACAATCTCATACTTGAAAAAACGAATGTGTGGCTTGCTTAGTGGAAGATGGCAATCAACACCTATTTGGAAAGGAAAATTAAAAATGTTTGAGAAAATATGTTAAACTTTTGTTTGGGTAGGTTCAGAGGATGTCTCATTAGATTGGATAAAATGTGAAAACCAGAAGTCTATGAAGGACTTTGTTCGAGGAAGATAGAGGATTGCAATACAATATCATACTTTAAAAAGCAATTTTGTGGCTTGCTCACTTGAAGATGGCAATCAACACCTCTTTGGAAAGGAAAATTAATAGTGTTTGAGAAAATATGTTAAACTTTTGTTTCGATAGGTTCAGAGGATGAGTCTCATTAGATGAGATAAAATGTGAAAACTAGTAGTCTATGGAGGACTTTGTTTAAGGAAGATAGAGGATTGCAATGCAATCTCATACTTGAAAAAGCAAATGTGTGGCTTGCTCACTAGAAGATGGCAATCAAGGAAAGGAAAATTAAAAATGTTTGAGAAAATATGTTAAACTTTTGTTTGGGTAGGTTCAGAGGATGAGTCTCGTTAGATGGGATAAAATATGAAAACCAATAGTTTATGGAGGACTTTGTTTAAGGAAGATGCACCATCTAGATGATGCTTTCCTGATGAAGGTGTTTGGGTTTTTATTGAAGATAAGAATCGGTGATCTGAGATCTCGAAATGCATATGTTGCAAGTGGCAAGGGTAATGGGAGTGGACAAACATACATGGATGGACTCTCCATTTGGATTGTAGTTTGTCAATTATGGACTTCAGTATGGGAAACGATCATTTGGAGGTGAAAGATGGATGGGCTAAGTTAGACCTTTAACATTTTGAGCTTATGTTATGGTAATGTTTTATCTTATGTTGTTAAAACTATTGCATTGCATCTACAAGATTGCTTATGCATTGTTTTGTGGGAGAGAGAACTTTTGGAATCTGACTTTATTTGCTTACTATTTACTACTAAAATTTCTCAAAAAGTTGTTTTATCCAATTTGGAAGGATGATGGTGTATAGGATGCAATCCATTGGATGGGATTGATGTTTGTCCTTTTGGGAAGGGAGGATTAGGGAATCTTATTGTTTGTTGCTTTATTCATACCTCTGGTAAAAAGCATGATAAAAAGACTCGAATGGTACGATGCCTTAGTCACCTTAGAATGAAAAGGCGATCTTGTAGTTGTTGGTCTATGAAGATGCATTGTTAGGTGCTTCATTTTACCATTTATGGTGAACCTCAACTTGTGCTCTAGTGATAGTTGTCAATGCATTGATATAGGGTGAGTCTTTTATGAGAAAATCATGCAAGGTGTTTTTAGGGCGAATAAAAGAAATGGGGATTATATTTGGAAATTGGTCCAAAATAATAAGTTTTTTGGGATAATGTGATTTGTCATGCAGTTGTTGGTGTGCAACAGGCTAAGTACCAATAGGCCTATGGCAAGTGAAATAGTGAATGAGAGCTTTTTTTGTCTTTTTTGTGAAGTAAATAATTTTATACAAAAATTATTTGGCAAAAGGTTATTCCCTTGTCTATTTTGGAAAGTAATTAATTTTCTGCAATAGATGTGCTGAGCTAGGTTGGTTAAACTTGAAATGGATGGTAGACAATTGACTTGGAGATGGATGGCTCATATAATTTATTGTGTTAGCCAACAATCTCTTGTTCGAGAAATAAATAGGTGCTTACCGTCTCTTAAAAAACCAACAGATGTTTACTTTTATCTTGACTTAATTTTATTATGTTGAATTATTATCTCCCTTCTTGTTAACTTGTATTGGTTAAAATGGTTTTGATTCTCAAGGCACATCCATATTTTATGACCATTTTATTACACAATTTTGAATATTTCTCTCATTTTCTGATATGAGGTAATTTAGTTATATATTCATTTATCTAAATGTTTGTCAATTGTTACTCATTGTTTGGTGATTCCATTTTTGAAAATACATTTCTTGTTGTATTTAGGTTCAAATAGAGTGGAGAGTGATGGTTAGATGATATCTTAGAGATGAAATTATTAAATAAGGAATAAATTTAACATGTTTTTATATAAAGTGGTATGGGGATGAAGAATTTCTTATCAAGAGGGAAATATTTTGGATCATATATGTAAGATTATAGTGTTATGATGTTAAGGTATTGTGACGACCTTTTTTTTTCATATTTCAATTTGACTTAATTTTTCTAACAAGATCGTGCTTCGAAATTCAGAATTCAAATGAACTGAATCTCCTTTAGATTTTTTGTTTTTCCAATTTATAAGTTATAACAATACAACAGTTATATCCATCATATCACAAACATGCATTTTATATCCACAATTACAATTGTAAATGTCTGAAACCTTGACACCATCCATATTTTATAGTTTTCATAGTCTATAATAATACTATCACTAGTTTTCATGTATATAAACAATACTGAGTTTATCACATGATTAATAAATCATTCAGCATAGCTCTTATAATAAAAATTTTTATGACTTTAATTCTTTCTTTTCTTACAAACTATTTTAATGGGCAGTCATCTTTTTGTTAGGTTTTTACTATACCTAAAATATTAGTGTTAGAAAAAGCTAAGCCAATCTTTTTATTAAATTTTTACTAGACCTAAAATATTAGTGGTAGAAAAAGCTAAGCCAACCATCACTGGCTTAGCAGGTTATCTTTAACAAAGAAATAAATATATAACATGAACAATAATTTGGGGCAACTACATGTAAGGTTTAATCATAAACATAAACTATAGCATGTGAACAAGCAATCAATATGAATTTAAAGAATAAAAATATTATCTTATTAAAGAAAAACATGTTATGATATCTAAAACAAATAACATACACAGGTAGTCATTTTTCTTCTTTTTTTTAAATCTCTTATTCTTAATGTGGTTTTGCTTATCGACACTTTTTTCCACTTAACTAAGTAATCTCACGTGCACACCGCTTTTTGGTTTACTTAGTTACAATGAAAACCTCATTTATTGATTTCTCTTAAGTAACCTTACGCGCTTACCACTTTTTGGTTTACTTAGTTACAATGAAACCTTCATTTATTGATTTATCATATTATGTTCTAATGCTTGGTTAAGTAATATTCTCGATGTACATGTCTTTATAGCAAATCTTAATATTGTGACTTGCATGGCCACTAGTCACCCAATTGTGGTAAAATCTTGTAATTCGCATGGCTACTAGCCACCTCATAGTGGTAACATCTCAATCTTGTGACCTGCATGGTTACTAGTCACTTCATGATGGTAATATCTCAATCTTGTGGTCTGCATGACCACTAGCCATCTCACGGTAATAATATGTAAATCTTGTGACTGGCATGGTCACAAGCTACCTCACGGTGGTAATATCTTGTAGTCTCCATAACCATTAGCTATAAAGAATAACATATATATTCATATCATTTAATGTATATAAAAAACTATCGTTTTTTAAATTTATTTTCATATGTGAAATTTTTTTAAAATATTTATGCATTAATTCATCAAATGTCATGCTTGTGAAATTAATCATGCCAAATAATTTCACATAACCATTTAATAATAATAAAAAAGCATAACCTTGTTAAGTCCCCACCTAAACCAGTATCTCTAAATAACAAAATTATTATCAGAGTGAGGACAATAAACAAAACCCAAGGTGGGGACCCGACGGTAAGACAAACACTAACTCAAAAATCCGAAGTATATATATAAAAGCATGTTTTTAAACATTTAATCAGACCAAAACTTTCCCTCTCTTACACATCTATTGAAAATGGCTATTCTGTAGCAACACCATTTTCATATCTCAGTGCAGTGGTTTCATGACCTGTGATGTAAGCACTAAATGAGATTTTACATATCTCAGTAGATAAATCACAACAACTAACTAAGTATGAAAAAGAGATATCAAAATACCATGAGCAGTGAAGATCAATCATATGTATAAAGATAAAAACATACCAGATATCATATATAATACAAAATGAAAAATCAAAGAAAAACCGAAAGAAATGTCAGTTCCTTATAGATGTGTTATTACCGGGCTCGATTCCCTTTGACGTATTATCCTCTGGATCCAATCATCATCATGACCTCTAGCCGACATCGAACCAAGCACATAACACTAGGCAGATATTTGATTCAAAGATCGATACTCTACGATCCAACACGCTGAGCCTAGTGCCACCAGGCAGGTATGGTACCATAACCTGAGATCCAACACGCTGAGCATGGTGTGATCATCATGGAGTCATAGCACATAACACTAGGCAGATATCTGATCCGAAGATCGATACTCTGCGATCCCACACGCTGAGCCTAGTGGTGAGGATATCGTACTCTGGGAATCCATTTTTACTACCATTTCCATTCATAATTCCTAACAATAATGCCATATCAAAAGATCTTTCTTTCTATATATTTTTTCTTTTTATTTAATCATCATACTAAGTTATTTCTGCCTTTTCAGTTTTCATACAAATGCATAAGCAACAACCAAAGCACCATGTGATAGTAAAAAATCATATAAAAAAAAACATATAACATTGTGCTATATCACAGCGTGGGCTCTTCTATATATATTTGATAGACATCTTGAGGTATTATTTCATTGATAACCTTATCAATATATTCTTGGTGATGGCAAATTTCATTTGGCATTTTTTTTGACTTTTGTCATAAAGTCTTTATGAATCTAGCTAATGCAATAATGTCCTGGACAAGGTGTATCTTTAAGTTTAACATAAAAGACTCCTTGATATTTGATTTTTCTTACTTCTATTGTCAAAAATAGCACCGATAAATTTTTTCTTTACTTGAATGCGAATGGTAAAGAGTTTTTCTTTTTGTTGTGTTTCATGAGATCTCTTTTGTACTCATGGTGAGAGATAGAGTTCCATAAACGTGAAGTGGTTTTAAGTACAATTTCAATTTTATTTGATAATTGAATGAACCTACAATTTATATTTTGATCATAGAAGGATTTGATTACTCGACTTTCTTATAAAAGATTTGATGCAACTTCCACAAGCATTCCTGAGGCAAGTCTTATTGTTCATATTGCTAGCCCATCTTTGGACCAAGGGCACTTTGGTTGATGTATGCATTTTGTCTTTTTGCTAGCCATCCCCCTTGTAATTTTGATCTTTGTTCTTTCGGCACCCTTGGGCTTTCCATTTGTTGTAATTTCTGTCTTGTTAAGACAATGTTGTGTTTTTCTTAGATTAGGAGATTTTTGTTGGAGAAGTAAAATAGGATAGCTCACTTGTCTATTATTGATTTGTAGGGAGTAATATTATGATCACAAAGGCTACCTACACGCTTTGGACCAAAGGGTACTCTCGAAATGTTTGGCTTTAAGTTTGCATTGGAAGAGGAATTTTTCTTGGCTTATCTAATATAGGGATTGGTTCATAGGCGATCCTCATCCTTTATAAGTGGAATAGTAATCTAAATCTCTAGAGAATCTCATTTTTGTAAAATCCTTCTTTGGGTCAAGTTCTCGTGGTTGTCTGCCTAATTTGGTAATGCTATCTATATATCAAAGTTGGCTATATGGGCACGCTATTTTTGATGAACCACGTTAATGGAACCAATGATCGATTTTCCTTTGCAAGATTTTATATGGAAGTGGATTTTTATTTCTTCTGCTCTTGATGATCTCACCTAAATTTGGGGATTCCTCTCTCCAAATCTCAATTAGAAATGATTAGTAATCTATCATTTGCTCTCCTCTTTTTAGCTCACAACTTTATCTTTCCTTAAATTAGCCATTCTCGAGATCACTTTATAACTTAGTCCTCATCTTACTACCCATTTAGCTTCTTTAGACAACAATTTCATTGTGTTCCTATTGGTCTGTAGTCTCGAAAGAGGAAAATGCATGGATTGCAGTAGGTCTTCATTAGTTTTTGGTAGCCTTTGACCAAACCTCACCCTAGCGCATGACTGGCCGTTAACCATTTTTCTAGCCTTATTTTTGAATTTCATTGTCGTGATCTTCCTTCCAATGGGTAACATGGTCCTCCCTTGCTTTTGGACCCACCAAACCATGGAGCTTTTGAACTTTGTGCTATGTTTTGTAGGGGGCACTATATGTCTTATCTATTGGGATCTTTGATCATCCATAAGTTGAAGTGCACATGTCATATTTGGACAATGATCTTGCCTAACTTTGTTTCTAATAATGCCTTTTTTATTATTGGGTTTCTTATCTTTCGTCTTTGAAATATTTTGTAAATTTTGATAAAAAAGAAGATAATGTTTTTTTCAATTACAAAATATTAAACACAAAAATAAATAAATGATGAATGTTCATACAAATGACAATGACCTAACAATTTATGAATTTAGTGATAAAATAAATTTGATAGAAAATTTTAGTTAGATATTATAGATTTTGATATAATATTTTTGTAAAATATTTTGATAGAATATTGTAAATTTATTGACAATAAATATGATAAAATATTTTAGATTTGTTTATAAAATTAAAAAATTCTTATAATCACTTGATTAACTTCTTTAAAAGTTGGTGTATGGATGTCAATTATATTCAACTTGTTCACAAGAAGCTCAAAATTAGGTGTAAACAATCATTTGGTGATGTTTTAACTATTTGTTGTGTAGTAAGAATAAAAGCTATGCAAATTACTTTACAATCATTTTGTTTTTTTTTTTTATGAAATGTTTATCAAACTTCACATGCTTTGTATGGTTATATTGAACTAGATTCTATGTAATGTTGATGATAGGTTTGTTGTCACAAAATAGTTGTGTTATTTTGTTAACTAACATCTTTAGTTCTTCAAGGGTCATTTTCAATTATAACATTTCATTGAACCTTTCTAGCTACTGCACTGTATTATGCTTTAGTGTTATTCCTCAGAAGTACATTTTTCTTTTTGGTTTTTTATGTGATGATATGTCATTAGTGTTTTTTCTTATAGTTATATTCTTTTTTTTTTTTTTTGCATCTCCATGTGATGATAGGTTCTAAAATATAAATACAATATCCTAATGTACATCTCCTTTCAATAAATGACCTAGTTTAGTTTACATTAGTTTATGCCTTAATTCTCTATTGTGTGGTCTTTTGAAAAGGTAAAGCTTTTCCTAGAGTGTTTTTTAAATGCTTGAGAAATTCAATGAATAATTCAAGATTTTTCTGATTAGGAAAATGCATAATTTTGTTTACCAAGATTACAATAAATGCAATATCTAACTATGTGTATGAGAGATAGATTAGTTTACTTGCTAGTTTTTTATACCGAGCCATGTTCACAGGATTACCTTTGTTGTCAATCCCGTGCTTTTAATTGGGATCAATTAAAGTGTTCTTGGCAAGCAACTCATGATCTGGTTCTCCTTGATAAGATCAAGGACTTATATTGGGCGATCAAGAATTCCTTTTTGTGATTTCGCAATCTTTGTGACAAATATTTTAGTGATCCGAAGTCCTTTGTTCCAAAGGTTTAGGTGAGGGAAATCTTCAGTTTATTTATCTTGAATATATCTCTTGTGAGAATGATATTGTCGACATACATAATCAGCATAATTATTTTTTCATCTAATGAATGTTTAATGAACATTGTATGATTAGTTTACTTTTGAGTTTTGAGTGTATCACTGACTTTTGAAAAACTGAATATAATTAGCTTACTCTTAAATTTTTCACAATTATAATTGTGAGTGAAAAAGGATGGTAGAACTAACTTGCTAAACATCAAAAAGTTTGCAAAAGTTCAAAATTTTCTTAGTTGTTTTATTTATAGGATAAAATAATATCAAAAATTTCTTTCCCTTAAAATTTTTTTGGTACTTTATTGTTAAAAAATATATCCTTAGCTACTTTTAAAGGGTATTTGTTGCTTCTTTCAGCTAAACCATTTTTTGTTGTGTCATGGAAAACTTTGATGAGTTATCCTTTTCTTGTGGAAAGAGTTATTCTATAGCTTCTTAAAATACTGTTGACCTTTTTTGCTGTTGTAAAATTTTAATAATTTGGTGAATAGTGTTTGTACTATGGTATAAAAATTTTGAAAAATTCTTATCATTATATAAACTTAATATAGTCTGTTGTGAATCATTGATAAATGTTATGGATCATATTTTACCAAAAGATGTACATAAATATCATTATGAATCATGATAGATGTCGTGGTTGATTGGTAATGTTGAGTGGAAAGATGCACGATGATGTTAACAATTTGCGTAGTTCATGAAGAATAAGTTTAGGAACAAGCATTCTAAATATTGAAAACTAGGATTTCCTAGTCAATGGTATTATAACATAATATTATTATCCTTATGAATGATAATAAGAATTAAAACAAGTATTTTGTACTATTTTTTCAAGTATGGTCCATATTCTAAGCTTAAGGTCATCCTTTTCTCTAACATTGCCAATTGTGCTCCTCACAATCAATTCCTAAAACTCTTAATGCAAAGAATAAAATTTAACTTGGTATTGATGTTTGAAGGTTATTTTATTGATGAACAACTAATTACAAGACAAATTGGGGATATGATGAATATCATGAAGAATTAATATGGAAGTAAATTTGATTGTTTCAACGTTGACAATAACTTAGATATTATCATTTTATGATTTTAACCTTTTTATTACTTGCATAGTGGCTATCAGGAGTGAACAATTTGGATTATCCAGTCATATGATCCACATTATCTTAATTATTAATCCAATAGTAAATTAGATTATGAGTTGTTCTAAATAAGAAGTGATCAAAGAATCACCTTTATGACGTAATGAATGAGTTGGGTTCAAGGATAATGTTGGGGATTGAAATAATTTGCATTATCCAGTCATATGATCCACATCTCTAATTGCTATTTGGACAAAGGGATCTCCTCTGAGTTGATAGAAAACTATTGAGAAGTTTTAGTAGTGGCTTCATAAGCTTTACCATTGCATTTGGACTTTGGCTAATAGTTTGTCAGTCTAATCATTCCCACTACCCAAATGTTCAATTTTACCTCTGTCATTGATGGCTAGCTTTTCACATTGATCACTCTTGAGGTAATTCTTCCCATTCAGCTTTATAACCATGAGTTGAAGGGTGGAATCCTGTGAATAAAATTCTGCAGAAATAGAGTGGACAAAGATTTTGAAAAACCCATAAGCGATGGTGAGTTTTTTTTTTTGTGTTGGCTATCATTTCGTCTTTGTAGTACATTGTAAAAGAGTACAACTTTGCTTTGATATCATGTGGGCTTTTGGAAGAAAGAAAATAATTTCTTCTTCAATTACAAAGTATTGAGCATAAAATTAAATAGATGAGGAATGTTTATTCAAATTATAACTACGTATCAATAGGAATTTAATGACAAAATAAGTTTGGCTGAATATTCATGTAGAATATTTCAATACGATGTTTTAGATTTTGGCATGATATTCCAATCAGATATTTATATTTATTACAACAAATATGATAAAATATTTTACATTTGTTTACAAAATTAAAATTTTATAGTCGTTTAATTAACTTGTCATATTTGACAGTCTATGTAATGATTTTTTGTTTTGTAAGTTAGTTTTGACTTTCTAGTGTAACTTTCCTTTTTTCTTCATCAATAAATCATTGACTGCTCCACCAAATTCCTTCAAAATAAATAAGACGTCTTCCAAAGAGAGATTGGGTTAAGCTAAACACTGCTGTAGCTGTTAGTGCAGCATCTGGGACTGTAACTATTGGGGATGTTTGCAGAAATGCAGATGGAGTCTTTGATTGCGACTTCACTGAGAGTTGGAGCATGAACAATTATTGAGGCATAACTCTAGCAATATGATGGGTTGGACATTTCTTGGCAGAGTGGATTTAAGAAGTTACTTGTTGAATTGGACTGCTTGATTGCCATCATGCGTTTACAAGAAAGCTCAAATTGTGGATTGTCCTGTAATTTGTATCATATTGCATCACATTTTGGTTGGAATTTGGAAGTATCTATCAAATTTGTAGCCAGGGAAGTCTAATATTCAGTAGATACGAAGGCAAAATTGGTTCTGAACAAACAAATTGGCATGTAGATGATTTTCAAAAGTTTTCCACGGGCTTGGTAATCAATGATGGAATGTATTGGGTTGAACTTGGTAACTCTGCATGCAGGGCTGCTGTGATGATATAATTGGAGATTGTTAACTTCTGGTTCATGCCCCAGCATCTCATAATGAAAAAATAAAAAGACGCAATGGACTAAGGAAAAGTATTAATGTGGATGAATTAGAAATGCCACGCCTTAAACGTTTGGTCCCATTGGACCATTCTTGTACTAATATGAGGGGCATTTTTTCAAATTTCTTAATTTACAGTTTCTTAATCTTTGAAATTCACGTACTTATGAAGGCCAGAATGATAATCTAAATGTTTTCTCATTTCCTGAATGCTTATTCTTCTTATTATGAATTGGCCTGTGTCTCTATGTTTGGAATCTTGTTTATTATTCTAGTACTTAGGTTATTTCTTATTTAATGTGAACAAGCACCTGGCTTCATTTATGATCCTTGTGCTGTTTCATTGAGCTTGCTTGATAATTAATACAGTGCCTGGAAAAATATTGGATAAATGCAAAATAAGTAGCTACTGGTTATGTTTTCTATATTTTATATTTTTATTTATATCGTATTTTGTTGTTCTTAATGGTCTATCTCTCTAATTTTTAGTAATTTGTTGTGTTATTTGTCTTTGTCATCATAGATATTCTTGGTATTTGAATTTAATACTTGACATTCTGCTATAATCAAACTACACCAATAAATGTCTCTGGAATAGTTTTTTAAGGTAGGATTTTGGATGATTCTTTAACCAAAATTTATTGCATCATTCAAACAGGTGCAAAATAATTTGTGCACACCTAAGAATGGTGAAATCTTGGTGGCGTCTACCCAAGATTTCCTTACTTCGTCCTTTTTGATTACAAGACGGGATACATTTTATGATCGAGCTACCTTCTCACTTATGTGCTCATACATGGGTGATGGGATAGAATTTATTGATTTGCCTGCACCTTCATTGATAAAGGTGCAAATTCTATTTGCTTTTTTTGCCTGCTTGATTTGGTTGACGAACTGCATTCTGTTTCTTTTGTTTTATATAGATATGTATATGCAGAACAGAGTATGTGCTTTTGTTATTCCTTCATTTACTTTTTTGATTGTTCTCTTCCTACCCAGTTGGCTTTGTACTGGTAAAAATTTTATTTTTAATTTGCAAATCTATTAGTCAAAATTTAATTGTTTTTTGCCACGTAACACTGCTTAATTTGCATGTTTTTAGAGGTTAATGTGTTTACCGTTAGTATTTATTTGCATTGTTGTTCCACCCCGAGCCGTGATAAAACATGTTGAGAATAAGTTTTTTGGTTTGATAGTCAGCAAGGTCACAATTGGTCCCTTGGCTTTTTTAATAGCTTGGATCATCGTACTTTGTTCTTTGGTTTGGTTGTTTTGCTTTTGTACCATAAAGCATACAAAGCATGCAAAACCGTGTTAAATTATATGCAGTTTTTAGGTATGTGTTCTAAACATCTCTCCCAGCAAAAAAGCCGTGTTAAATGGAATTTTAAGTTTTCTTGGAGCTCTTACAGTAAGATTTACCTTTTGAGTGTTTTGTGAGGAGTTCTGTTTGTTTCTTACATCATGGTTTTGTCTGATAAACAAAATGAAGAACTTAAGCACAAGTAAAAAAGGGTGTTGAATTTTGTCCAACTATTTAATGTGCTTTTGTAAATTGGATTTCTGGATATTGCTGCTACATTTTTGTGGCATGAAAACGTAATTATCACTGCTCTCACAAAGATAAATTGCTCATGAATTGTGATGTTAATAATTTAATTCTATGGAAGGTGTATGTCTACAATATTAGGTTTTCTAAAGAATGTTGTGCAAACCAAAATTGTGATATTCGGTTTTTAAGTGCTACATTCAAGAATGTCTTTATCAAATAACATCGCTACTGATGACCGGGATTTCTATGTAAATTTTGCAATTTGAGCCTTTAATTAGTGAAATGAAGCTTAAGTTTTTGGAGTTTGAAGTTATTTATATTGTTATTTTTCAATTATTGTTATCTTAGATTCAAAATACAATTGTAACCTTCCACATGTTGTTTAATTGAATTGCATTACTGTTAGTAATCTGGAGGATGTCTTTAACATCTTGTTGCTTGTTTTATGAATTTCTATGTCCTTTGCCAACTTACTATGACGACAAGTTGTCAATATTACTTCTTTGTATCATGCTTATGGGTGCATTCTTTGGTTTTCTTACTAGTTTTCCTAATTATTTTTTTAAATCCATATCTGATGTTAGATTGGAAGTATTTTGGAATGCGCATGGGGTTTCAACCATTGAAAACAGCTGGTTATGAGAGTGTCAATATTACTGCAGGAGAACCTTTTTAGACTGTTTTTCTTGGAAAACACTTCACCTACAAAAAACAATTGTCCGTGAAGATAAGAGGGATGTGCTAGCTATTGCCTCGTGGAATAGATGTATAGAGATGAGAAAAAGTGTACAGTTCTTTGTGGAGAAGAAAGGATTGATGCAACTTCAATCATACAGTTTTGACCCATCTTTGTTGAAGCTGATCTGACGTGGATAGGTTTTAATGGAAACTCCAAAGCATTATTTCTATATCAGAGAAATGTAGTCAAATTTTAAAACATTTAACTTAGGACAATAATTGAGACACTAAACACCCTAATGTTTGAATCTTCAATATGATAGCTTATGCATGGTAAAAGCTTTTAACTTCAAACCTATAAGACACATGTTGGGTGTCAAAGTTATGTAATATTATTTCATGCTAAACTATATCTGTAAGGAATAATTCTTAAGAATTAGTGTATGTATATGTATACATGTATGCATATATGTATATGTATACATGTATATATATGTATGTATATATATATACATATATATATATATATATATATATATATATTTAATTATAAAATTTATTTTATTACTTGATGCACTGAAATTATAATGTTACTAGTTATGAAACAACAAAATATCTAATGAATAGTAAAGTTTAATGCTTAGTCTTATGTGATTTTCCTTTTTGTTTCATTTGCACTTGGATTGAAGACTTAGGGGGTCTTGGACTACTCTAATTGCAGCATAGTAGTTATAAAAAAAATCTAATAAGGCCAAATCTTCATTAGAGTCGATAGCTATATAACTAAATGTTAGAAAGAGAATCCATTAGTATGAAGTCTAAGGGGAGTTTTAATAAAAGTTTTTGAGTTATTTGATTTCTGCGTTACGATTATAAAACATAGATTTCTCATAAACTTGTTGAAACCTTGGGATATATCTCAAATAAAATGCTTCATTTAAAAGATCACTTGTTGGTAAAGCATCGGCATGGTGATCAGGTTGAGTAGGAAACCATATTAGATTCTTTCTAATGAAGATTTTATCCTAACCAGGGAAATCAGCTCTCTGAGGAAAATCTAATATTGAGGAAAGAAGATTAGAGATGAAGGCTTAGGAGTAGCAAAATTAATGGAGACTTTAGAATTGGAGTATTGATACCTTGATCTACAGTAACTTGGACAAGAAATATTATGATTATCGTAAATTTGTATGGTTGATGCTCTAGAAATGTGTGGTTGAAGCACTTCTTACTTGGGTGGAAAATTTTGTTTCTAGATGTTTTGCTTTTTTGTAAATGGTTGATCTTTATGAACCTTCTTGGGGCTTAGACAATAATTTTATTCTTTATGGTTGAGCATGCTACAAAAAGTGCAAAATTTCGGGAGATTTTCCTTGTGGTGAGCATGCTGCAAAAGGTTTTTCGCTTCTTCCTGAAATCTCACTATTCTCTTGGAGGTTACTCAAAAGCTTTCTCCTTGTCCTAGAAACATTATATAGATTTGGTTTTCAGCTTTCCTCCAAATTCCTTCATTGTGTTGTGGGTGATGTTGTGGATCATGCTTTAAGTTGGTTGTGAATGGGCAAGTCAAGTTTGGTAGCACTTTGTAGCAATTTCAAATATAACATTTCCAAATTGTAATTCTTTTCGAGGCATGCTGCAACATTGGTGGAATTATGGTAATAAGAGGTGAAGTGTTGTTACTGATTGTTATTTGCTGGGAAATAAGGAGAGCAAGAAATTGTTGGTTGAAGAGGATTGTATCTCTATGTCAAAGAATTTGCAACAAAATAAAGTCTCTTATATGCAAGATAGCTGTTTGCTTTCCTTCCATTAAAAATTGTTGAGAGGATTGTACTTTAGTGGAAAGGGGCATGCTTGTGGGTTTACATAAGCACCCCATAACACAGACTTTCATTGTGTATTGGTCAACACTACCTTCTAATGGCTTTAAATTGAATGTAAATTGATCAGCAGAAGGGAATCCAAGGGCTTCAAGTGGGGGTGGTGTGCTCAGAGATAATAAAGGTAGATTCATATGGCCATTTTCTTTATACTTCAGTATTAAATCCAACATGGAAGTGAAAAATATGGGCTCTTATTCAAGGTTTACAGTTTTGTATTGGCACAGATATTCAGCAGCTTCTCATTGAACTGGATTCAAAAGAAATTTGCAATATGCTATATGACAAATCCTTGGTTCTTTGACGATTTCTTACAATCATTCAAAGGATCAAAGAGATGATGATGCACATTTCTTCAAAGCTACAACGCCTTTATTGAGAAGGTAATGTTGTGGTTAATGCATTGGCACAAGTAGGAAGTTCTTCCTTTAAAAATCAATTCCTAAAGAAAAATCAGAACCCTCAACCAATCTTGGGACTTGCAAGGCTTGATCAAAGTAAAATCCACTATTTGAGAATCCAGCATTAGGCAACAAATCTATCTCAGGCATGGGTATAGTGGGCAGATTAGCAATAGACATCAAGGCAATTCAAGTACTTATTCTACATTTATATGATACTTCTCTCTTGTACTTTAAACATTGCATTCCTCTCTTCCAACAACAATAAAATATTTATATAATAAAGAGGTTTTCTACAAATTTGAAAAGGATTTATGGTTGATAGCTTTTCTATTTTCAAACTATTTCGATAACTACAAGTTCAATGGTTCCTTTAAGGATTATGGAAGATACGTGATGAGGAAAAGAAAAAATTAATTAAATTTCATAAAAAGTATATGGGAGTGTACAATTAATATGGAGTTGAACATCTATAGGATTGAAGGATTCTAGTCTTGCTCTTCTTTAGTGGGAGATTCTAAAGGAAACTGAAGTTCATCAGGTATGATCTATTTTATATTTTCGAAAAGATTAATGATGATGCCTACAATGTAGCTCTTACTCCATATGTGGTGGTGTATATTTGGTGACAAACATTGAGAAATTGAATCTATTCATGCTTTTTATGTTGATGAGGAGTTCCATATGATTTCATATTATTGGACATCATTGTGATGCAATAAGTGGTGCCACTCCATGACATCTTTCTTGAAAAAAAAATTGTGGCTTCTAGTTGCATGTAGAGTTGGCTTACTAGTTCATTAGGATAGGACATATAGCTTTTAAAAACGAATGCCTAATTTGGGAATGTGATATAACTAAGTTCTCATCTAAAGTTTAATGAGCAGTAAGCACTTGAAAGGATGGCCTATTATTGGTCTTAGTGAGCAAACTATATTTTTCTTGAAAATATGATTTAATAGAACTTGAATAATGGAAAGGTGGGCTTTTGATTAAGGGATGAAAAATAGAAATGTTGGACAAGCCAGTTGCATATGACAATGCATACAACAATGCAAATGTTATAACAATGATAATGAGAGATTTGGGTGGGCATATTTTGTTTACCAAGGTAAAAAATTGTGAGACCAAACAAACTTTGATAACTAATGCACCAATTTGTGGTGTAGCTGATAAGAATTTCCAATGTTAGGTATTGCTTTCTGGCTTTTTTGCAATTGACCAATTATCGCTTCATGCTTCAAGTAAGCGCTAGAGGCTCTAATTGTGAGGTGACCTTTTTACTAGTCTGTAGATATATTCAGCTTACTAAACAAAATAAGTCAAGAATTGAAAGAACTTATTGTCTTCTTCTTTCTTGTGTTTCAACTCTAACTTTGTCTAGCAATGCCAGTGTTGGTTCTCCTCTTCCTTAACAAAGCTATTCTTATTATAGCTCAAAGTTTTTTGAAAGCTATGTTCACATTTTTGTAGTGAATCATGTTTGTATGGTGGATCTTTTCTAAAGACAAACATAAAACCAAAAAACTAAAACCCAAAGCATCCCCATTCAGTTCCCATTTCTTCCTTGGTTTACTCTATCTCAAGATTACCTTACAATGCACATTTGGAAGGCTGGTCTTTCTATATCAACTTTGTGATTGAAAAACTACAATGTAGCTATTATGTGATTGTAAATCACCTTTATTTTTTGTTTGCTATGAAAGGAATTTTTTAATATTAATATTTATTACATTTTGAGACAGTTATGGTAGGGATTTTGTCACAGTAACAAAACAACAGAAGGATCCAACAATAAGGAAAAGCAAAAAGCTCTCAAAGCAAACAATCATTTAAACAACAGAGGGGATTTGTCTAGCCTTGGCGTTGGTCATTTAGGTAAGATAGTTTGCCACTGTATTACCCTCTCTGTAAATATGTTGAATCTGTATTGGTTTGGGATCCAACAATTCTTCGATATTTTAGGTAATGCTGTACATCTTTTAGGCAATGCATAGTTTGCCTTGTACTATGTCTAATTATTTTATAGTCCAATTCCACGCAAACGTTGCTAGCAACCTGATCTCTGCATAGTTGGAGTTCCAAAAGCAATGCTATTCCTTTAGCTTTCACATTTGTTTTTGAGGCAATGAAATTTGAAAATCTTTCATTGTAAAACCAAGGTAATCTCTAATGATCCCACCACAACCGGTAGAGCGAAGATTACTGTGGGCAGAGCCATCTACATTTAGTTTTAAAACATTGTATGGTGGACGGACTCATTTCACAATCTGAACATTTTTATATCTAAGCTTTGGTTATGAAGGAATTAAACCATGACCAATCAATTGATAATTCAATGGGGATGCTTGGACCAATGGGAAAACATCAATAAATATTGTAGTAGATGAAGAGAACTTTGTTAGGAATATTGCTTACCGTGAGCTTAATCTCCTCAAAAAGTGCCTCATTACCAGCTTTCAAAATTTACCAACAAATAAGAGAAGACAGTTGTTTAATTACTTCTCCCATTGCAGTTTTTGAGGATCCATTCCACCATTGCTAAAGCATAAATAGGTGTCATTGGAATTCACTGCATATATATCTTGGAGTTTTGTAAAGAAGCTTCAAATTTTCCTAGACCGGTGGCAGCTAATAAATGCATGGTCCAAGGAATGGCAACAACTGTTTGAGGATTTACCACTTTGAGATGGAAATCTCCAATGGTAGCTTATATTTACATTTTTTCTTCTTGAGTTAAGAATCATTTCTTTGCCTCTTATTGCTTCTCAAGCCAAGTTTGTACTGAAATTTCTATTGGAGGTGAGTGTCTAGTAGGTGGAACAAGTATATTTAGAGTGCTCCATGTAATTCAAATCAATATGTTTGTGGTTCTAGGTTAAAGAGTTTGTGGTTTTTTTATTTCTCAAAGAATATTTTGACTGCATAAAGAGAGCCAACAGGGAAGTATTCGTTCATACCTTGCCCCACAAAAATCGGTTTGTTACTCTAAATTTTTTGAAGAATTTTTTTTGGAAGGCAAGAAACTATCGAAGTATACATCTGGACTGAAGCGAGTACATGTTTAATGAGGATTAACCTTCACCCATGGAGAGCAAGTTTTCTTCCAGCTGGCTAATTTATTGCATATCTTCTCAAATAAGCACGTGCATCAGTTTATTTCTTCCCTTGAAGAAAGTGCAACCTAAATAAGTAATTGGAAGCTTGCTCCACTTAAAGCCAGATGGTTGATTATTCAAGCTTGTTTAGGTTTGCAATTGTTGTTGCATCCTAAGAAACTCTTTTTAGAGTTGATGTGTAGCCCTGAACCCTCTTGAAAGTCTTAAAAGAAATTCATAATATTTGATATTGATCTTTTATCGTCCCTTGTGAAGATAATGAAATTATCTGCAAAGCTAAGATAAGAAACATTCTGATAGTCTCTAGGGAGAGTATAGTTGAGTAATTTACTTTGTATGAAAAGATTTTTAAGTCCATGAATAAAAACTTTGTTGACAAGACGACAAGGAGCGTGGATAGAGGATTTCCCTATTGAAGGCTGCGAGAAGTTTGAAAAAACTCTTTGCTTTTCCCATTAATAATGATAGAAAACCAGCTATCACAAATGATGTTTATAAGGAGCTTAATGAAGCTTGCATCAAATCTGAAATTAAGTAGAATCTGCTTTAAGAAGTCCCATGACAACTTGTCAAAAGTATTGTTCATTTATCCAAAATTTTGTAGAACCTATTTTCTTTGCATAATTTATTAATGTATGTCTGAATTGTTGTTTGCTCTTTCTACTTGTTATCGTTTTTGTTGTATTATGTTGAAGTTTTGTTCGAGGTTTTATTATCAAATCATTGTTTCTTATCTTTTTTGGTTGTTGGACTTAAATATGTTAATAATTTTTTTCTTGTTTTCTGGTAGCCATTGGAGCTATGGACTGGGAAACAGCTATTTAATGTGCTTGTGCGCCCAAATGCAAACACGAGAGTTTTTGTAAATTTCTCAGTGAAAGAGAAAAGCTTTAGCAAACCTCACAATGTATCCGAAACCATGTGCCCTCGTGATGGCTTTGTGTATTTTAGGAATAGTGAGCTTATTTGCGGACAACTTGGCAAGGCTACATTAGGTTTGTAGTACATTTGCTTTTGCAATTTTTTGGCCTTTATTAAAAAGCTTGCCTTTAGATTGCTTTTCTCTTGTCGAAGGCTACTTTGACTTGATCTGTTTCATGAAAGCATAGAGAATAACTAGTTGTATCATTTGATTTTTTGTCTAATAATTAATCGAACTCCTTTATTAGTATGGAAATTCTTGAATTAGTGTGGTGCCATTGTTAGACTAAATGTTTATATATCTGCTCCACACAAGTTGAGATGAACACTCGTGTGATTTTTTTACTTGCATTTCTTAGATGTTAGCTATAGTGCATTTATTGGATTTAATCAACCATAAATTTACATTTTTACAACATTATGAGTTAAATTTGCACCAACTAATTTTAAAAGGGAAGACATTGTCTTTTTTTTTATTTACCCCCTTCATATGTTCTCACCTCAAACATTGAGTATATTATTGTTGTTAGATTTGATTTGGTTTATTCAAATATTGAACATGTTTACAAGCTGATTAATTATGTTATTTCAACTAATTTTCCGTATTCAAATATATTTTTTTTTTCGTTTTGCTCTTTTATAGATATGATATGTATTACATTTTATTAGAGATTCAATAAGATTCTTGGGGATCTCAATCAAAAAAATGCATAAGAATGATAATTACTTTTTATTCTCTTATGTAAAATTTTTGGATAGCTGTAATAATTGTAATTATTGTCATTTTTTGGGATTGATACTTTTTTGAAGAAAAATGATACAAATATTTTATTACTCGTTTAACATATTACAAATGATTCTCTATATGATGTAGAGATATGGTAGTGCTACAACTTGTAGAACAACAGGATATCCAGTAATCAGGATTATTAGGGAGGAATTTATTCTGTCTTTCATTTGTTATCAGAATAACTTAGGCTTGATTGAATGGGACAAATTTTTAGGAATGTTTTTAATCCTTTTTTTTGGTTATTCAAGGAAAAAGGCAAACTAGATTTGTTCTAGAGTTACCAGACGGCCTTTGTCTACTGATGTTGAGTACAATGCTTGGCAAGCACAAAATTCCATTGTAATTACTTGACTCAGAGATTTAATGTATCCAAAATTTGAGAATACTAATTTATTCTTTAAAATTACTAAGATATTTTGGGGGAGAATTATCAAATTAACTTAGAAAAACCATCACAATGTTTTGAAATCAGATTAAGGCCTTTCCTGACATGAAAAGGAGATATGGTGTTTTTGATTACCTTATTGTCATATAATTGAGTTGCATGAAATGGATTTCTTCTGTCAGGACAACTAAGAAACCCCATGTAGTAGAGAAAAAGGAAATGCTGTTTGATTTCTTACAGGGACTAAATCTTTATTGAATGAAGTTAGAGATTGTCTCCTTGTAACCAAGATGCTTCATAAACTTTGGGATGCCTTTTTGAAGGTGAGGAGAGAAGAAAGTGTGAGATGAGTAATGCTTTATCTAAAGCCTAAATGTTATCTTGAATGGTTCTCCCATAATTCTGCTCTTGCAATTCATAGGAGGTATGATCATCGTCGACATGAAATGACCAAAATTGAGAAAGTTTGGTGCAACAACTATGGTAGTTGTTATCATTGTTGCTATGCTTGCCAGAAACTCTTCAGATACTAGTTTGTTGGAAGTTCAAAGCAAAAAGGTGGACATGATGACTGCATTTGTTGTTGAAAATGATCATCCATTGGATTATCCTGAATTTTCTGGTTAAAAAAGTCAGCTTTTCATTAGCTTCCCAATAAAGCAAACATTATTCAGGATGTCATAGGATCAAGTACCCACCAAACTGTTTTTGCATCAATATCTCACTTAAGTAAACTTTAAATCTCCTAGTTGGCCAAAAGATTATGCCTAATAATATTAGATAGTGGTCATGGAAGCATCGTACCACATCAGGGGATCAAGGAAACGTTGGAGTATATAGTTAGTAACTTGAAAGTATTGATATCAGATGGAAAAACTGCAAAAATTTTTGGAATGAGAAAAATTTCAATATCATCCTTAGGATTTAATTCTATTTTAAAAGTTAAAAATTGAAACACAATTTGTTATATGTTTGCAAATTTATTAAAGGTATGGATTGTGTTATAAAATTCTTCTCTTCATATTGCATTCTTTGGGACTGATCTTTAGATAGGACGATTGGCTGTGTTAAGGAACAAAATGACTTTTATTATATTTCAAAAAGTGAACATTCACTTAAAAATGAGTCCCTTAACAAAACATCTTTTTTTCATTTCATTCATTTGCAACTCGTTGGTACCAGTGTCTTGGTCATCCTAGTTGATTCACATTTATTTATTAATAAAGAGGATTTTTTTAAAATTATGAAATATGTATTCTTTTAGAAAAGAGTGACATTATTATTTTACTCAATTTTGTAAATTATTTATACTTTTTCACTTAATTCAAAATTACATTTGAGAATCAACAAGGGTCATAAGTTTTTTAGGTTCATGATTGTTTGACTAATATTGAAAATCAAATTAAGGTATATTGGGTATGTTTAATGATTGAAATGCAAAGGTTAGTACATGTTAAATGATTTTATTGAATATTTTGTGTCATGTTATCTTTCATTTTATTTCTACAGTATCCCAAAAAAATGCTATTATTGAAGAGCAATGGAACAACCAACTTCAAGGAGAAGGGTTTGGCTACATCTCCGTTGTTTAGAACATGATCCTCAATGCCATAGGTTTCATTGAAAAGCCTTAAATTGTACCTTTTTGTGGTCTATACGATCTCAATAAGGATATGAATGGTATTGCCCTTCTATTGACGTCAAATGTTACATGCCTTAAAGGTCATTCATATTTTTTAATGCATCTCTTTGAAGCAAGAGTTTTGGTGATGGTCAACATTAGGATCGTACTATTTTTCTACTTATTTAACTCTTAATTGTCAACCAAGTGTCCTCATGGCGGTGGTCATGAACTCCATTAGAAAATTATTATTTAAGCCAGCACATATCTATAAGATATTCCTAACATCTAATATGAACCCATACTAGAGAAAAATCGAAGGGAAGAGGTAGGCCTTGAGAAACCTATTATTGCTTACTTTTGAAAACCATGGACATCTTTTTGCTAGTGTCAAATTTTCGATCTTGTATGAGATCATGAAAGCATTTCAATGGTTATAAGTGATTTAGATATTCTTATTGTTCTTCGAGAAGGAGTGAGATCTACACTATATATCAACTTTTTAACTTCTTGACATACTCAAAGTTATCCCATAGTTTCAAAGTTTACATGAAAGAACTAAATTGAGTAACTAGACAGAGGAATATTCGAAAGGCTTTGTTGAACCGAAATAGCTTGTTATGGCTCATAAAGAAATGAGAGCCTTGATAGAAACAGGAATCCAGGATGTGATTGATTTACCTTGAATTAAGAAGATAGTTTGTTGCAAATGAGTGCATGTTATTAAATACTAGGTTGATAAAAGCATTTATTGGTGTAAAACACAATTAGCAGCGTAAGATTTTTAACCATTTGCACCACTTGTCATTTTAAATTGTATTAGAATCCCAGTATCTATACCTGTTTACCTTGATTAAGTGTATAATCAACTTGGTATATGTAGTGCCATTTTAAATAGAGATCATGAAAAAGAGATATATATGGTTGCCATTAGAATCTGATAAAAAAGGAAAAACTGAAAGAGTCTGCCAGTTGGCAATGTCTTTAGGGCTGAAGCGATTATTAAGGGTATGGTTTACATGGTTTAATAGAAGCCTCCGTAAGTGGGATACAAATAAGTTAAATTGTTCACACCATGTTCATAAAGAACTATTTCAATGGTAAGGAACCTTTCTTGATTATCCATGTAGACTATATGATCATTTTTAGTGATGATATTTGTGTTGAAATGGTGGAAGTAAAGCAAATAAAATCGAAGTTTGAGATAAAAAATTTTGGTTGGATGAAATTCTTTGTCAACATAGAGGTCAAATAGCAAGTTTGTTATGCATTTCTCTTATTGAAAATACTTCTTAGATCTTTTATACAAATTGGTTTGATTGGATGCAAACGTACAATTGCCTTATTGGAACTTGGTTAGAAAGGAAAAAAGCATGGATTTGGACTACCTAGTTGTTATAGGAAAATATTGAGGTTCAGTATGAAAATTAGTTTATTTATGCCTTGATTGATGTCTCTTTTATAGGGAATGTTATGATTCTATTCATGCACTGACCTACTTGTAATCATCTTATGGGAGTCATGCACTTTCTATGATATTTGAAAGGGAACTTAGGCAATGGGCTGCTATTTCAGAAAAATAAAGATGAGATAATCATTGGCTTTGCAAACGCAAACTAGGTTGGCTCCTTTGAAGACAGCTTTTTTGTACCAATGTGTAGGGGGATCCAATGAACTTGAGAAATAACAAGTAATTGTTACACAAGTATTGTTGAGGTTGGCTATGGATAGTTGTCTTAATAATTTGTGAGTTAATATGGTTAGAAATAGTTTTCTGAGATCAACCTCTTCCAATTACTAATCCTACTATACTTTATGGATAAGTGTGATTATATGAATCATGTGGCAATTTATAGAAATTTTATAAATTTTCGACTAAGGGTGTTGAACAAGAAAATAGTTTTGCATAAGAAAGATGGCAATGATTGACAACTATTTACTAGGTTCAAAGGGAGTGTTGGAGATCCTATGGGATCTTTGAGGATCTCATTTTAAGAAAATACATGTGAAAATAATCCATTTTATTTCTTAGAAACAAATATTTTTGGATTGCTGTAATAAGTATAATTATATATCAATGATTATAATAAGTTCTTTTTTGTTTGTATCTTTTATGTGTTAAGAAGGTATTGAATTGAAGCTATTAATTTCACGTTTTTGAGCTCTCATTTCACATACTATTATATATATTGTTGTGAGAGTTGATTGATACTAATCTTCATTTCCCTTTTCTTGCATCTTTCTAACTTCTCTAGCATCCTTTCATGTCATAACAGTGATAGAAAAATTCATGTATTCTATTGTTATATGTATAAATTTTGTTTTTATATTTCTTTTATGTTATAAAATTTCTTTTATTTATTTCAGTTTGAGTTGCATGTAATTAATTTTTTCTTTTACATAGGATAAATTTAAAGTGGTTACATTGTTAGGAAATCCTATTTATTAATTTATTTGCATTGTGATAGCTAATTCTTATGTATTTCGTAGTTTGAGTGATTATGTTATATAACTTTACCATTTTTTGCTTTGAGTAATGCTTGAATTGTTATATGAGTTATAGAAAGAATGGTTTTATTAATATTACATTTGTTTTTTAATTTGATATCAAGACTTTAAAGGCAAATTGCTAGTGCACTTTTTGGTTTGTTCACTCACCTCTTTCTTCTTATTAGGCATCTTGGTAATTGGTGTGCAATTTATGTCTAATTGAATCAATTTGTTGGCTTGGTTTGTGACTATTCAAAACAATATAACCTTGTACCAATTGGCCTTTTTGATGTGTCAAAATGTCTTATTTGGTTTTCATATTGGGTGTAATGAAGAATTTGAATATTTTTATTTTCTTTATTTTTCGTAAACAAGTTTGTTTAACCATTTTTATTAACAGGGAGGTTTATGTACCCTTCTCATTACTTGGAAAGCACATGTCATTTCAAAAAGCTAAGCTAATAATAAGCAGATTAATCAAACTTATATGCTACATTTTGTAGATATGCCAATTGTTGGGATCTTGCAGATCTTTTGATTATGTCCAACCAACTATGAATTAGATAGCGGCTTTCCCACATCTGCTTTTTTACCCTCAATTGCAGCTCGACAATATTTATTTTGGTCTTGAAAGTTCTTTTATTTTTCTGTTACGAATGGTGCCAACGAGCATTGATAAGGATAGGATTTACCACCAACTACCTGTTTATCATCATTGGTACAGATTTGCATTGAAGAAAGATTATATAAAGTATTGATCATCGAAAAAAGTGAACAACGTAATTGTGCCATGGCTTGTGAACTCAATGACTAATGAAATTAAAGAGTAGTCTTGTCCTTTGTGAATGGTTGGCAAAGATATGAGGAGTTGAAAGGAATCCTAGTCACACTTGGAGAACATTTCATGGTTGTTCAAGATTGAGGACATTCTTCGTGGTCAATGATAACGAGATCTTGTCTCACAATGCTTAAATTCCATCAACTAGCATTGGTAGCATTTTGACAAGGTCGAAGTGCTCAATTGTAAATGCTTAGAAGATGGCTTGAACAAGAATATTGCTTAAAACAAGTGTTCTATGTAAATTCTTGATTGGTCTATGTAATAGTTTAGATGATGCTATTAAAGAATCTTGTTAATACAACTCATGCTAAACTTTTTAGAAGCCTTTGTTGATGTGAGATAGTAATAGAGTAAAAAGAAATTTCATAGGGATTGAAACCAACTAACAATCCTCAAGGCTCTAGTCGTATTGCCTTTGGAAACCTACCTCAATCCATCGACGTAAAGAAAGGATTGACTAAAGGGTGATATTGTGATAAGGTTGACAGGTCTAAGAAAAAGGTTTTTTGTTTGCATGGTTAACTAGCATATAATTAGTCAATAAATTGAAGAAAAATCACATGAAACATGGTGAATTTAGAAGGAAAGGTCAAATCCACAAAAACATTTCTTATTGTAAAAAATAATTGGAATTGCTCCAGAAATTTTTTCACCTCAAACAAAGCAAACTTTTGTCAATCATTATAATATGTCTCATAAAGGTAGTCTCACTGATGCTTTCAATATTAAGATAAGCAAATCATGTTTGTAGTGTTCATTCGGGACCTTTGGATCATTGGAGGCTAAGGTACTAAAATCAATGTGTGTATTAGGTTGTATTATTTGGATTGCTGACAAAACTCAAAATTTTTAGATAAAAACAATGAAGTTAATCAAAGATTTTATCATTCACTCGATGTTGCTTGTTTGAATATTTAGTTGTAATCTTTTAATCACTAGAAAGTTTACTTGGGATTATAATCGTGTCATTAAATGTTCTAGTAAATTTTGTGAATTTCAAGATTTGGATATAGGGAAAATTATTAGCATCGTTAAACAATGTTTAGGTTATGGACTTTTGGCAGATTTTGTGGATGATTAGTTGTGCTAAATGATGTTTCAGGTTGTAATTGTTTACTGGTAGTAATTCTTTAAGTGGACTAGCTCTTCAAGAGTAGGTGTCTAAATTATTTTGATTCTATGAAGACTGTCATCTCTCAATGCATGCTCTAAGTTTATTTCAAAGTCACGTTTATAAGCCTTCTAGACCATTCATTGGTCATGTTTGTCCACGATATGCGGAGAGATCACAAAAACATTTCTTGTGCTAGTGGTGGTTTGTGTTTTTCTTGCATTACCATTGCAATTCCTCTTAGAAGATAAATTCGAGGTCAATCATATCTTCAAAATCTTCAATTTTATGATTCAAACTGAGTATATAAAACTTCTGATTTTGAGAATAGATATTGCAAACAAATATTTCATTCTTTTAATTGGTGGTTACCTTTTGAATCAAAGAATTATTCATCAAGGTTCTTGTATTAATATTCTTAGATGAAATGGGATTTTTAATTTGTAAGATACTACGTATTTCCATGCTATACCCCAAATATTTCTAAGGAATACTATTCTAAAAATGAGAGGAAAAGAGAAGAGAAATTTTATTAATTTATTATACTAAATATAATTGAGAGTTTTTTTTCTTATAACAAAAATAGAGCTACAAAAGATAAGAAGCTAGTTATAATAAAAAAACTGTTAAAGATTCTCATAATCAGGTATTTCCTTTAAAGAAATAACTATAAAATTTCAAAAAAGATAAATGTAGAGAAATTAGGAAACAAATCCTTATGAATCAAGGAATAGGTTTGATGTGCTTTAAATGTTTCTCTCAAAGTTGGAATAAAATCTTTTCCATTGTTGCCTTAGAAGTTAAACTATCAAACTACTTGTGCATACCCTTAATTAAGACGATCACAACCTGGTTGAGGATAGAAAAGTATGGCATGGAAATAACTTCACCATTAAATTTTTCTTTGATAAAGTGCCTGTTGACCTTCATATGTTTCATCTTGTGATGAGAAGCTGGGTTGTGAGTAATGGTAATAGCAGATTTTTTATTATAGTAGACCTTGATTAGTGATAACATTTCTTTTATAAGCTCCTTTTAACCATAGCCTTTCACATATTCCATGTGATATTGATCTAAACTTGGTCTTAACATTGCTCTTTGCCATCACATTCTATATTTTACTTTTCCAAGTTACCAAATTTGCATTGATAAAAGTACAACATCTTGATGTTGATCTTGCATTTATAACACTTCTTCTCAAGCTGCTTTTGTAAAAGCATTTATCTGTTAGTGACGATGATTTCTAAAGAGCATTTCTTTATCAGGAATTCCTTTTTGGTGCCTTGGGATTAAATAAATTGTTAAAGGTACAATGAGATTGGAGAATTCGTGAATTAACTTACCTCACTTGTGGTGAAGTCAACATTGCAATGGGTATGTTATTAGTAGATTAGCCTTCTCACAAATCGTTGGTATCATTCCTTGTTTATCACATCTTTTTCTTTCGTTACTTTTTGCTTTATATTAGCTTCAATGGGAGTTTCAACAATATTTTTTTCATGCAGCCTAGTTTTGTTAAGCAAGTCGAGACTTGTGCTAATTCTCAAAAATTCCTTTCTTAGATGTAGCGACCTCTATACCATGTAGTAATTCTATGCCCCCCCAAATCCTTAATCTAGAACTCTCCAACTAGCTTTTTCTTTAGATTCCTAGTTTTCTCAGTGCCATTGCCTACAGGGATTATGTTATTTATGTAGACAATGAGTACAACTTATTTTATCATTAAGTGTTTGTTGATGGTTACCCCAAGCCTTCCACAAATCCAGGTGAAAGATCCATAAAAACTTTTTTTTCAAGTCGACTGTTAGGAAAATAATTTTTACTCCAAGTAGATGTAATGGTATGTAGTTGCTTGTGGAAATGGAGCCCCCAAATGGAGTTGATCTTGGCTATTAGAGCAAATGTATCCTGATAGTCTATCTTGAATGTCTGAGTAAACCCTTTTGCTTCGAGCCACATCCTAGATCTTTCAACACTCCGATCAGAATTGCATTTTTTGGTGATGATCACTTGCAGCTTATAGTGGTCTTTGTTTTTGACAAATTAATTGTTTCTCTTGTTCAACTTTTTTCAAGAGCACTCTTCTCCTTATTTGCTTATTTCAAATCCATGTCATCTATGTGGTGAACCATTCTATGCATTGATAGATTAGAGATTTGTTGATGGAAGGCTTTATGTTTTTGGAGATTTTTTTTATAAGACATGTATTTTGCAATAAGTTAATCCAAATAAAAAAATTCCTATTGTTTTGAGTTAGGAAAAATACAATCAGCTTTGGATCATACCCAAGATTCTGGGTGGCTTCCATTTGCTTGCTTAAATTAGTTATTAGTTAGAGGAATAGATGAAATAGTAGTATTCTTATGAGACCTTTTCTTAGTTTAAATTTGATGCTCATGGTATGTTTGAATATTTGCAATGTTCTCCCCTTAAAACAATATTGGACATTTTCTTTTAGTATTCAACTCATTGCTATTATTTTGAGCATTGTTTTTGTATTCCTGTTTATTAGATTGTTTTGATGACAAGATTGGTTTTGATAATGATTCAAAAATTAATCAGAAATCATCTTTACTTATTCATTATCCCCTTGAATACATTTTTTTGGTGAAATAAATATTTTTTTCAATGAAAAATATATCATTACTGTTATAGGTTTCCTTTGTACTAAAGCACTTACGCCATTTCTTTCTTGGTTTGTATCTGATGAAAATGCATTTTTCAGATTTAGGTTCTGACCATGGTATACTCAAATGAGTACGGACAAACATGTGTTGCCAAAAACCTTAAAAGAAATATCTAATTAAGCTCGAAAAATTGCAAAGCTTCTTTTTCAAATTCTGTAGAGGTGTCGTGAAGTTTAAAACTTGAGATGTCATTCAATTTATCAAATAAGATATTAAACTTGTTCCTCACCTCAAATGTTTTGGCATATTTGTTAAAAATATGATAATCTTGACTATTTCAAGTAAATGTGTTTTTTTTTTCAGCTATCCTATTTTGTTGATTAGGTTTGTGGCATGTAGATTAATGAACAGAGACTTCAATTTTTGAAATCTTCATTAAGTATATATTAAAACACTCAATTCCATTATTAGAACTAAGAATGTAGATTTTAATTTTAAATTGATTTTTAATCATATTTTGAAAATTCCTAAAAAAAATATTGCAACTTCAGATGTCTTATTCATATGATAAATCCAATATGTTCTCTTAATCATTGATAAAGGTTGTGATCCTTAATTATGGTGATTAGCCACCAGCTTTGGAGTGGTAATAATATTTGAAGGCTTGCAAGCATCACTGTAATTTAAATGACAGTTTTGAAGGATAACAGGGTCTTAAAACAAACTTTACTAGTTGAGTTTTTGGCAAATGACAATCTGTAGTCTTAAGGAGTGGTAGAAGCCAAATTCTCAACCATGGCAGATGGAATTTTCACATTGATTTGAATAGGAAGATTACTATTAGAAATTTTTTTGTAGAATCAGAGGTGTTATGATACTCTTTTGTGACAATCAATTTGTTATCAACATTGTCAAAAACGTTGTGCATCATGGCAAAACAAATCTTTTAGAAATTTATTATCACTCAATCTAAGAAGGAATTGCTGAAAATGTCATCAAACTTGTATGCGTGTCAAACATTATTGCCACAAAATACTTCTAAATCCTAAATTTGAACTTTAGTGTGAACAATGTCTTTAACTCAACTTTAGGGTTAGCGTAGATTTGGTTTAGTGATAGAGTTTTTCCAATTGGCTATTCAATATTTCAAAAACATGCTGTTTGATTCCATTCTAGTGGATAATAATTTAATGTTTTCCTTTTCTTATTTGTTTCACCAAAAAAAATATTATACTCAAATTTTTTCAAGCGAGCTTAAGTTTGCATTCCTCATGATATTGTATATAGCCTTTAAATTCCATTTTAGAGATCTTGATCTACATACTTCAACCTGATGAATATCACATTATGATATTTCTGTTATATTTCAATAAGATGAGTATGCTTTGTGGTTTGCAAAGTTTGAAATCTATATTTCTTGAAACCTTTTAATTTATAAGTCTTTCCAACTTATGGGCAATTCGTAGATTTGTGCAGCTTATAGAAGTTCAAATGAAGGTTAAAACCTTTTTTGTGAAACTATCATGTTTTTGTATACAACAACAATAAGTCTTAATGTACTAAATATTATTAGTTATATGAATTTTTTTTGTATGATTGTATTGTATATATTGCAATAATTTTTTTGATCAATATCTTCCCCTTTTCAGTAAAGAAAAATTTAATGGCTTATATCTTCTAACGTGAGCAAAAGAGTTTCCTTTGCTTGAGCATGTCCAAACTGGATAAGCTTGCCCTTAATTAGGGCTATATCAAGGTTCATTTGATTGTTCTTGTTTTTAATCTTATCCATTTTAGTATAACTATTCATTCATCTTTACATTATTGTCTGTGTTATCAACATAAATGGCGCTTTATAATTAGAATGAAAGTGAATTGCAACACTTGCTATGTTGTATACTATCTTAATTCCAATGTTGTTTTTGTACATCATAGATTTGAAGCGTTCTCTATTTTATCCAACTTGGATTCCATTGTTTACATGCCGACCGGTTTTTGCATCATTTTGATGTATAGGCCTACAATAGCAAAATGTCTTATTCTTCCGTATTGATGAGACAAATGAATTTTCAATTGAATCCCAAAGCTTCAAAGCTTGATTACAAATGTTATCTTTTGACAATATTAATGCATTTTTTAATATCAACCTCTGAAAACATTGGGGTGGAGTTCAACTTGAAACTCTCTTGTATGCCATTAGTAATTGCCTAAATTGGTCTTGGGGGGATGAAAACAGTTTTGGCTTAAATATGTGCTCCTGACCAGCAAAATGTCCACTATATTGGCATGGAGTAAAAGGCCTTAGTCACTAAATTTTGGGATATTTACCTTTAGAGATCGAGGCAATAACTTTATGATTCACTCTATTTCTTGTGTCAACACAGAAAATAGTAAGTCGTGTATCACCATCTTAGACTAAGATACTTGGAAGAACCTCAAGATAAACACTTCGGTAATGGGAAGCCCATTTTGATTAGATTTAGAATTTACATTAAATAACTGTCTTTTTAAGAATCGGCTAGAATTTTTGTGTTTCTCTTTTGTACTGAAAAGATAAGGGTAAGTACTCAGGCATTTGGATTCCCCATAGACATGAGGGAAGAAAATTGTTTGAACTTTTTCCAAAATGACTTGAAGCCTCATCAATGTATCATGTATCCAAACCCTTAAGAAAAGGTCAATAATAACAGGAGAAAATATGCAAAAGTGAAAAAAACAAATTCCAAGTTCTGTGGAACTGGAATCTGATATAGTCTTGTTCAATCAATTACACGATAGTGATGTGATGGGCAAATGTTTAGTTTATGATATTCTAGAAGAGAAAAGCTAACATAAAGAATTCATCAATAATCCTTGTGTGTGATATCCAAAGTCTTTTTTCATCAATTCGCTATAGTAGATGACATGGTTGACTGCTTAAGTTTTCTTTATTTTTGCAAAGGCGCACTTAATTTGTTAACAGCAATAGCATGAAGTGTTATCTCAATTGATATGGAATTGGCTTTATGAATCTTTTGTTGTCATTATCATGCAATATTTTCCCGCATGTCATTATCTCAATTTGTATTTATTGTTTAAACAACAATAAAATAAAAACTTTTATCTCAATTGGTATAATTAACTACATGAACCCTACTTTTCCATCGTGTTCAAATAGACCCTTGCTTAGTATTTCTGAATTCAACTATTCCTTTATTGGAGGGAAATATTTGAAAAACTGCATTTAATTTTCAATTGCAGATAAATAATGAGAGAAGCATGCAAATCAATAGAGAATATCACAGGACTAGAGGGGTAGAAAAATTGTTCGAATGCATTGCCTCATTGAATGGGCCGTTTCTAACAAAATATGATGAATATCCGGTTTAGGCACCAATGAATTTTTCTATATGGTACAAGCCCATGTTTGTTTGGACAAATTATTGCCTTCTGACAGCATGGCAGGTAAAGTTATTACCAATCACATAAACTAATGCTGCAAAACGCAATGTGTGGATGATTTTAACCCCAAATGAGATTCCTTTATCGTTAACTTCGGTGTGAATTTTAATGCTGAAATTGTTATCATTCTACATCAAGCAAGCAAGAGAATTTGTTCTAGTTGGTATAGGTCTTCAGCTTTTTGCTCCTAACGTGGTTGTGATTGAACTGTGTCACTATCACAAATAAGTATCATTACTTGCCCTCTAAGTACTATTGATGTTATTCTTTTTCTTATGTTGGAAGGATTTTTTCTCCATGTAGGAAACGGAAACAAGGATGGACTATTTGCTGTTCTTTTGAGGGATTATAATGTATTTGCTGCTGCAAGTTGTATGAATCGACTTGCAAAACTGAGGTGAGTTCTTGGATGCATCACATATGTTATATATCTATCATTTTTTTGGAAGTTTGTTAATGGCAAAGCCTGAAAATAAGTCAGCAGGATGTCTTTACCAATTAAGCTTACTTGCATTAGTGAATGCATAATTATTTGGATATCATAATATTTGACTTGCCTTTGAAAACTAGATCATGTTCTTTTTTTTTATTTTAAACTTTAATAGCTTTATGTTAGATTTCTAATGAGCATGCTTTGTCATCTTGTTTCATTAGACATGCTTTGGTGTTAATCAATTTATCTTAAGATTTGAGTGGTTTTTTATTTTTCATGATAGTATTTGTTTTAAATGCATTGTGGTGGAGGTTTAAATGTTTAAGACGAGGTTGATCAAAGCCATAGAGAGTGAGAGGCCTTATTGTCATGCCTTGCTCAGACATTCATTAAATAAAATCTAATAATTATACATAAATCTTAAAATATTAGGTTACATCAAAGTAAGTGAATAGTCTAGAGGTCATAAATTAAAATAATACAAGGGTGATGAAAACCATTATATAAAATTGATATTTTCTTAGCAAAATAAAATTAAACAATAACAACACATAAAATACCGTAGAAGCTATCACCAATAATATCTATATCAATATCCTTATACAACATCAAAATATAAATAAGACACAAGTAAAAAACTTCACATATAATTTTTTTGATAGAGCTTAATATAATCTCTCATTTTTAGGGTCCTATATAGTTTCTATTAAGTATCTCTAACTCTTTACAAATCTATATTTTGACTTGTAATATAAGTAATGAGTATAAAAATATTTGGTAGCAAACTGATTGTTTTAGACAATAAAGTTGTATGGAATTTAGTAAATAGTGTAAAAATAAAGTGTAAAAATAATAATATGATGATATTTGAGTTCTCAAAATAAATATATTGTTGACATACGTATGTATGTGCTCATGTAAGCTATCCATATGTTTGCATGTATACTCTTTATCATATGGTATTTTTATTTTTTTATTATTTTTAAATTTATCAATTTTTATGTTTCTCATCTTTTCATGCCTTGTTATATTTTCATTTTTAAAGTCATTCAATTTTCTCTAATAACTATTATCTTTACTCCAAAGGATTCCATACCAACACATATCTTTATGATATCATCGCATTTTTAGTCCTTTATCTATATATGACCAAGTTATCTCAATCGCGTTAACTCTATCTATCATTGCATTGTGTAAAATGCTAGCGAAGGCAAAGCATTCGTTATCTTGTACAGAGTATTAGCGATAAAGTAGCTCATTATATTATATCTGGCAGCTACAGGATATTGTCATTAGGAAATCAAAATATTCTATCATCTTCTCATATCATATTATCATATAGATCATCAAACTATTATAACCTGATTTCACTATTCAGTTTTCATCTCACATTCTCATTTCATGTTGTGATATTTATAACAATATATATTTATATATGTATAGCATATGAAATATATTATATAAGAAACCATATGAGCATAATTAATTGATGTCATACAATTATGTTCAAATTATAATTTTAATTGATTATTTTGGGATATTTTCTCCCTCATTTTCTCTTTTTGCACCTTCTCTTTCTTTTTTATTACTTACACAATAAATTCTCAATTATCTCAGTTTTTTCATAGTTTCATGATTTACTTTAAGCTTCATTTCCTTAAATTCTTTCTTTTCAAAGCATTCACAAATTACTCAAACATTGATTGCTATTCTTTCATATACAAAGCTGCTGAAAGCACTTAGCATTCTTCTGAAAATTTGCTTCTTTCCCTTGATGCAATATTTGGCTTCCCTGATGTGTGTTATGTTAAGCTGGACATAAGGCGCATTAGCCTCGATGTATGATACATCAATCTCAAGATACTATACGTAGTAATATTGGTACAATGCTTACAATCCTTTGGAAGAATGGGTTATACACAACTGGTATTCACTTAAGCCTTCATGTGTTGTGCAAGGGTCCTCAATTCACAAAAGTTGGTCCATTAATTACTATGTTAGATTATTGGTTTATTGTTTGAAACTTTGTGGCAAAAGTGATTACCATGTTAGATTACTGTAACTATTTGCTCAAGCATTGTCTGTTGGAACTTGGGTGACAGACCTCCACGTACAATACTCGAGTAATAGACCGAAAGTTATAACTTCTCTAAATCAACACCAAATCCGTTTTAAATAGAAACCATCTTCAAGTAGCACTAAAACATTGCACCAAGGTAGTCTAAAAGAAAAGCACAAACAAAACCATACCCTTGTGGATCTTCTGTTACTAAAACAAATCCGAAGCATTCCAATCTCTATTATTTGTTGTTATCTCCTAGTTGGATGGTATTACAACTTGCTTTCAACTTCCCACTACAATTATGCAATCCCTTCTTCATTTCTCTCTCATGAACCTTCTTTAATTGCTTCTTGAAGGTTGCATTTACCTTAGCTTTCTCTGTTTTTATATGTTCTCAAGCAATCCATTGACTCAACTTGGCACAATTCCTAGGCAATATCCTTCTTTAATATAAAACATTATCAATTTATTTGAAAATTTCTAAAAAAGCCAAATAATTATCATAATTTATAAATTACATGCAGATAAATTCCTTATATAAGGTGCTTCCCCATCATATGCTTTAACCTCAATTTTGAAATAATTTGCAGCTTGACAGGTATTTTGAGATTTATAAAAACACATAATTCTCGAATGTTTTCACATGCTCAAATATATGTATTTATCACTTTTAAAGTGCTAGGCTATTACAATTATAATATGTACCAATGCATTTGACTTGATTATTGTTAGATTTATTGAGTCTTTGTCATAGTGAAATTTTTTATTTTTGGCATTAGGATTGTATTGCTTATGTTTACATTTGGGCACCACATCTTTACTATTGCATTAAGATGTTAACAAGTTGTTGCTAAGTTTGAGGCCAATCAGTTTAACGACATTATCTTGCATAAGTGGTGAATCTAGAGATGAATGAAAGTATAGGAATGATCTTTGTAAGGTTGTAGTAGCTATGACAAGGGATACTAAGGGTAAGCTTACGGACAAGTTATCTATAAGTTTCCCACATCATATGTTTGATCTTATGCTTATAACCAAATAGGTCATATTGCTAGGTAATATTCCTTTAAGAATAGAACTCTAATAATTCAAGAAATATGAGATGAAAGACAGAATGATCTTTAGGTAATGATATAACATGACAATATTACTATTCCAACTAATCTAGTTAATGATTCAAATATGTCTAGTGATACTAAAGAGGATTATAATTTTATGGGTATGGGATGTTTTTTAATATACTTAGTGATGTTAGGGATTGAAGAAAAATGAATATTTTTCATACTTGCTTAAAGTGTGAGGAAAAGTCCTACAATATAATTATAAATAGTGAGAGTTGAATGAACTATCTATATGAGTATACATTGATTGAGATAAATCTTGAGTTAAAAGTACAACTTCAACCATAAAAAATAGTTTGGGAGAATAAAACTATAATTTTTGTGAATTAAGGAAATTTAGTTTTTTTCCCTTTTGGCAATTATTTTGATTATGGTGTGATTCTATTCTTATGGATGTTTATCGTTTTCTATTAGGTTGACATTAGTTATATGATAGAGATGTCACCTATTATGGAATATGGTTTTAAAATGATTTGTAGAAAGCTGGTCTTAGTTTTGAGAATTTTGGAGAGCATTGAATCATTCCTATTAAGATTACTATATATTAGAAGAATATAGGGGCATTCAGTTAGATGATGTGTCTTTTTAATTTTTACCCTTGCATGATATCTAGAATGTCATTGATTTGGTTCCTAGTTCAGCTTTAACAAATCTTCCGCATTATTAGAAATAGCTTTAGTTTGTGTACTATTCTATTGTTTGTAGCTCCTAACTAAAATAGATCACTCATGATGTGTGTAGCACTCGATGAGGGTGGGAAGCGAATGTGCATAAGTGAGACTAAAACTTTTGTTAAGAGGCTTCTAAGGGTACATAAATAAATTGTTTCATATTGGTTACTGAGAGAGAGATCTTGATTTTTATATGAGATATCTTAGTTTTAAGATGTTGACGTACATTTTGAGACAGGTTAATTATAGATTTCATTAAAACTCCATGGTTAAACATGTTTGAGTTGGAGTAGTGTTGGGATGGGTTCCTAAGAGGGAAGAGCCCTAATGTAAAATACAAAACTCGTCTAGATTAATATGGACAATTTAGTGAGACAATATTTTAACATAGTGAAATCAGAATATCACAATTTAATATTAGAGTTAACCTTTCTACTAATTTGACTTGGTTCAAGATAAACAAAGTGGAAGCTAGTGGGTTGATGGCACTCAATGAGGATGGGGAGTGAACATGCACGAATGTACCGCTTAAGTGGCTTCTTGGAGTCTAAGAATAAATTGTTTCACAATGCCTATTGAGGGAGAGATTTTGATCTGTATATGAGATTTCATGGATTTAAAATGTCGAGGAATTCATCTTGTTATTTGAACTTCAATCTTTAAGGTACATTAATTCTCCTGCTTACCTACAACAATCTATTTTTTCTTTGAAACATTATAAATGGAGTGAAAACAAACAGGCATGTGCCTTGAGTAAAGCTTCTTTTATTTTATTAGTAATGAATATTCTTGTCATTCATTTTGATGGAATTGAAGATGAGTATGTTGATTGTATGACTCAGTGATAATTTATTGGGCTTTTGGATGGTTATTTATTTCAAGTTACCAAACTATGTATTCTTAGTACCGCTCTTGCGAACATTATTATAAGTTTTATTGGCTTAAAGTCAAAGAGAGTGATACCCAAGGTAATTAATTGTAGTAGAGTTTTCCATCTCTTCAGGGCAGCAAAACAAAACAAAAATCTTCACACCATTACAAATACCAAATATAATGTTGGAAGACATTGGCATGGAGTTTATTTGCAAACTACCCAAAAATTTGTGGAAACATTATTCCATTCTGCTAATGGTAGTTAGATTTTTGGAGATGGCTTATTTTATTTCTTTCTAGTAAAATTGCAGATGTCTCATACATAACAAAAATTTATTTTAAAGGTGTAGTTATTCACTAAGTAATTACTAAGACTATAGTGTCAGACAGAATATAAAGTTTAAGGATCTTATGAAATTAATGGGTTTTAAATTTCTATTTTTTTGTGGGTTACCATCTTTAGAAGGATGGGAAACCGATGTAGTTAATTGGAGTTTGGGTAACTTAGGTGTTTGATCGATGAATATAAGAGTAATTGGAGCTTGATTCAACCTCAACTTATCATTTAGTAACTCCTAAAATAGTCTTAGTGGGTTTATCTCGCCATGAATTTGTGTATAATTATAAGTCATGTGTGCCTATTTGATTTAGTTCCATTGTTGCTGGTATAGAAGTCTTCTGGTCTTGCACAGGCATGTGTACAACATTCGCATGACTTATGTAAAGCAATTGAAATGAAATTAAGTAATATTTATAGAATTTATCACCCAAAAGCTACCAAGCATCAGAGAGTGGACATTTGAAGTTTGGGACTTATTGATGGTGAGATTTATCATAGAGTGATTACCTTTGGGAGTCTTTAGGAAACCCGTAGACAGTAGATCAAGATCTTTAAAGGTTTTGAGGATAGTGTAAGAGAATACATATAAGTTAGACATATTCATAGGATGGTTAGTGCTTATTGTTTTAGTGTTTTGGATTTAACACTTTGCAATGAGTCTCCACGGGAACCTATGGTTTTTCCTTTTGCTTCTTCATCTTGTTCTCGTCCTTGAATGGTGAGAGATGGTTCTTGGACTTAAACTTTTACACCTATTGTTCTTGGTAATTTCATACATATCTTTTCTGCATCCATTTTTTATTATGATACATGTTCTCTTTTGAGTTCTGTTATCATATTATTGCAAGATTTTTCCATTTTTTGACGATATTTAACAATCATATTTGAGCACTTCTTTTGGTGGATACCAATGTCACTTTGTCCATTGGAGAGGTCAATTTTACTCAGAGGTGACAATGTTTACTGTTGAGGTCTTGGAGAAATTGGAGGCTGACATGTTTGCACTAGTGTTGCTTAAGTCCAATCACTAGAGATGGGTGATTTCAGGCAAGGGAGGATTGATGGGGGTCTACATGTTGGACGTGAGGTTGATCAAGTTCCAGATGTTGAGCTATAGAGATTAAGCATTAAAATTTGCAGCTGCACATTTGTCCCAACTATTGTAGCTTGGCCTGAGACCTTGTCATACTTAGAAAATTTAGTTGTTTTTCCTTTTAACTGTTTTGTTTTAGTGTTCTGTTTATATTTTACTTGTGTTGATGTTTGGATATTGGTTTTGGAGGGCTAACTTATGGCATACATGTTCAAGTTCAATATTTTGCAAACCATTGATTGTATGCTTGTTCATTTGGTTGGAAGCTAACTACAATATGAGCTCTCTGGGCAAATTTGTCCAACAACAAAATGTCCATCAGTAAGATTAATCTTTTGCTGAGTCTGAAACAAAGATTGAAAGTTTTCTCTAAAACTCAAACATCTTTAAGCGGTGAATTAGATTGTGATTACTAAGTCAGATTTAGATCTTGCCTGTTTACGATTTCATCAACTCATAAGAAATAGATTCTTGGGCATCTTCTGCAACATGCAGCAGTAAAATGTGTTGTCCTGTATTAGATTGCTGTTGAATGGTCTCTTAGGCCGTTTTGCAATGGTTGAGTGCAGTTAGTTCTATTACTTGGTCATGTTTTATGCAACTAAATTAATGCATGTCTTTGTTGTTAATGTGTCTGCTTGAAAGGAACATATTTTTTTTGATGTGTATAATGCAGAAACTGTTGGATTAATTACAAATTCATCCTAGCATTAAAAAATTTATTTTAATCCTATTGCATGACATTCGTAATATGAACCGTCTGACATCCATAATAATTTATGAAGTATACACTCAAGATAGAATCAGGTACCACCTTGCCATACCTATTGAGAGAACCTCTTCCTTGAAATTGTATCTTTTATCTTTTCTGAAGTCAATTTTGGTTTCACAATTGTTCTGTTCAACTTTTAAGTTTTGATTTTCATATTACTGAGCAGGATATATACACTCAATTTCATCGGTTCCTTTTGGAACTAAGGACTTTTTTATTATGATTAAATTTCCCATTTGATCATGTTTCAGTGCTAGGTGGATTGGGAACCATGGATTTTCAATTGGCATTGATGATGTCCAACCTGGAGAGCGTCTCAATCAACAGAAAAAAAGGACAATTGATGATGGAAATCGGGAATGTAGAGAGTTTATCACGAAATATAACAAAGCAGAGCTCACACTACAAACAGGATGTGATGCGGCTCAGACTTTAGAACTGGAAATTTATAATGTGTTGAATAAAATTCGATCAGCTGCAGGAAATGTAAGAATATAATTATTCACAACTTTACATTTTCAACAGCCAATATCTGTTCTTTTGAGATGGATGTATGATCTTTTCTTTTGTTCATCTGTAGTGATGCCTTTTATCATTTTTTATTTGGTGGCACAATTATTTAATTTGATTTTTTTTTTCAGCCATGCAGTTACACGTTTACTGGGCTGAGTTTTATTTGTTGCTCTTTTATTATTCAGAATACTAGTTGAGGTAGTGTAGGCGTTCTGTTCTTGCAAAGTAGAAGTGAAGTAGGAAAAATATTTGTGAAATAAGTGCCATTTGCTCTTATCTTTTAACTAATAGTTTTCTCTTGATGCAATTTATGAAGTATTTTGGAGTTTATGAAATTTCTGATAAGAATTTAAATGACAGTTTAATAGAAATGAAGAAAAATAGGAGTTGAATCATACCATTGGAGATCATTACTAAGTGTGAAGGTTATCAATATTGTTATTTGTGTATAACCACCCCAAATGTGATTGGATGTATAAAGGAAAAATTTTTGTTTTTTGAACAATAATATAAGTAATCCCATGATAATAATTTATTTAGAATAAATCTTATAAATGAACAATTTTTGTAGTGAATATTTTAGATATTAAGTTTTTTGCTTAAATCTTTGGTAACTTGTCTTATGTTATTATTTTGTATTAATATTGTATTGATTTGTTTTATTTTGTTTATTTGTATTTTGTAATTTTGTGTAGATTTTACTTTCTTTATATGGTTTATTTTTGCTTTTCTTTTGGTGTATCCAACACTTATATATAAGTGGATATTGTATATAATTAGATGTTGTAGTATTTTAAAGGAATAAAATAAATTATATTTAGATTTTTTTCTTAATAATATGAAAGGCTCTAAGTGATTTTAAGAGATTATTAATCCCTTGAAAAAACTTGTAATTAGCCTCACATGTTTGTGATTGTGAACTAGATTTTTGTTATGCCTCCACAATTTCTTCTCTTTTTTTCTTTCTTATAGCAAGATATTATGTTTTTTTTGCTTTGTTGCAAAACTTTTTTTTAAACCTTATTGTAGAAATTCTTTGGCTTTTTTGAATTATTAAAAAAAATTTCTATATTCATTAAGATTTTTTTCTTTGATTTAACTACTTTTTATTCCTTTAAATTTTGAGATATGTCATTGATATTCGATAAATGATTAGTTTCTTGTTGATTATTGAGTCGAAATTGTTCTCTCCCAGCATGTCCCTTTGTCAAATTAGGGTTTGTCTACAATTCCTTCCCCTTTATCCCCCTCTTCTGATTTCTATGCTAAATGCTGCTACTCTTGGGTTAGATCTTTTGATTTTCACATTTGAGTTTGGTAGATTACTTGCTTCTCTTTGTCTTCAACTTCGAAGAAATTGATCAAAATTTCATTAAAAGGCTGGATGGTGGTTTGGTTATTATCCCATATATATTTATAGAATAACAGCTAGTAAATGTTTTCACCAAGAGCTATCCCCTAGCAAGATTCTAGGAAACAACCATCGAGTTGGGAATGAGAATTGTGTATTCTCTAGCTTAATGGGAGAAGATTTGAATTCCTATTATCCTACCTTAATATCTTGTAATCCTATGTTAGGTGATCACTTTATTTGTGTTGATTTAATATTATATTTGTAAAGATTTGTGTAGATTTGTTTTCCTTGTTTGTTTGCTAGATTTTTCGTTTGATTTTACATATTTCCTAAATTTTGTAATCATGTAAAATTTTGCTTTCCTTGTATGATTTATTCTTTGTCTTCTTTTTGGTGTATGTCACATTTGTATATAAATTAACAATGCTACATTTCTAATGAATAAGAGACTATATTCAAATTTATTTCTCATCATTTTTCATTGTGGTTGTAGTTTTATGGATGATGTAGATGTAAAACTATTTTATAGTTTATTATAAAATATGCTTTTTGTATTGTTAATATTTTTATTTTTCCTTGAACTAAGGATGCATATGCCAGTTAATACTTTCTTTAAGAATAAAGATTGGTTATGTTCATGAAAAACTGAGTTTGATAGAAGGCTATGGCGTTCAAAGGGGAGGCTTAATTGACATCTGGTGTTATTTAATGAAGTATGGATTACTGGAGTGAAAATGTCCCAGAACATTTTGTTGTGATTAGAGAATTTAAGTTTAAATATTTGAAGGATAAAGTTTGAAGTTAACGATACTGTATAGATGATAACAGCTGATCCTTAGCTAGTATAATAATGTTTTTATGGTGGAAAAGGATGTGATTATAAAATCTAAAATGCTGAAAATCATTTGATGGTAATTGGTCAGAACAAGTACAAGAAAATGTTAGAAGGTCGTAGATATGTTGCATAGATTTTATGGATGCACATATATAGAAAATGTTGAGAGGAATAGTTTTCATTGCTGGAGTCCAAAGCAACAAGGCAAAGGTGGTTGGCTTGAATGATTTGGACAATAAATTGAAACTAATGATTGAGAAATAATTTTCTTTGGTCTTTAGTGATGGTTGTGTTAATTAGCTAAACTTGGCGAGTCTTCTCCTTTTTTAACTTTCATTGAAGTTATTATAAGAGCTACGATAAGTGGCTTTTATATAGAGAAATCAAATCTAAGGAAATAAAAAAGTAACACACGCTTTTAGTTACATTTTTTAACTAACTTAATGTAAGACATATTCACTTTATTCAATAGTATTAGGTCATTAATATTTCTTGGAAGCTAAGTTGGTTCCATCTTAGGATAACTTTGATTTGATCTTACAAATTGGGCAAGGGCATTAGCAACAACATTGGTTTCTTTATATGTATGAGTTGAATATTTTAGATCTTTGCATTGTTCTTTTATTCATCTAATTGTTGGAAGGATCCTCTATGGGATAGTCATATTGTCTTTCACTATTTTTTTAGGACTTTAGAGTTACTTTTAATCAAGACATACCTATATCCTTCTTTCAAGCATATCTACAAACTCTCAAGAAGTGTCATAGTTTTTGCTGCAATATTAGCTCTTATACCCAAATAAGTTATTACAGCAACTAAAACAATCTCATGGGAATCACTTATGACTCTTATACGCCCTACTGGTCTAGGATTACAAACTATTTGAATTATTTTACCACTAGCAGAGCTCCATGAGCCATATTCTCACTAGGACCTTATTCTTAATAATATTTCCTAAATAGCTTAATGGTTATTTCCAATTACTTAGAGAAACAAACTACACAAATTGAACCACCCCCACTCTACAAACACATGATTTATTATTTCAATATTTGAACAAAAATAGCATTTGGAATATAACTGAAATCCAAATCTATTAATGATGTGTGGAAGTGGTAAGACCCTATTAACTAATTTTCACATAAGATATCATAATCAGTAGCCTATTGTTCCATATTTGTTTCCTGGACTAACATAGGTTTTTTTTGTCTCTAATTACTTCCACTAGTTGAGGTTGTGTTGAAATTACCATTAATAGTCAGAGTCTAAATATGAGTGTTGTCCTCATCCATTCTTTTATGTATTTCTCTCTTCTAGATGTTGGAGAGATCATAATTTCTTTTCTTATTCTCATATTTAGAACTCATTGGTGTACTCAATAAAGTTTTTATTGTTTGTAATTTCTAACAGAGTTTGTAACAAAAGACTTACTATACATCTTTAAGAAACTTTAATCCTAATCATTCCTTTGCCATAGTCTAATAATTTTTTTTCCAATTGGTCCAATGGCTCTTAGCTCCCATTTCATTATCACATCAAAGAAAATTGGTCATAATTTTTTATCATTTTAATAATATTGTTTTAGGAGGCTTCAAAATTCGTCTATGAAGTGTCTCGCTTTGAGCGTTTGACAACAACCTTATTTTAGAGTTGCAACAACGAAATTGAAGCATAAGAATGACAAATGATCTAAAGAAGAAAAAAAGAGTTGCCAAATGTTGGGAATATGTTCATTTACCATTATTTCCTCTTTTTATAAAGGTTTATATATAATACTTTGTTGCAAAATATATATTATTTTATCTCACATGATACATGAGGTTTAACTAAGAAAATATATTGTCGCAAAATTTGGCATTGCAAGGGTTCATACGTGCAGATGTTGCTACACGTGAGTGGTTTTATCTGTTCACATTTACATGTGCAAATCATGTGTGGCAATAAGTGCTGTTGCATGAACACACACATGACGCAAGAGCATGTTGGGTATGCCCACCATTGTGTGTTGTACAAGCGTGGATGTTCATGCTACCGCTTCGCACACACATGTCAGTGCTTCTTTGCACAGCAACGCAACCTACGTGCTACGGTGTGCACATGCGGGTGGCGTCCCATTATGCTCCTTAACGACTTTTGTTGCTTTTTTTCACCCTTCATATTTTTCTCAATTGTGCATTGTTTGATGATTGAATGAATGTGTACTTGATTTCCTGATTATATGTCCATTCTTTTGGTAATTTGAGTCCTATCGAATTTTTTTTTCAAAGATAAACTAATTCTTTGCATGATCAAATTTTATTGTCTTCTTGATTGATCTTGAGAAGTTAAGATTCCATTAATCTGGTCAATTAGTTGCTTTGATTAGGTTACAAACAACACATAATTTTGGCGCGTGTTCACTAGTCTCTTTGTTTGGATAGCACCAATTATGCATTTTTTCAATGCTTCTTTATTTCCATTTTAAATTAAGTTTTCTCCATCCTTTGTGAGTCGATAACATTGTAATCGATGATAATAGATATCTTGATTCTATAAGTATGGATTTTTCAATATAATTTGACAACTATTTAGAAATACTACTTCGTAGATACCTTATCAATACAGTCATTGTTGATGGCAAATTTCAACTTTTATTGTCTCTTAACTCTCATTTTGAAGTTTTTATGAATCCGTTCCATTGAATAGGGTCTTGGATGTGGTGTAATCTTTTTATTTAACTTTTTTGCAAGTTTTTCTAATATTAGATCTCTCTTGCATTTAATGTCAATAATAACATTGATAAATTCTTTTTTCATTTGAATTTCAATGGTGAAGAGTTCTTTTTATTTTGTTTTATTAAATCTCTCTTTTGAACTCACCATAAGAGATAAAATTTGATCAACTTAAAGAGTTTCATGATATCTTTTCAGGATTAGTTGCAATAAACACTTTGCCTTTTATGAACTTTTTTGAAAATAATTCAGGATGTCATTTCTAGAATTTTTGTTGTCTTATTGTTTTGCAATGATCATAATACTTTTTGGTTCTACTAATTTTCAAACTTGTATTCAAACTTCTAGTTTTTGTTTTTTTTTTGTTTTTGTCATTTTGTTTATTGATTCTTCTTTTCAGTAGTCATTGCGAATGTGCTAACTTGTTTTCAAGATTAAATAGGGAAATGAGTTAACTTGTTGGCAATAGAATAATACAAACCTATACTATACTTTGATAATGTTTGCATTTCGTTGATGTGTATTTTCCAACTTGACATATTGTTGTTAGAATTCTATTTTATATTCTTGTACCATTGTCCTTGTTAGTTTATCATGTAGCTCATGAGGCAAAATTCTCTTTTATTAGTTTTTTAAATTAGTTTTATGTTACTTCTATAACTATATCAGTTCTTAAATGAGAATTTCACTAAGCTAATGCATGACTCTTTATTTTTAATCTAGCAAACGTCCATTTTTCGGTTAATGAATAGTTTTATAGAAAAAAATTAAGTCTCTAATTACTCTAATTAGGCATCTAATTTATCTGCATGTATTGTATAATCATAAATAAGCATCTATTAAAACAGACTATCGATGATAAGCCGGAGGAAGATCAGTATGACGTCAAGTCATCGTGCCCCTTATGCCCTGGGTGACACACGTGCTACAATGGGCAGGACAAAGGGTCGCAATGCCACGAGGGTGAGCTAACTCCAAAACCCGTCCTCAGATCGGATTGTAAGCTGCAACTCGCCTGCATGAAGCCGAAATTGCTACCATATCCTAATTTCTTTTCACGATTTGCTTTTCGACTCCCTTCTTCTTAGCTCCTACCATCGACATTGAATTGAACCGGCTCTAATTCCAAAATATATGATCCGTCTGTGAGGCGTCTCGCTTCGAGTCCTCAACAACAGACCTTGTTTTAAAGTTGCAACAATGGAGTTAAATTATGAGAATGGAAAACTAAAGAAGAAAGAAATGGCGAGTCTTTGCAAAAATATTGAGAATGTCTTCATTCATAATTCTCTCCTCTTTTTATAGAGGTTTGGATATAATATTTTATTTTAAACTAGGTTCTAAATGCATTTTCTCGCTTCATCCTTTGAAAAGATTACATCCTAGATACTAGAAGGAGAAGCATTTATAGCTAAAACCCCTTTGTCGCTTCACTTGCTTAACTTGAGTAAGCTTGTTGTTTTTTGAGCTAATAAAGAAGCTTTTGAGGCAATTAGTTTTCTATCTTGGCCCTCTTTGGTATTCGTCCAAGAAATTCATAAGATGGGTTGATGTTTACTTATGCCCTCTAGTGAATATCAAAATATCATCAGCATAGGATAAATGAGAAACTGAGATACAACCCTTGAAGCGTATGGTTTTAGCCATCCTTTCAATATGTCATCCTTTAAACCTCTACTTAGGAGTTCAGCAACCAACATTAATGAAAAAGGCGACAAAGAATGCCCTTGCTTAAACCTTATAGAGGCTAAGAAGATGCCCCTTATTTCCACCATTAACCATGACCGAAAACTATGTATGAGATTGTTTATAATAATATAAATAAATCTAAAGGAAATGCCATGATGCATCATTAATGGCATTGCTCATATCCATTTTGAAAATGAAGCTATTACCCCATACCTTGTCAAAAGAAGCCACAAGTTCTTAAACTAATAATATATTTTTCAAAATGTCCTTCTTATGCACAAAAGTTGTTTGCTCAAGGGAGATGAGCCTCGACAGTAAGGGTTTCAATCTAAAAACCTATAGTTTGGAGAAAACTTTATTTCAAATGTGCAAAGGCAAATTAGACAATCACCAAAGGTAAAATGGTTGCTCTTCTTAAGAATTAAGACTATCAATGCACTAGATATTCCTTTGGGCATAAGTGTACTAGCAAAGAAATCCTTAGCTTAATATAATACATCATGTGCTATGATATCCAAGTAACAGTAAAAGAAAACTCCCGAGAAATCATTTGGGCCAAGGGCAATATGCATATACAACCCAAAAACTACTTTTAGTTCTTCCATAGTTATTTCTCTAAATAATTGAATGGTATCCTTAGTTTGAATAAGATTAGGGATATATTGCAACAACTTCTTAGCTCTTATATTATCTGTATATGTTACCAAGTCTTTCAAAATAGTCAACTACCTCTTTCCCAATTTGTTGATCATCCTCTAGTGAGCTTCTTGTAGCATTTTTTATCTTATGAATTCTAAGATTGCTTCTTTTATCTATAACTGATGCATTGAAAGACCTTGTATTCTTGTCACACTGTTTCAACAACGCTATCTTTGCTTTTTGACACAAGAACTCATCTTCATTTTTCAAGTTTCTCAACAAGTTGGCCTAAGCTTTACTTAGCTCTATTCTAGTCTCATCCATTTGCAATCTTCTCTTAAACCAAATCCTCAGCTTACCTAAATAAAAGAAAAACATTGCTAAATTGCTTTCTGTTCTTGTTTTTGAGGCAACTCTAAAACCTTTTTAATTTGAATGCTACGGCATAAATTCCAAAGCCACCTATTGGTTGGTTCTAGCTGTCTCTAACAACCTCCATGAAAGAAGGATGCTAAACCTATATATTCTGAAATTTGAAGGCCTTTTGAATTGAAGATTTCATATAGTGAAACTACAGCAGCACAAGGTTATGGTCTGATGTGGAATTGTTTTAGTGAAATACAGTGGAGTTTGGGAAATTCCCTGACCATTGCTGATTGGCAATCACTTTATCAAGTCTCTTTCAAACCTTGATTCCATCTTTGGTCCCAAACTAGGTATAGGAGTTGCCAGTAACAGGAAGGTCCTTAAGGCCAAATTAAAAATAGTCTCTTTAAAATTCAAAATGGTCTCAGAATCTTGTGTAGCCACACCTGAATACTCAGCAATAGAAAAAATTACATTAAAGTCACCTCCAATGATCCAAGGAAGATTGTTGGCTTGAGCAATGCTGTGCAACTCATTCCACAGATTTGTCCTTTCAGTTTTACGGCATTTTGCATTCACAATTGGGGCCGCTGTTGACCATAAGTCATTAGTGGTTAGAACATGAAGAAACGTTTCTGAGTCTAAAACAATATTTTACTGAAGGCAATATCTCCATACTAGCCAAATTTTGTTGCTGCAATTTCGTGTGCAATGATCAATTGATGGACTTTGGCATATTCTTTCCAGATGTTAGGCATCTGGGTTCTAAAAGAGCTAACAATGAAATAACATGAGTATGTCATCTAAAACATAGACTACAATTAGTTGCTTCATGTCATGATTGATGTTAATTGTAGAGTCCATGTTAGCTTTGGTAGTTGTCATTCTAAAATCTTCATCATCCTATTTTGTCCTTAATCTTTGGGGCAGCCTACCACTTATAGATTCAATAAATTCTTTCAGCACTTGTATGTTGAGATCTTAAGAAGATTTTGTGACTGGTTGCAAAGGTGAATCTGAGTCATTGATTCCTTCTTTCTCTACTTTTTCTTCTTACAGTTTGATCACTGAATCTAGGCAAGATTAATAATGCATATGAAAATAAAGAAGCTTCTAATCTTTATGAATTATTATATAAGATCCATGTAGGTTTACTAATTCCTTTTCTTTAGGGTTGGTTTAGTCCATTGTAAAGGGTTGTTTAGTGATCTTACTCTATAAAGCATTTCAATGGAGGATTAAGAGATCATCTGACGCAGAAGATTTTTTTTAAGATATTGAAGTTATGGGTATGGAGAGCTAGAGAGTTTTGAGTCACAAGTTATTTTATGTCGAGGGTTTTTCTCATAAAGGAGGCTCATGGTTTTTCTCTAATTATTGATTTCTTATTTATCTTTCCTGGTGTTTTCATTGTTTTCTCTTTCTTTGTTTTTTTTGGTTGTAGAGATGTAGTAGGAAATGGGTTAAATAAGTAGTTCTTTTTGCATAGACCAAGGTGGCTTAAGTAAATAAAATGTTTGAGGGTCTATTCTAAGAAAAATTAGGCTATATCTTTCTATTTTTTTTTTTTTAAAACTTTTCGATGGTAAGAAAAAAAAAAAGAGGGATGTGTTCAATTTACCTGGAAATTAATGTTTGCAATTTTGCCACTAATGCATGAATGAACTTAGATGCATTTAGGAAGAGTGCATTTGTGCTATTTTATGATTAGAAAGTCCTTTGAAAGCTTAAAGGTAGTTTGTTAAGATAGTTGTGAGTCTGATGATATGTTAGAGAACGGAGATCTTGAAAACAGAGAATAGATGTTCCTAACAAGATTGCATTAAAGAAAATGAATGACTACAATTGAACATAAGCTTAGAGTTGTTGGCTTATGTGGTACTAAGATGTGCCTATGCATAGGGATATATGACATGAAATTATTAGGAAATAATTTGCATTCTTGGAACTAATGATTGGTTATTATGTACTTGAGAGCATTGATGACAAATTGATTCATGCATTTAGCCTCACTCAATGGGATTAAGACTTGTTCTTTTTTTTTTGTTGCAAATGTGAACCTTTTCTTATTGTTGTGGTGATTTGTTAGTTTAAGCTGGCACATTTTTTTATCTGCGTAGTGTCCTGTGGATAGTTCTTTTTAATAGGGCAAATTGATGACAAGCGATTCAAGCATCTGACCCCATTAAAGGGGTTTATGATGTTATTTTTATTATTGCATATTATGAATCTTGTCTTGTTATTGGGATGATTTTCTGGTACATACTAGTGATTTGTTCTTCCTTTATAGGTTTGTATGGATGAGCTCCATTGGAGGAACAGCCCGTTAATCATGTCACAGTGTGGTTCTAAAGGTTCTCCAATTAATATCAGCCAGATGATTGCTCTGGTGGGCCAGCAATCTGTTGGTGGTCGTCGGGCACCAAATGGATTTATTGACCGAACTCTTCCTCACTTCCAGATTAATTCAAAAACACCTTCTGTAAGTCTGATCTGAATTGCATTCACTTGTACATTTTTCTTTTGGAATATCAGCTAGTATTCATTGTACAGATATTTTACTAGTGCAAGTTTGCTACTTTTAATGTTATTATGACCAATTTTCGTATGTGCTTAATAAACTATATGTGACTGCATGTTACTTTGGGAAGTACAAAGTTCAGCATTACATTGTGATATAGATAGAAGCAATTAGGACATGCACAAGCTCGTCTGAAGGAAACTTGTTCTTAAAAGATCCTATTAACACTGAATAAAGGATATTATCTCCCCAAAAAGGTCATATATCTACTTGCAAAACATTGAAAAGTTTTTCACATGGCTATGCCTTCGATTCTAGATTTAAAATCCCACTTGACATGGTTGATTACCCATTTTTGAATTATTATTGGTTTCTTATTTATGCAAGTCATCTCAGTAATCTTTGCTCTTCTGATATCTATTTATCACCTATAATAGTGAAACAAATTAATATATTATAGGCAAATATACAACAAATAGCATGGAGGGCATCAGCAAGGGGATTCAGTTGTTGACGAGGACTCCTTGTCAACACCATCTATAGTGGCTAATCAGCTGTTGGCCACCCTTTTGTTTCTTTCTTTTTAGTTCTATGGTAGGCACAAATTGAATGCATTGCCTTGGGCATGCTGCAGGTGTCTCCAAGGTTTCATTATAGATAGCCCTAGCAAAGGCGTGTCTCCTTCGGCCTCTCCAAGGTTGTGCATAAAAATGCAGATACAGTGACAAGGAAGGTGCCTGACCCGCTTCTCTGGTGTTGGAACCTATGGTTTCGGAGAGTTTATTGACTCCTAGCTGTCTTGCTCTTGCTTATCCCACTCCCTTGATGGGTTCTGCAACTAGTGCTATTCCTATTTTAGGAAAACTGGCTCTAGGCTGCTTCTTAAGTGATGCCTTTTCAGCCTTCCCTTCCTGACATCATGCTCTGAAGATAGGTCCTGCATCTTTTCTGTTCAATGAAACATTCCTTTAGCTGTTGACCCTCCATTTTTTATGGGAACAATTTCTCATGCCACGGTAAAATCCCTCTGTGTTTTCTTGAATTACTACTGTACAAGAAAAATCGAACACATCACCACAATTATCTCCGAAATGGATTTGGAAAGGTTTGTTTGCCCAATTTTGATTTTTCTAGAGTTCACTTTATCTTGATTGATGCTAGCTTGTTTCCTAAGTTGCTCCAGGAAGAAAAGATTTCATGATATCTCTCATATGAACAATTAAATATGGAAAATTGTTGGCTCCATCCAAGTTTTTTTTCTTAAAATTTTTTTTCTTGGTTATTTAACTTCTTATGTGAGGATTATCTCTTGTTAATTTGTCAAGTGATCTTGTTAATATGAAAAAGGTTAGGCTTCATCTAATTTTTTTTCTTATAAATTTTTTTAAGAATGATTTTATGTTAATTTGGCAAATTGGCATCACTATTGGTGTTAATTGAACATCTTCATCTTTGAAAGTGGACTCTGGATTTGGTTTTGCAATAAGAACCCTTCTTTGATATCCTTTCTTGGATTAGAGTTCCGAGCTTTCTATACTACTTTGTATTGAACTTTGAATATTGGAATTTGGAAGTTCTGTTGTGGGTTCCTGTCATGGATCTACTAACTGCAAATAGTTCTAGGCTAACCTTCGTAAGAATTTGTATTTAAATTGATGCAAACTCCTTCCCAATGTCATCTGATATCAACATGAACGGAGCATGTTTTACTTGAGATCCTACTTTTGCTTATGTATGAGGCCTTCATCCTGCAGGTCCTAGCAGATTTTTGTGCATGCTTCTTAGAGATAATACAATCTAAGCAAAGATAAATCATGTAAAATGTAATATAACCTATGTGATAATGAACCATATAAAGGTGTATTATAATTTAGGTTATGATGAACATAAAACAACATTAGATAACTCATGCATTCTTGGACTCCACCTGGTTAAACTCGAGTAAAAGCAAATCTCCTATTCAATTGGTCATCTAGGGAAAGAATGACTCTGAATCAAATCTGAGTGAAAGCTTAAAAGTTGACATTATTGGGAGGTTGTGGATGTATTTCAGGACCTACTCCCTCCTGCTCCTCAAGCTTTTGTTGCTCTCACCAAGCATGTTGGTTTACCCTCTTTTGTTTCTCCGTGTATCAACGAAATTGCTTGTGTTTATGTTTCACAGTTTTGGGTTGGTCGTCTTTTGTTTTGCTGTTATCTTTCATGGGAAGTTCATCTTTTGTGCTGTGTTTCCCATTATTTAGTATCTAGATGCACACTGATAGGAATCTTCCATAAATCTAATAGAATTTACTTTATATCATTCAAATCTCATCATCCATACATAACAAATTGGTATGCTATATTCATACCACAATATATGAACAGCAAAGTCTAGAATTATTGTTGATACTAAACCTCATAGGAAGAAAATGAATTTAGGAATGGAATCAAATATGCTGCATTTATGGAAGAAAATCTTTAGTTATTGTGAATAATTAATATATGTTTACTATTAAACTAAGTTCATCTAAGATAGAAATAATGCATTTAGTTAAACTCTTCTTTGATGTAAAATAGTCACAACTAGTCCGTGGGATCCTTCTGTTCTTTAAATGGAATGAGTTGTGATAAAATCAAATTGATTTCGAAATTACCTTCTTTGTCGTCCTTAATTCTCAACAACTAAAATAGAGATCAATCTATTGGATCCTTCTACTCTTTAAATGGAATGAATAGTGTTAAAATCTAATTGATTTTGAAATTGCCTTCTTAGGTCGTACTTAATTCCCAACAACTAAAATAGAGATCAAATCAATCCATTGGATCCTTCTATATTTTAAATGGAATGAATAGTGATAAAATCAAATTGATTTCAAACTTGCCTTCTTGGATCATCCTTCATAGAGAGATTAGTTATTTGAAATCAAGGATTAAGGAATTGATGATATAACAATGAATAGTTAATACTTTTTTGTTGAACCATGCAATTTTGTACTAACCTTTGTCAACACCGTGTTGTTCTTCCCCTCATTTAATTAGCTTGCAAATAATGGCATCCTTTCATCTTCCATAAGTGGACTGTAACATAATAACATATTTTTTGATGTTATGGGCAAGAATTTGCACTGCTACGGTGCATTTTATTGTTGTGGTTTGGTTGGTGAATTCTTGCTTTGATACTCTTTCAAGTGTTTCTGATGTCGTGCTCAAGGTTACTTTTGAGTGCAACTCTTGTGCCATGAGGTCAGGATTATTTCCTGTTGTGAGTTAATCTGGCCTTAGTTTTACTCTGGCTTGAATCTTATCTTTAACACAAGTGCGGTTTTTACTTTTAGTCTATCTATCTTGTATATTCCATTATCTAAAACCTTTTAATATCAAAACATTGTCAGCTTTGGCTTCCTTTTCAAACTGAGGGATGTAGCCTACTAATTGCTTGAAATGAAGAAAGGTGCATTATTGTATAGTGTCACTATCCAGTTCTACGTTTTGGAATTTCCCTTAATCACCGTTTTAGTAGCATGTTTTTTGGAAGTCCTTGTTGAACTGAACTTCCATCCAAAGAATTTTATACTATTTGAGAAATCTCTACTGAAAATACTACAGATTGCTCTTGGGTTATAATATTTAGCAACTGCTACAAAGTTCACGTGCCTGAATTTTTTTATTTCGATTTACTTATTTAAAATTTGACTTGTAAGCCATGTTTTGATATTAAATGAGCTTCCTAAATTGATTAATTTCCTTGTGGAGTTGAGAGATATTATTGTTCTTAGAATGTCTGACATTTTATTGCAGGCCAAGGGCTTTGTAGCTAATTCATTTTACACGGGCTTGACGGCTACAGAGTTTTTTTTCCATACAATGGCTGGTCGGGAGGGCCTTGTTGATACTGCTGTATGGATCTTTCTTTTCTCTCATTCTTATAATGGTTTTATTGTGAAAATTTAAAAGTACAATTTTAAGTGATGCCATACGTAATGACAATCAGTCCATTTTTTTTTATACCAACTGCATAGCTATTCTTCATTTTGTCCAAGCCTTTAAGATTGCTTTGAAGTAACCTTTCTGAAAAATAGCACTGGACTACTTTTTCCATGAGCTTGTTATAAACTCAGTTACTTGAATCTTGTTTGCGACAAATGTATGCATGTAACTTTGTAAACACCTTTATATGAGTATCTTCATTGTCCTAGGCTTGTCAACCTGTATGATTTAAGCTTTCACATTAGCCTAAACTTAATCTACATAGAAATATGGTACCCTTTTGGCAATCGATTTTCGTAAGCTTGTTTGGGGTTCGTTGCCTCTGCAATGATGCACTGTTCAAAGCAGTTGTATATCTTAGTGTACGATGAATGGGCTTAGAATATACGAGCAAATCTTTTTTTAACCTCGTTAATTGTTGATAAGTGCTTATAGCAATGTCTTCATATCTAATATTCTGTTGTGGTTTGTGCATCAATTGGGCTAGGTTATCTCTACCAATTTTCTACTAAAGTTTAGGTTTTGCTCAAGAATTTAATACAGAAATATCATAGACCTTTTTGTTGGACAAAACACCAGATCTCGTTTGGTTTTTCATGGCTAAGGACCTTTATCACTTATGTTCAATCTGCTAATTCCCTTATGCATATGTTGGTTTTTGTAGAGGTTGGAACCTTTGTGCTTATTGGAAGCGACTTTGCCTTCTGGCTGAGCATATTTCCATAACATTTATGACTTGGGACTTTTGACATTCAAGTTACATGACAATAACATTTATAGTTGTTTCAGGAGTCCCCTTTAATTAATGATGATATTTCCACCTAATCTAAGTTCAAAAATTCCAAAACAATTTTTATTTGTATCTAAAAGAAATCAAATTTATTAGACATGCAATAATGTTTGATGGAATAAAAGATAAAATAAAAGACATCGATTTCAAAAACCTTTTCAGAGCTTTTTGTGGCTTGAGCCACCCGTTTTGTAACGAATCATTCACCAAAATTAAAAATAATTGTGTAGTAATCAAAGAGATGTATGTCAAAGGTTCTGTCAATGTTTAACCATGATAAATGTTTTTGTAATATATTTTATAATTTTGTAGGAATATATTTTAAGATGCTTACAAAGACATTTAAGATAAATCTGTCCTACTTGATTCACTTTGGGTTGCAATCCAATATCTGCATTCCCAAAGTGTAACATATGGTTCACTAAAAAGATTTCGTTTTGCAATCTCGGGAACTTGGTGGCATTTGCTGTAAACAAGTAATATGTTATAGTAATATTAGTCTAAAGTTCAATATATTGCTGTTTTTGTTTTTCAAATAAAGAAGTTGATGAGGATACCAATTTAAAAAAATGGTCTGTCATGCTTAGACTGACTTTCTAGTAGGTCTTTTATTAACTCTCAAGTAGGTGTCTTTGGTTTTAAAATAGCTAGATAAGTTCATGAAATCTTTAAATTTTGAAGTACTTAAACGCATTTTCACTTGAAACTATCAGTCCAATATGGTCCGTTGTGCAATTATAGCATTTATGAAGCTGGGGACCATCTAGCTATTTTTAAAATCTGAGGAACTTAATTGCAATATAAGCCAAACTTGTGCTATCGATCAAGATTTTATCCTAAAAATTAGGTTTTTAATAATGTATAATGAAGTACGCATCCATTTCAAGAACATGGCTAATAAGCTTTTCTACAACACTTGGAGCAAATCATCAAAGAACTATGGTTTTCCTTTGACTACATTTGCTCATTTCCATTATCACAGATGCTTCATCACACTTCCCTCTTTCAAATGTTGAACGATAGATAACTAATGTAAGTTTTCTATCGTTTTCACCTAGCACATGAGTCTGTGTTTTTAGTAGCCCACTCCTATTGTTGGTTTGTGGTTGACGTCTTTTATTTACCTAGAGCCTTAGTCAACTTTCTTGTGGTTAATTCTCCTCATTACATACAACGATGATCATGTAGACAATTTCTCGTTCATGCATTAATTTGAATTGTCCATCGACCTTTACCCTTTGCATGGTTCACTGATAATAAGTGATAAGCTGTTGATGTCTACCATTTTCCTTAAGCTTTCTGATGCCTTTTAGAACGAAATGTCCAATCTGGGACATGACAGTCCGTCGGTTCCTTCAAATTTGTAATCAGTTTCTTCTGAGTGCTCTCTGCATTACACCCCTTTGACCAAGCTTATCAGAACAAATGATCATCCAAGAACGAATTGCACATTGGAGAGAGATTTGCAGCATATCTCATTGTGACAACATGCCATCTGTTGCGTTCACTTAGCATTTAGATGTGACAGCTGGTTCAATCAGGATGTGAGTAATGGAAAGTGTGGTCTGGCATACCTATGTCATTTCTGATGCAGCATATGGTGTAGAGTTCAAGAAGCGTAGTGTTGTTATAATATCTGGAAGTCAATGTAGATTTCTCACATCATACAGTATAATTGCTTTTCCCTCATGGTATTTATGCCATGCTAAATCTTATTTCTTATTATTGTCACCTTAAAGGGACATTTTTGGTGAAAAAAAAACAGGTTAAAACAGCAGAGACTGGGTATATGTCTCGTAGATTGATAAAGGGCATGGAAGATGTTTCACTACACTATGATCTTACAGTTTTAGATTCAAATGGGGGTATAGTTCAACTCCTCTATGGAGATGACGGCTTGGATCCTGCGAAGATGGAAGGGAAGGATGGAAGTCCTTTGAATCTTTATCAGTTGTTCATGAAAGTTTTGGTTAGTTTTTTCATTTTGATGTTGCAAATCATCATAATTCGTACCTGTATTTTCCATTCAGGAATTTGCTTTTTTTTGCAGGCCACATGTCCCATACGAGATAATAAAATTTTGTTACCCGCAGAGATAGCACAAGTTATGAATGAGAAGTTTGCGAAGTGTGAAGCAACTTCAGGACATGGATGCTCTTCTGAGTTCAAGCAGAAATTGTCAGACTTTGTACAAAATACTATTTCTGCATTTAGAGAAACAAGGAAAGCGCTTCAACTTGATGAAGATCCTTCCACAAGTGATAATTATAGTAAAATGGAAATTGTTGCAAATCGCATATCAGGAATCTCTGCTAAGCAATTAGAGGTTAGCCTGTTATATATGAATTATCTGTTTGAATGTGTACATTGTTTAAAAAGATATGTTTAACAACTTCAGTAACCATGCCATATAGAAATTAGTCATGTTTGACTTTAGAAATCGAGTATGGTTTTTGGTGATCAACTAAGCCAATCTATTAGCTCCAGATCAAATCAAAACTTTAAAGTTCAATCTTGAATCAATGTAAACTTTAGATAGTGGATCTTTGATTTTGAACTTGATTATTAGGTGAACTATTTAAGATCCATGAATTTCATGACAATTCTATTAACATGACATCAATGAATTGGTGGAAAAAAGACTTGTATTTAGAGAAGTTGATGACACCTTTGGAATCTTGATGTAATTTAGGACACTAGCTAAAGAGCATCTAGAAGGGTGATTGCAAGAGTGAGAGCTTATGACATGACAAAGTTGTGGATCATAGTTTTGTGCTCAAGGACTCTGACTATCTACCCATCATTGATGGTGTCCTTTCACAAGATTGGCCTATCGATGACCCATGAAGATACTTCTAGATGCAATGCTATATTGCATGATCACTGTGGTGCTCTCCTTGTTCCTATTGGTCATCGCCTAGCCACCTTTCGTTGATCTTGGTAAGCTTGTTGGCATGTCTCTTCTTTTTGTTTTGATTACTCCCTAGGTTGATCAAGGTTTTGGCATTATCATTAAGGAAGATTTACATATCTATCGTTATCATGTTTGCGCCCTAGACTTCTGTGGATCATTTTGCACGCATCATTGGGGTTTGTCTTCTTTTTTAAGTTTTATTTCTTGACTTTTTTATAGGATTATACAACTTTATTTCTTTTGAGATGGATGAGTGTCCCTTCCATTCAATTTTTACATGGCCCTATATAAGAATCACAACTTTCTCATCATTTTTTATGTATAAAATATAGGTATTGTTTCAAAATAAAGAATTGGGAGTAACAAGATTAGGAGCAAGATTAAGGTCTAGCTATGGAGATTAAGAAACATAAAGGGACACTATTATAGAGAAATGTCATGTTAATTCAAAGAATGTAACATCTGTAAAAGCTTAGAAGTAGTGTTTAGTCGGATCATAACATCAATACTCTTTCTGGATGTGGGGTTGCCCAAGAAAGATACACTTAATTTTTCAAAGACTAGACATGAAAAATTTGTTAGCATACAATAAACTAGAGGGTGTAGCACCATCCAGAACTAAAGAATGCATGTGATTAATAAGATAACAAACATTAAGCACAGCATCCTTACTTCTTGGGCACATGCATTTGAATCAAAAGAGTAAGAGAGATGTTGAGTATGAATCAATACTTGCATTTAGTCATATCTTTTTATTGAGATGTATAGAACCATGATGTCTAAGGGATGATACCAAACGAAGGAGGTTAGTCACACATTTTTGAACAGACTCAAAATCATTTTCAAAACGAGAAACACGTGATTCTAAAAAAGTTGTGTTATTTATTTTAAGAAAATGTGCGACACTAGGTACCTAACATCTTTCTACTAAAATGTAATGTAAGTGACGTAAGAATAATTTTTAACAAATCAAATAAAATAACAAAGAAGTAGAACTCCATTTCTAAGTGACTCCAATTGATTCAAATTTGAGTTAACTCTAAAGAAGTAGAACTCTCATCATCAACTTGAGGATGACAAGGAACATGATGGTGTTTTTAAACTCTAGGACTCATTTAAAGCTAGAACTTGTAGTCTCAAGTGTATGAAGCTAAATTAATTTGGAAAAAGATCGATGATTCACAAGGTAATGCCATTGGATTGGATACATGTGAACAAATATTATCTCAGTAAAGATAGGTTTACATGAGCATTGAAAAAATAGACTGTTGTTTTGCAACTGCAACTATTCTGTATCTTCTACTTTAGATCCTGAAAAACGCAATGCTTGTGATAAAGCTTAAAGAATAATGAAGTATTTGCTAGCTAGATATAATATAGAAGGCTTGTGCATGGTGCATAAAGAATGTGTTCAAATGTGAGTTTTTTTAATGTTAAAATGAATTCTAAACCACAAATAGGGGATATGATCCATTCATAATGCAAGCAAAAGTTAAGTACCAAGATTATGTCAAAGTAAAGAAGTTGGAACGATTATCGATTATGTGGGACTGACATTTTAATCTACCATCGAAAACTCATTGTGTGTAACAGCAAGGGAACCTAAAGTAGCAGATGCATACTAGACAAAAGAATTAGCAATCTACGGTTGTAGGAATTGCTTGAAGTTTTCATGCTCATCTTAGGTCACCGTGTTGCCTCTAGCATTAATATATCATTATAGAGGGGGATTTGTCATTGGTCCCAACAATCTCCTTGAGCATCCAAAACTTTGAGCCAACACTTCTCAAAACCATGGTTGGTGCTATTGCAATGAAAACAATGATGAGAATAATGACAAAGAATCACGATTATGTCTGCCACTAGATTTATCGCTACCATAGGTGTGATCAGATCAAGGAACTCTATCATGATCACAACCATGACAAACTGCTATGAAAGCTATGGAAAAAGAGCTAAAGGTGAGTAGTGGGCTATGAGAGGCCATTGGTACACTAAGTATTCAAAAGAAGGCAATAGAGAGATGTCACCCTACCACTAGTAATGATTGATGTTATGTAAATTATAAGGAACCCTTGAGACCAATGTGGAGTATTGTGATGGTGAGTATTTTCCTTGGGGCTTTATCTTGTTGGGGTTCAATAATCAATATATAGTGCACAAGTTATTTATTAAGTGCACCTTGCAAGGTACCAAGGTATTGTTATGTGCAAATGATCTTGTCTATAAGCTAATACTTCTCAAAGGTATTCTTCTTCTAAGAATATGTCTCATGATGCATATTCCCAATATTTTTAATAAGCTCAAGAAATGTAATAAAGCAAAAAATATCTAGTATTATTTTATTTAAGACATGAATACATATTTTTTTTCTTTTGTTTTTAGCTATAGTTCTCAATACATATAGGAGGAACTAAGGAAGATGTTCTATCCTTTCATTAATTGGTAACAAAACTTTGAATGCTTAGCTCTTTAGAATATAGTTTGAACAAGTCAACTTGATGTTTATGTTAGTAGCAAATTTTATTTAGGTTACATTCCATGGTCGACAGAAAGACAGCAAACAATAGGTCATGGGCAAATTCTTGCTTATTTACGACAAGAGATCAAATAGTTAAGTGGTTTAAGGAGATGTTATACGTCATAGAAGAAGAGATAGAGCGACAACCTCAAATAGAAAAAGGAGAATGTGACGGAGGTGACAACAATGCCCGTGTGAAAGAAAGAATAGAGGAAAATAAAGAACAGAGACAATGGCAATTGTTTGGTGGGGGTTGGAGTGGCTAGATAAGAGGGAGGCAATGGTATCAGTGGCTTTGGGTTTAGGAGCAATTAAAAAGTGGAATGGCAAAGTGTGCAACAATCTTTGAATTGTTGTTGGAGAATCCACAAAAGTCGGAGTCAATTTTTCCATTAATTCAGCTTATTGAAGTACTTCATTTGAGACTTACCTAAGGTTTTGTCATATTTACAAGAAATGTAGGGCTATTGATCACAATATAGAGATTGAAGAATTCAAAAACTTTTATAATAACTCTCCTAGATTTCTTGGAAAAGAATTATCTTTACTAGTGCCCAGCCATGTCGTGATCAACTTTGATGAAAATTTGGCCTTGTTGAATATTTTTTATGACTACCTTGCTCCAATTTTTGTTGTCAAATATTCTTAATTCTTAGATGCAAGTGCAACGGGAAAAAAGGTATGAAAGATTAAAGGTTAATCTCCAATGTTCTTTATAGATTATTTCACTTGTTGTAGTACTCTCTTATTTGTGCATCATGTATTGAATATCTTGTATTTTATTAGATGCAAAATATAATAAAATTTTTGTTGAAAAAAAGAAGGTTAGAATCAATGATTGCATGAAGGACTAACAAGTACAATTGCACAGTCGATGAGATTGCAACATTCAGATTGCAGCAAGCTGATGCGATTTGAGGGATGGGGGTTACTTGCAAACGCTATTGATGAGGAGTTTTGTGAGGAGAAAAAGTGACAGAAGGAGCAGTAGATTTTGCTTGATAAAGAGAGTCATTCTATGAGGAGGAGAGATAATGAGTTAGGACACATTAGATGACTTGGGATTTATCATAAAAACACTATAAAACATTTGTTGTAATATTTTGTATTGTTTATGTTCTAGCACTAATATAGGTACCATACATAGGTGTGTTATTTTTATTCTAACAAGTAGAATTACAGTGTGGCTTTTTTATGGCTTATTCTTTTTTATTGGATGAAATATCTATTCTTTGAAAATAAATTCTTGCCCAATGAGCTCTTCTTCTTATACATTTAACTTCATGAGCATGTCTAATTGACACGTAGGTTCAATTTGCAGGTTTTTTTGGATACTTGCATATCTCGATATCATTTGAAAATGCTAGAGGCAGGAGCACCAATTGGGGTCATTGGAGCTCAAAGCATTGGGGAGCCAGGGACACAAATGACTCTTAAAACGTTCCACTTTGCTGGAGTTGCTAGCATGAGTATCCATTGATGGTAGTTTTGATGATGAAACACTTTTTTTTGTTCAAATGACTATTATCTGTTACAAACATTTTGAGACTTAATTTTGTTGTCATGTAAAACTTTCTTGTTGATCCTATTCTTGTGATTTATATCCTTAATATAGCAAATTTTAGACACTGAAGTGTTCTTTACTAGGGAGTAGTTCATTGGCATTATATAATAGATTTTGAGTTTTTTTTTAGTGGTTTTCAGTTGGTCCTTTTCATGTTTAACAAGTATATTTGCTTTTTTGTTTTTGCTTTTACTAATTGTTCTTCCGCAAGTGATTTTTTGTTTGTCAAATGGTAATTGAAATTCTTGAGTGAATTAAACATCAGTTGGCATCTACAGTCGTGCTATCTAATTATTTTTATTTTTGGTGACTTCTGTTCATGTATTTTATTTGTTCATTAATTGCTGTGTTTTAACTCGTTTTTGGACCCAGCTTTACTTGGCTCAAATTTGATAATCTCTTTTGCCATAAGCTCCATTTTTATATCACATTTTTATACCAAATTGTCTCAATTTCATCGCTTTTTCTCCATATATCAAAAGCGCGTGCTTCTAATATGGACAATGAAAAATATTCTTCTTATTTGCGCACGACAATTTATTTGTTATCATCAACTTCATGAATTTTGGAAGTGGTTCCTTGACTATCATTAGATGTTACTCTTGGTGTCCCTCGCATCAGGGAAATAATAAATGTGTCAAAGAATATTAGTACACCTGTGATTAAAACTCAGCTTCTTTCGAGCAGTGAGGCTTTATCTGCAAGAATCGTTAAAGGCTGCCTTGAGAAAACCACACTTGGTGAGGTAGTATTACATCTAATGTTTTTCAAAATGAAAGTTAATTGAATTCATTATGTAAATTCTTTTTTCTTTCTTCATGCAAAATGAATTGTAGTCAAGTGAAAGTGTGCTTAACTGAAATGTCCTGTATTAGCCTGTTTGGCGAATTCGCCATCTCTTTTGGTTCATGTCTCAGTGGAAGAGAGCTAATGGAGTATAGTTAAGGTTATGGATGAATATTTGCTGAAAAAAGCTGCTGCTCACTTTCTCTAGTTTTTTTCAGTTTCCATCCTGATTTAGTTTGGAAAGAGACAGTTTTAAGGTTGTTGACCTATTTTGATAGTTTATTAATAAACCTGATCACATGCAAAAAATTATTTTTCCATGTGAAATAAATTTAGATGCGTAACTGCAAAAGCATAGTGGAAAGGAAGCTTGATTTGAACAAGTTCTGTTCTGCACTTGTACTTTTTTTTCTTTACCAAACTCATATCTCTAGTTATCTCAGTTCAAAACATTTGGTTTGATTTGGCAAATACTGCATTGATTAGCCATCAGGCTTGACGGGTCAGCTGAAACCTGTACTGATAAAATCAAAGTATTAGGTACAAAATACATGATTTGGATCTAGCATCATATCAAAAGTCACAAATAGGGACATAATCCTATTTCAACAGACATCATAAAAAAGTGGTTTCCTACGCCCAAAAATCTATCGCTCTTTTTTGTGGCACGAGGCACTCAAATAATCCTACAATTGATAAATGCTAGTAAAATGGTGGCAATCTAGATGATCAATGTTCCAATTGGTGGTCTCCATGAATTGGATGGTGAACATTAAAGAAGATAATTGAGGAATCATAATTGAAACCATGTCGCATCCCATGGCAAATGATAGATTTGCAATAGCTCTCAAAAGAGCCTTTCTTCCTAGCCAAGAGGCTAAGGCAAAAATGGAGGAGAGGCAAGAGTCAATAATAGAGATGAGTAACCTGTAATCATTTTGTACGAGCATGCCAGCCCTTCAATGCCACCTTGTTTGATTGATTCATCAAGGTTCACTTAAAGTGAGGCATCTGGTTAAGTTGAGCCAGGGAGAAAATAGACCAATGGATTGTGGGGCTCAAATTCTCTAAAAATTGATGGGCCAATGATGCCTAGGCCAATGTTACAAGGATGGCCACGGAGTGGATAACATTTTTGTGGGCCTTTGCAATTGTGAGGGCGGTAGCCAGTAAACTTTGTTTCTCCTTGGAATCCCAATTTGAATGAGGATTAAGAGAAAAATAGATGAAGGAAAAACTTCATTAAAAAGCTACAAAAAGATAACAAGCAAAAATTGTAGCATTCCTCCAAACATTGGGCTGCCTGGAGACAAGGATAGTAACAAAATGTTATATTGCTTCTACCATTCGGCCATGGGAATAACCCCATAGTAGAACCTCACGTACACCCTTGGTTGAGTAGTGATCTTTCAACAAGCTCCAAAATCAAGAATTAGCTGAGAGATTAGCATAAAGAGTGGAAGGGGGTTCATATGGATTTTGTTAGCCTCCAAACAAGAGTGTTATGTGGCATGGGAGTCCGTCGGGACTCCCAGTTCTAGTTTCCAAGTTCCTAAAATAAAGGGACGTGCCAACGAGTCACATAGCTTCCATATTAATATAAGTCAACTAGTGGTTGAGCAGGAAAGCTCAAATCATACGTCATAAAGGAAAAAGTTGATGGAATTGTCAACAATCTACCTAGAGTCATTGCTAATAACAATAGGCCCTCCTTAGCAAATCAGTCGCCAAGCCTAAGAATCATCCCAACAAGTTTGAAAACAACCGTCGCATTGCATTGCCTATACTTGGTCTACAAATAGTTAACTCAAAGTAGGGAGTTTTACCTTTAAAGTGTATAACAACTTGGAGAGAAGGATTTTTCTCCAAACCTTACTGTAGTGTATAGCTAGCCCCTCATGAAATTTTAGTTTTGCATGTAGCACCGCACCCAAGATATATAACACATCACATGATTGGAGGTATCACCTCTCCAATAAAAAGTTTGGATGAGCCTTTCAATGCAATCGAGAACCTTATTTGGGACAAAGGCATGGTTCAAAACATAATAATGAAAGTGAGTCCACTTAAAAGGGAGAGAGTATAAGTTCCCCAAGAGTTAATTCTTAATGAGAAACTAAAAATCAGAAAGACCAACTTGGAGATGGAAAGTGGAATGTCAATTGGTCTTTCTATTACAAGAAAATGTTTTGACAATCATTTCTTTGACCTACAAATTAGATGGAAAAATTATATTTTAGCCTTTTTATTACAAATTAATTTATTTTCAGAAGTCTATATTACAAAAAACTATTGCCAAAAATATGTATGGTCATATAATAATTTATTTAATCACACAATTGAAATTAACAAGTAACATGCAAATAATTGGAAATTAATGTTTTTGTCGGTCCAAATCTTATGCTCTGAGTAGCCTTTAATTTAAAACTGCAAATTAAATTGTATGAGTTTTTTCTTCTTTTATCAAGTTTTTACAAAGCGAAGCTCTTTCCTCATGATCATTATCCCATTATTTTTACCTCTTTTATCTTACCATTTTTGTTTCATATCTCCAATGTTTTCATTTGTTTCTTGCCTTTTCCTATCACTTTTTCCTTACTTCTGTCATAGTTGATTTGGTAGCAAGCACAAGGCTTTAGGTTAGCAAGTGCTAGAGTTAGATTGGAAGAAACCTGGATTTAATCTTTGGAGATGTTAGGGTTAGAAAATTTCCTTGCCTTTTCACCAAGCTATCTGATCATTTTTTAAAAATTTTTGTTTTGATAATGGACTATTTGTTTTGTTGTAAGTGGGAGAGAATTTACCCCCAATACTTCTAAAAGAATCATTTAAGAAGTCACTTCTTAAAATATTATGTAGTTATGTATTAGAAAGATGCTACTTATAAATATTATTTGGTTGATTAGAAAATGGAAGTGTGAACTAGCAACTTTTAGAGGATGGCAATGTCCGGTGGGTGGTGGTGGTGTTGGTGATGATTGAAGGTGATCAGTCCCTTTGATGTGCTAAGTTTTGGAAGGCCAAAAGTGACTTGTTTAACTTTATAATTGAAGTGAGAGTATTGAAAAAATAATGTCTCACACGTGACAAAATAGCATCCTCTACTAATTTTTAACAAAGCATCAACTTTTGAAATCACTTGCACCTTCCCATTCTCTAATTCAACACTGCAAAACTAATAAACTTTGAGTTTCTAATGGAATAATTAAAAGGACAGGCGTGAGAAGAACTAAGGTTTTCAAATATTACAGCATTGCAACTAAGAAAAAAACAAATGAGTTCTTGCAGAAATGAAAGACAAATGATTTCTTACAGAAATGAAAGCCATTGCCTTTTTGTTTAGTCTTTGTTTTCTTTATCAATGTAACCTTTGCTGGTCCTCACATTTTCTTGAATTGAGAACATCATATTTAGTTCCCTTTGTTCCTTCCTTCACGGAGCTAGTTTGAATAGATTTTGATATGAGTAATAGAAAGGCTAATTTCAATCAATTTTTCCTTTGTACTTTCTTTGATTACTTCATCAAACTTTTTATCCAAACACAAAGGAAGATGTGTTTAGAACCGTTTGGAAGATAGAGAGTTTCTAGAGTCATTGCCCAAGGGTGCAAAGGTCAATGTAGTTCTCCATCGTACCATAATTAAAGTTACAATTTCTTTGCGAGCAAGGTCCATAAGGTCTTGTAGGGAATGAAGAGTAATCGTGCCTTTCTTGGATGATTTAGAACTTTTAATCGCTATTGTGATGAGGGAGCTTTGGGCACTTTGATTCTTGTTTACTAAATTGATTTGCTCTTAACATGTTACAATACAATTAATTGCACCATAATTATTCCAAAAAGTCAAGAAAGATGAATTTGCCTTTTCTTTGTATATATCAAGATTGGCTGTCCTAACTGGTCAATCCTACCATAGCTAAACTATGATAGTTTGCTCTCTTTTGCTTTGGTTCCAAGATAAGCTCCTCTGCATCACGGTGTAATTGAGTAAACCCTTACAAGTTCTTGTTGATGTGGGCTTTGGAGAAGGTTCTTACCAAAATAATTTGTTATAGGATTAAATGTAGATCAGCTCCTTATGTTTCTTGTTTCATGTATTGGGGTAAGTGAACCACCTTTAAGTGTGATGTGAATTTTGGAGGAAGTTTTTACCAAAATAATTTGTTATAGGATTAATTTCAAATTAATTAGGCTGCATCACTTGAGGATAAATGACAGAAGCAATTGCTATATCTCCTTATGTTTGCCCATATAAGGGTAGATCTTCTTGAAGGTTTAGCAATACAAAAGGAGTTAGGAACATAGTTGCTCTGTTTGCTAAACTACAAGGACCTATTTTGCTACTAATAAAACATTAGGGCATATTTGAATAATTGGCAAACATGAAGAATCTATCTGCAATTAATCATTTTTTATTTGCAACTATCTTACATATTTTACAATTTGTTTCCATGATATTTTTATTTAAAAAAATGTATAATTTCTTTTGCAATGCAAGTCGTTTTTTAAAATACAATATGAAAAAAATTCCAATTTACATAAACATTAGTCTTTAAAACCATCAAGTGCCGTATATTTTTAAATTTTTTTGAGATAGCTTCAGTCCACGTCCTGTTGGATTCTCCAAAACAATGTTTAGATTCTGGCATTTATAATGTGTGAACGTGGCAGTCATGGATAAAGGTGTTTGTGAACTAAGTTTGTTCTTTCACATGGTCTAATTTAACCTTTATTGCCACTACATCCTAATTTTATTTCTTTTGATCTTTAGAGCTTTGCCACAATTCCTTTCTTCTGTCTGCTGGATAGATGCTAGGTTTCTAATACAATTTTCATGTATCACCAACAGAAACTATCTTGAACTTCAATGTATTGGTTATATTTTGTTTGTTGATGTTGTTATTTAAATCTTATTTCTTAGTCGAAGAGATTTAACCAACATATGGTTAGACAAGGTCTCAAGCCCTGCTCTCCTGCTTTTACCAGGTCTGTAAATCTCTAAAGACTGTGCTGAAAGCTAGTCAGTCATACATATCTATTGTCCTTGATGTGGAGAGAATTGAAAGTTTGCAGATGAGAATTTCATCAGAAACAGTGCGGACTTCAATTTTGAATCATCCAAGGACAGGCTTAAAACCTGAGGTGGGGGGTACCATTTAGAATTTTGACAAGTTGTTTGTTTTTCTATTGAGAAGAATTTTTTTATTTCTCTCACTGCAGCATGTACGTACACTTGGTTTCCAAAAGTTGAGAATTTATCCTCCAAATGTTGATAGAAATAAACTAAAGTTTCAGCTGCACTTTCTGAAAACATTTCTTCCAAAAGTTATAGTTAAGGTGAAGTAAAAAAATTATGCATTTTCAAATTTTTTGCTTTCCTAGCTTAATTTTATTGCCCCAGTAAGCTTCTGTTCTGCAATTACATTTTTGATGTGCAGGGAATCCCAACTGTAAAACGGGCAGTCATTAAGAATGATAGAGGATCTTACAGCCTGTGGGTAGAAGGGTTAGTTTTTTGCTACGTTTGACTGAATTTTCCTTAGCACATTCTGTTTTTAATGCAGTATCTCAACTTCTCAAGACTCTTTTGTATGGCATGCATGCGAGCTAATGTCATTGTTTTGTTTGCTCTTTGTTTTTTTTTAATCTTTTATTATGGTATTTTTCCCTGTAACCAAGGGTTGGAGCATTTATCTAGGTTGTCTCTATTTTTTGTTTCCATTTGTGCATGTGTGATTGTTGTGCTATGAAGAGAGATTTTCATGATCTTAGATGTATACTTATAAATAGATAAATGAAGCTGATACAAAAAATAGAGAACAAAAAATAAATAAATAAAAAATATACAACATAATAATTAGATGATTTCTAATATTATGAGCTTTCCATAGTATTTTTCTTATCTCGCCAATAACACTATCACATAAATTAGAGCATATAGCATGAATCTCAAACTTGCTACAAAGATTTAAAATCGAAGATGTTTTTGAGCCTTTGACAATATGGTATTTCTAATAAATTGATAATCTACTTCCGTTTATTTTTTATTTCATAATAAATGGGATTGTTTGTAATATGGATAATTGTCTAGATATAACATATATGAATTATCAATTTGGTAACATTTAAATCATATTCTTCCATGAGACTATTTTTATCCAATATTTTGTAAAACGAATGCACCATTGCTTTATATCTAGTTTCATCGTTTCATTTATCTGGAATTGTATGCTTTTTTTCTTCCACATGGCACATTGTTTTTTTTAAAAAAGCATAATATTTGGCACTGTCAACATTAAAGTAGAGTTTAATTTGTTAGTGTTTTTTTTTTATATATAAGATATTTTTCTTGAGGCTAGTTCAATAGTGAAGCTAATACTGAATCAAGTGAGAGTTCGATAGATGATCTTACCAACCATGAATAATATCAATAAATATTTTGTCATTATTGGAATTTTGTAACTTTTCTATGCTAGAGAGTTAGTTAATTTGTACCAAGAAGTCTTGTTTCCAAACTTTTTCCTATAGTGGTTAGAAGTCTACTTAGTTCTATGATAGTCTTGGCAATGTGGAAAAAGATTACAACCACCATCACATCATTCAGCATTATCACCACAACAATGATTACTACAATCACCTTTTGCAACAAGAGCTATGTGATCAAGACCACAAGAAAACTAAATAAGATTCTCAATGAATCGAGCAGGACAGAGTCATGGACACGCTTTGAGCAAGAAGTACCTATTAATTAAGTTTGAGCTTATTGGACTGATGGATGGAAAACGGATAGAAACTTCGTCAGAAAAAACTCTTGTTTTTAGTGAGATTAGTGGTAAAAAGGTAAATTAAAGAAGCTCATCCCACTTGTTTTGTAAAATATTATAATAATCTTAAAGATAATTTTCATGTTGTTGTAAAGTAATATCAAAATAGAGAGATTATGCCTGAAAGATGATATCATCCTTGAAGTATGTGTGACTAAGAAAATTTGCATTCCTTTTCCTAGAACGTGGCCATGGTGCCACTAGTAGGTTTAAGACTATTAAGAATCCTTGTGAGAATCACATATTTTGTGGTCTATCACTTGGTATATCTAGATGGATTCGTTAGTTTGACAGCTAGAGAGACCAAATGATAAAGTTTATCATGAGGTTCAACAAGAAAATGAAATGCTTGAGACCACCAGAGGACCTCAATTGCTTGCATTGTGGTGATAAACTATGTTTTGACCTCCTTGTTCTTCTATCTCATACAATTGTGCCAATCAATGGCATAACTTGATTTAAATGTTGATTAGGTCTTTTCTTTGAAAGTGGTTAGGACTTTCCTTTGGAGCCATGATTTAAGCAAGCACTCTATCCACACTATGTCTTAGGAGAGTGTGATTCCAAAAGTTTAGGTGATCCCTTAGGTTATGGAGAATTGCCCTTGTTGGTAACCTAATTGCTGAGGTTTAGGAGAGGGGATGCTAACTTTGGGTGGATTTTTTACAGGCTAAGTATATATGGAAACCAGAGGTATCCATTCCTATTCAGTTAAGGAAACTCATGATCTTAGAAGCTTATTTATCTTGGTGGGAGCGTTATCAAAGAGCAACCTCAAGTGCATGTTTTTGACAAATTTTCCTTTATCGTCTTAGTCCATACCTAATTTCATGAATTTGGACATTAGAAATCCCATGGTGAATTAATTTCTAGATCTTGATGGGCAATGGAAGATATTGCTCTTAAAGTAATACTTTTGTAGAGGAATTAACCCATTAGATTAGAACTTTATCTTGTTCAAGAGTTTGGTTATAGAGCAAGATTGCCTGTGGTCCTACTACATCCTTAAATTGATAGCAGTTCACAGGCATGATAAGGGAGGGTGTGTAGTGTTGGAAGCTCGAGATGCAACCGGTTTATTCTTTTCTTTTCATGTTTACCAAGGAGTCAAGCCAACTAGGTTTTGGGTTATTGGTAGGGACCTTTCAACTTTGCTTCTTGCCCCTAGAGACATTGCGATGAGTGTGCTTCATCCACCTCTTATGTGTGGGTTTGTTCTTGAGATTTATGGTTAACTAGGGTTGATGCAGTACCCTTTGATGTCTAGAGAATTATTAGCAAGCTGCTCCGTTCCTTGGCTACTTGCGCCAAGGAAAAAACTTCTACTTATCTCGCAAACTAATACAATTTATCTTGCACTTGCAATGGGATGGTGCGATCATAGGCTTATTTGTATGCCTCAATTTATAGTGCCAAAAATTTTTTACAAACATGATAACCTTCCAATTCATGGATTTGGAATTCCCCTTGCCATCTTGGTGGCACGTGCAACTTGTCATCTAATATTTGGTATTTACATAATAGACAATTGTGGTGAAGAAGATAAAGCATCATGGTGGAGAAGATTCTAAGATTGGTTGGTGGAAGACCTGCGATTTAACAAAAAGATAGTGTAGATAGTCATAGAGAATCCCAACAAGTACACAGTTGAACTTCTATGAGTTTCACTCATTGAAATATTTTGAATCGAATCTCACAACCAAGACCAATTCTTATAGTAACAAACTTAGATCCACTTATTATCGAAAGCTACTATATACAATATGCAAGAGACTTATGTATGGAGATCCTTCCTAAGTCATAGCCTTCGTTAGATATGTCCAAATGAATATAAAACTAAATTTAGATTTAAATTCAAAGCTAAACTTATATTTATACTAAAATATATCTAAATTAACCAAATGAATAATAAATAAAACCAAACTAAAGTTAAATAAAATAAGGTTTACAATTGGATGGATGGTTCAAATGTTCTATTGGTGAGTATTGGTTGTCCAATTAATGAGCCTAAAGAGAAAGGAACATAGCTGAGTTGTCAATCAAACAGCCTAATTCATCTAAATGGATGCTCAATTGATTGAAAACAAGGAAGCACACAAGAAGATCCTCTATCGCTCCATCTAATCAAGAGAACATCCATCTGATGCTTGCATGCATCAGATATTTGATATTGTTGAATCTGCGTAAAAGTGCAAATCTTAACTTTTATTTCCATATATTTATTTGGGCATGACTTCGAAGATCATTTCCTCTCCTTGAAATTTGTGACTTAGTATTGAATATTTGATTATATTATTGTGTTCTGTATTAAACCTCCCCTCTTAAAATGGTAAAAAATTATCACTAGTTTTGGCAATCAATTATGACACATACATAACAATATTAGTAGAATATAGAACTATTAACTTAGCTTGAAGATTATTTAAAAATCAGATTTGCTTTTGGCTCAAATCAAAACAGACTAACCAATTATCAACCTAGCTCAACTCAAGTTATAATGCTATGGGCCAATTGTGAACCAAGTGTCGATTAAATTAAACTTGCTCAAAATCAAAGCTAAATAACTAAATGTGTATGAATATATTATGTATTCATCAATTCAATTCTATTGAGCATACAAAGAATTAACTTTATGGGATAGTATATGTTTTGACATTTAACATGATTGAATACATAAAATACATATAAATTTATTTATGATTGAAAAGCGAAAATTAATTGAAAGTCAATTCAACTTCAGCTAAAATCAAGTTCTAATTGACAACAAATGAGTCGTACTTCGAATTGAATTGAGGTCAATTCAAAACTTTTTAATTAAATTTTGAGCCAAGTTACTATCCACTTGAAATCAAATTGTTAACAACCCAAGAAGAATATCTCCATCTATCGATCCATCCAGATCTTGGGACATATGAGATAAGAAAATGGTCACATAATGCCCATGCCCCATTGAACATGCATAATACCTATGTGACAATTAAAACTAAATTCTTTATATAAAATAATAAGTTGAAATAGTATGTTAATGGAAAATAGCATGAATACGAATATGGTGATATAAGTGGAACTTTAAATTTTTTTAATTTTCACATCTATTATTAGAATCTACAATTTGTAGATAAGAAGATCCAAGTGCAAAGGTTTTGACTACATATGGATGATAAAAGAAAAAAAATAATGGCATTTATAAACTCTAAAGAGACATTAAGAATAGGTGATATAGACATAAAACAAAATTCAAATAAGGGATTATTTAAATTTAGAAATAGTAGGTATAGAAGAAAAAAAATTGTTTTAAAAGCTATCAAGAAATTTTTCAATATTTTTTTCATGACATATTTCAAAATGCATAAAGGAATTTGATGGTGTAATTTTCTCAATAAAATAGATAACTCTTGTGTTAGGCTTAGATAGAATTGGATGACAATTTAGGTGGTGGTAATAACTTGGGTTTAGTGGAAGGTTAAAAAAAGTATGGCACAATAAAATGGTATTTGGAAGGATATGTGAGAATTCGAATTCTTCAACTTCAAATATCAAAGCAAGATGAAGGTATAAGTTTCTTCGGTGGGTGATGATGTGTTAAACTAGATTATAGAGAAGGTCGTCTTTGATTATGTGAAAGTCAACGGCCCATATTTTGGTTCTGGTTCAAGTTTTGGTTTGGCATAGTATCTGAAGTTAAAGAGAATCACTTGATGGTTTTTTAATAACAAAAGATAGCAACTATGAAATTATAGATATAAAATATTGTTTTAGCATTTATGAAAGATATAAGTTTTTGTTATTACAGGACGAACATTCTATTTTTAGCAAAAGATCACTAAAGTTTAAATCTACAATACCTCATTAAATGTAATTAGAATAATCATATATTTGATTAGCATGACACATGTTTCAATGACTTTAATGTTGGAAGCATTAAAAAAATATAACAAAATAGGTATGTGGATGCTTTTTACAGTGAAGTTTTGACATAGAAGCATATTGAGAGCATACTAAACCTACTATAAAACTATTATGCATTATAATTATACAAGAATCTAATGGTCTTTCAATTGATTAAATAAAAGGTTATTGCTAGAGAAATTGGATACGAAATGATATGATGATGATATAATATAATCCATGAATAAAATGTAAAATTCAAATTCTTTTAGATGTCAATTTGACAAAGAAGATAACCAATATAATTTAACCACTTTTCATAAGTGATATGGTCTACATAAAGATTTAAGAAGGGATGGATCATATAGAAATAACAAAGAAATCATCATATGTAATGCTTTAGTAACCTAAATTAAATGCATAAAATAGAATCCATGCTTTTAAAGATATACCTTAAGATATGATAAATATGCTAATAAATTAATTATAGATAACTAAGAATTTTAAATGTAAAATAAAATAACAAAAATTGTTTCAACCAAACTTTCCTCTTTTTTTGTATTTTCTTGGATCGTTAACTTATTTTTTACAATTTTCTTGTATTATCTGCACATTTTTATAACATTTGAAAATTTGGAAAATGTTATATAGCTTTTTGTGAATTCTACCATGAAACTATATGAATGTAGCCAAATTTCTACCCATCTAGATGACGAAAAAGGGAATTCATTTTAAAAGATTTTCTCTAATTCATTCCCCATCTATACCTTAATTTTGACTTAGGCTTGAGGTGTGGTGGTTGGCTGAAGACTTTGTGTAGAAGAGGTCAGCTACAACCAGGAGGTTTGCTAGCAATGTGAGGATGGGCAAGTTAGCCGATAGTGCTAGTGGTCACAACAATTTCAAGAATGGCAATTGTTAGGGAGAATGAGGGAAGCAAAAGATGTGTTAAGGGCTCAAGGTCTAGTGGGATCTTTGCAACCACGAAGGGAGTTTAAGGTTAGTTGTGCAAGTTATGAAGAAGTAGGGATCAACAAGGCTAGCCATGGAAGCATCAAAAGTGCCTTCTATGATGAAGGCAAGGATTCACAAATGGGTGGCTAGAGATAACTAAGAGAACAACAACTTGCACAACAATTGAGGTGTCATATGTAGAGGTAGCTGAAGGAGCTTAAACAATAGGATACGAGTGCACTTGTAAGAACTGTAAGGAAAGGAAAAAGATAATGATGAATCATTGGCATGGATGAAATGCAATATGTCCTACCATAATACTAGATTTTTATAGTAGTGGTCGAGAAGATAGAGCTTCGTAACAAAGAATATTCTAAGGTTTATCAATGGAGAACCTTAGATTTATTAAAAAGTATTCATGGGGTGAATTTAAACAAGAAATCAACAATGGGTAATTGGAGATAATACCAAGGATTCATAATATGGGACTTTTGTTTGTATCATGTGTAGAATTTCTTGGATCAAATCTCACGAGTCAAAGCAGCATTCTGATGACAAATTGAATTTTATTAATTATTAAAAACTATTGAAATCAATGTGCAAGCCACCTATATATTGAGTTCTTTATTGGATTGATGACAGTTGATCCCCATGAAGGTAATACATTGTTTTGATGATAATAGTCTATTTAAGCATCTTTCTTATGTTCTAATTTGTCTATTTAATGTGTTAAAATTTAATCTAAACAATAGATAGACAGTGGATTTTTAACTTTAGGTGAATGATTGGATTCTTGGAGACTTAAAGGTAAGAGAGAAAGATGTGTCTTTCAAACTGTTAAGGTTTATATCTTCTAAGACATATATAATGATTACATCAAGTTGCCAACAATACGTGAGAGCTTACATTGCACTCATTAAGCACTTGTTTTCATTTAGGTAAATATGCCTTAATAGCTCTAGTTAAATATCACCAATGGTTATCAAGATTAGTATAACTTAGTGTGAAGTAGACGATAAGGGAACAGATTTTTTGATCTAGGTTATTACTAGTGATCTATACAATTTGACCATATGATCTTATAATCAGATAGTACGACGTGTTCGCATGAGCTACATACAAGTGATCAAACAGTTCGGAGAAGAAAAGAACACCATGCAATTTAGTTAACATAGGAATCTCGATAATTTCATATGATTGGTATTACTTATTGTAAGTTACAATTGATTCAAAAGAATTTCATTAAAACATTACAATAACTAAATGATAAAATAATATTGACTATATATTATCGTACAGCACGATTAATGGAATACATCTAGTTTTCAAGTCATGCATTACATTTGTGTTACCCTGTGACTTTTGTATGGTGCGATAATCTGTATCATACAGCATGATCAATTAAGGATACTTATACACAACATATAATAGAAAACCAAAGAGCTTTGTGTAGTATATTAATATTCTAACAAATAGTACGAATAATTCACTATATGAGCATCATACAGTACAATCCACTTATCGCATGATACGAACAGAATAAAAGTCTAGAAGGGCTAGTTCAAAAATGCCTTAAATACCAAATTAGACTTTGGAATAGCCATTGTAACTTCTTTTAGAGGGACCTATGCATTTTAAATTATAAATAAACCTCCTAATTATAGGATAGAAGATGATGAAGTGAGATAAGTAAATGATAAATTATTGAGAGCATTATGGTATAGCAACTAGCGTGATATCTATGATAGTAGTTTGTTAGAGGTCAAAGCATTTTACTGAAATATCATTCCAGTTGAGAACTTTATTTTGGAGCTTTTGAAGTTGTCAATTATTGTTCTAGTCTGTGCTTCTCAGAATAATGAATTTGTTTGAAGATAGTAATTTATAAGTTGTACACACTTTGATCATAACTACATTAAGTTTGGTGATTTGCTTTCCTTCTATTTTTTTTCAGTACGAACTATCTTGCAGTAATGGGTACTCCAGGAGTTGATGCAAGCAGAACTACAAGCAATAATATTATTGAAGTATGTCAAACACTTGGTATTGAGGCTGCAAGACAGACCATTATTAATGAAATTAAATTTACCATGGAAGGGCATGGCATGAATATTGACATCCGCCATATGAAGCTCCTTGCAGATTTAATTACTTACAAAGTATGATTTTTTGACCCCCATCGCCATTTTCGTATGCAAATAGCTCAAGCCTTTTCCTTTTATCTCATGTACTAATTATTCACATCACATCTATTCCAGTAGTTAGATGCATTTATTGCAAAATTTTGTTGAAGTTAATGCAATTTACTAATACTTGAATTTTTTTCTTGCTAGGGTGAGCTGCTTGGTATGACCAGACATGGCTTCGTAAAGATGAAAAGTAGTGTTTTGCTGTTGGCCTCATTTGAGAAAACATCTGATCATTTGTTCAACGCTTCATATAGTGGAAGGGATGACCTTATTCAGGGAGTGAGTGAGTGCATTATAACAGGCGTTCCTATGCAGTTGGGCACTGGAATACTTAAAGTCAGGCAGAGGTATATTTGAATTACATTTATATCACTTATGTTTCAGCTCAAGAAAAAATTATTTTGAATCAATTGGCTTTTAAATTTATTGCTTCCAACAGAATTTAAACAGCTTAAACGTCTATGATTTATTTGCTAAATGAACTTATTGAGTAGAAAGTTCATCGAATAACTAGCTATTGAACATGGTGAAAAGGGGATAAGTAATTTGTACTTATCTTTAGCACAGCAAATGCAAGCATGTGATGTAATTTCCAAACTTTATCACTATCAAAATGCAGAGTGCAAGACCTTCCTGAACTGAAATATGGACCAGATCCCATTATCAGCTGAGACAAACTCCAAGTCCTTACCAAAGGTGTTTAGTTATCTCTGAATTGAGGAACATGATTGCCCTTGGATTGGAGAAAACCAGCCTTCTTACAGCAAGAGTGTTTTAAGGTTTTATATGGAACACATTTACTGAAAACTTCTCAGGATTGATTAAATATGCTAAATGTTTTGATGCTAACATGGCTGTATGAAAATTTGTCTACAGATGTCGACGATATCAAAGGGATGAGGGAGATCAAAGGGTATGTTTAGACATAACAAGTCATTGGCTGCTACCAGAATGTTGTAAACTATTCTTTCTGATGGCAACCAAAGTTGTTGAAGATGATACAGGTGAAGAAACTGATGGCAAGAAGGGTAAGTCTTCAACTTTAGATGCGTTAAGGCTTTAAGAAAGTTTTGTTACTTGAAACATGGTAAGCTGTAACATAAGGTTTATTTGTATAGGATTTGCTTCAGCTTTATAGATTCATTTCCTGACAATGCTTGGTTGCATTAAGAAATGGAACATCCTGTTCTGGCTTTATGATGTTACAACTTCTGTTTAAAGAAATGTTCAAGCACCTTTTCTTGTTGTTGTTAATCATTTACATGTTTTACAATACTAATGTAAACATATTCATTGTAACACAGTTTGCGACACCAAAGGCATGGCTTGAGATGTGTATTGAATCAAAGTAAATAGTATAAGTCGAAAATGATGAGTTGTAAGAGTATGGTTAGAGGGGTAAAGCCCCAAAGCTTCCCAATGATGGGCAATGGCATGCAAAATAGTGGGAAGCAAGAAAAGCTTTGGAAGCATGGAAAGTGAGATTAGAAAGCGAAATGGAGGGGAGATAAGATGGATCAATGGTTTTTTGTTTTATGAGGCTCTTGAGGAAGTGGTGTAGAGGAGATGGAGAGTTTGAGGGATGGAGAATACACTTGAAGGGGGCTAATTTGGGGTAGTCTCAACAAGGAAGAATTTAGGAGGGATTTTGAGAGAAGATGATAGGTCTTGTTATGTAAAAAGTTGTCATAATGGTAAAGTGAGCCATTAGGAAAACCAAAGGTCTTGAGGGTTGTTTAGAAGAGTGTGTTTATATGACAATAAGGGTAACAAGCAAGGTGCATGAGCTTGAGATAGTGAAGATAGTAAATAGATAGAGAAAAATAATAGATCATTTTATTCTATATTGCATCTCTAGATTTTTAGGTTATGTTGGTTACCTTTTAGGTTTTGGTTAGTTATTTCGAAAATCTAATGTGGTTAAATGATAAATTAAGCGAAAGATAATAATATTTTTACCAATTTTGACATTAATTTCAAATGAAAGGGATTTCACAATATAAAAAAACAAGAAAAATTATAACTAAGTATAATTGAAAATAAAAAAATTGTGTAATACAATGCATTACTTATGTGTAGTTTTTTTTTTATCTTGAGCATAATTATGAAAATATTATAATAACTATTTAAGTTAATGAGAATAACAATGTTATAATATTTTTGTTGTTATGAATTTAATTAATTTGGTTTATATATAAATCATAATAAATATGCATATGATATAATTTTATAAAAGATTTTTTTTATTTTATTTTGTATGATAATTAATTTTTTTGTATTATTAATTTGAGAAAAGAAAAGAAAAACATGTGAATGATGATGATAGTGATAGTAATAATTTAATAATTCATCAAATTACTATTAACTATTAGGATAAGAAAGTTAAGAGTCATAAGAAAGATAATTTATGTGTTTCACACTTTGGCAATGATAGAAAAGTGCTCTTAATATTTGCACTTTTAAAGTTGAAAAATTAGTATAAAATTGTGTGAATATTATTTAGTTTTAGTGCATAAAGCTAAAAAGAAATAAACAAAACTTTAAAATGTGTTTGAGATATATGATTATTCAAATTTTTTTTAAAATATATCAAGACTATCATCTACTAGAGAAATATAATTATGATAATAAATAATTATATATATTTAGATTATAAAAATCTCAAATATCTTTTTACATAAAAAAATTAATTCTAAGATAAAAAAAATTAATTGAAAATAATAAAAGACCATGGTTTGAATATTATTTATTATTCTAATAAAACAAAATTGTTGCTAGCTTGAGCAAAAGAATTAACATGAATAACATGCCTACTCTTCTATGGTGAGAGATGAAGACTTGGATCATCTCATCTTGATATATTTGTCGATATAAACAATCACGTTCGATAATGGAAAAATGTTGTAGATGTTAGTTCTCCTTTGTTTTTGAACGTACGACACATGTTTACTTTTATAAAAATATGATAGAAATAAATAAGTTATTATTTATTTACTTATGGGGAAACTTTATTGATTATGTTGTTTAATTTTTAGACTTTTATGGTTTCTATTATGGATCGGCTGAACACTAATTATAGTTTATTTTAAAAAATTCAATATCATATTAAAAAATAAATTTGACCTGAATAAAAAAAATGGTAAAAAAAAAACCTTAATAAAATTGGATTATAAAATGTTTTTGGCAAGCGAAGGCTTAGACCAAATTCCAACCCTGCAAGTTGCTTCGTCAGACTAAGCCGGCCGTCCTCACTCGGCCGGCCTCCGGTCTGAGTTGACAATTTCAATTTTATTATTAATTTATTTCGAATTTAAGTTTAGTTTATGATATGGATGATAACGTGTCAATTACATAATTTTAGTTAGTAAAAGCGAGAGTGACAATTGTTTTCTTAACGCAGCTTTCTCCGGAGGCCGCCTTCTGTATCTCCCCTATTGGCCGTTTTGCCGAGGGTTTCCTCTCTTTGTCCGCTTGAAGATGGGAGTGGGGATGATCTATGATATGATCGATCGGGTTTTCATCTTTTCCTTTATCGCGATACGGCTAAAGGTTATGATTGGCGGGACGCAATTGGGAAGCTTTTTTTTTTTTAATATAATTCGTTCTCCGAACATGAATTGTTCTTTGTAGGAACTTTGGATCTTTCCCTGGCTTTCTCTGCAGATGGCGAAGTCCAAAGCGAGAAGAAGAAAGACAACGCGATGGTGACGCCATAAGTGATGTTCTCGAAGAGATGGGATGCAAGAGGAGTTTAATTGTTGTCCTATGCAATGATGAGGTTGGACTAATCGTCTCGGTCGCGGAAAAATTCTTCTAGAGCTCCGACTCATTCTAGGTATATATCAAACCAACAGCGTTTACTTCTATGAATGTGCATCTAATTCTATCTCGTGTGTCTATTTTTTGAAGAGAGAAAGAGTGAGAGGCGAAGAAGAGGATTATGTGCTTATCTAATCGTCGTTAATTTACGAAGATCTTTGATTTACATTTGCAAATTTGCACTGGACTTGGGAATAGAAGAGAGGCAAGGGGGAAGAAACTGTTGAATTGTTCCTTGTACTATTTCAAGGTTCTTTTGTGTTCCTTGCTTACTAGAAATTGAGCTTTTTTACAGATTGCAGCCTGGATGGTGTGCTGCTTCTGCCATTTTGAAAAAATTATTAGGTTTTTTTTTTATAAAGACGTGGAGATTGATGTTCTTAAATACAGTGCTAACAACTTGATCACATCCTGAGACTTCTGAACAAAGCTAGAGGGAGAACAAGCGTAGAAAATACACAATATTTGTGTGAAAAATCATGAATCTGAGGAAAAATCACACCACTTGTAGAATCATCTCTATTAGTAGCAGGTTTATACCAAAGCAGATACGAGAGATCCACTCTACTCCTTGCAAACCTTGGACCAACAAAAGTCAGGTTATACAACATAAGAAACACTATTTAGCAAGAAACTTTGGACTGAAAATTTATGGCTTATTTCTATCATGATTGACCATCTGATCGATATCGAACAATCTGATGCCATCGTTCCACGACAATTGTTTATAGGAAATTTCTAGATTAGAAATTTGTAGCGTGTTATTATCACGATCTAACTATCTAAGCATGCATTAGATGGTTTGATATCTATGTACTGCTTGAAACATCATTCTATCATCATGGTTTGATCAACCTATCAGATTGTTTTACTTTGTGCATCAGATGTTTTGATCTCCCTATCATATCGCTCGATTAATATCCTATATTTGGAATTTTTTGTCATCTTTATTTGTCTAAGTCCATCGTACAAGGCAATTCTAAGAGTCAGACAGTCCTATCTGTTGCAAGAAAAGAACATATGACTCTATATCTCATCACAACTCAGCCTTTCATATCATTGCAATTTTATGTGCACATGTTACTATTTCTTTGCAATTTATTGTTCAAAATATTTAGCCACTGTATTAGCTGGGGTTTTGTATACAAAAAAAACTTAGGTTTACTTTCCAATACTAGCGGAGGAATTTCTTCTATTTCTCGTTGATTTATTTTTTTTCTTTTGAAGTGTTATTTGATTTTGCATCGCTTAATTGTTTATGTATTGGATATGCTTTTGAATTGTTTCATACGATATGATTGCATCAAAACTATCATTGCTAGTGTTTCATTAAATGAATGCAAAATCGACCTAAATTGTTTCTTAATACTTGAGTCATTTTTTCATATGTACGGAGGTTGAAAGTTATAATTCTTACTATAAATTTGATGATTTACGAAAATAAGATACACTAATTCCATCTCAAATAAGTACGAAAAAGATTGAAAAGATAATTGCAATTTGATTGATTGCCAACCTATGTTTCGTAAAAGGTTCTTTTAGGTTATGTTGAGTAAGTCATTTTGAAATGATGTTTTTACAATAGTGATTTTCAAAATGAGGTTAGGCATCAAGATGATCTTGGTTCAAAATGCAATTTTCTAACTCACAAAATAAAAAAAATGAGAGTAGATGAATTTGTTGTTATCATAATTAATGCTAAAAAAATTCATTTTACTCTTTTATCAAAATTCAAAAGATATTTTAGTCATTCCACAACATTGATTATTTCAATTAAAACTTTTTAATATCATATTATCAAACACAATTTTTAAATATTTTTTAACGATGATATTTTTCAAACAATCTTAGTCATTAATCAAATTAATATCTACATCTTTACCAAGCCATATTTTAGTGAAGCCCAAGTGTTCACCTAAAGATGGACGTAAGCTATTTGTTGGATCACCTCAAAATCTACTTGTATTGGCTACACAGCTCTTCCCAATACCTTATGTTTGGTTTTAGCAATGAAGAAAGAATCTTTTTCTACCTCAATTACTCTCCCTTCAAGAGGCTTTGGAGTATGATTTCAGCTGAAACACTACAATATTGCTGTCAAGCAAATTTTCGAACAAGAATTATTTGTTTTTTATTTTTCTCTTAGAAGTTTAATTTGACAGTAGCATCTTCTCATCACCAAGATGGCAACCCTTGTTTGTTATTCAGCTCTTTAAAGTATGAAGGGGATAACTGAAAGGAACAGCATGCATTCCAATAACATTGCAACAGTGCATCAGCCATCTCTTAATTTGCATGTAAGTTGATTTCATTTAAGGTTGAAGTCTCTTTTTTTTTTAATATAATTCTTCCCTTGTCTTTGTTAGTTCTCTTATTGATTATTCTTTGTTTGACTTCACAAGTATAGAAGTGCAAGTATAGAAGTAGAAATGAATTGGCACATCCATTAATAATCAAGACTATTTTTAAAACAAAAATCCTTGATCTTTTTGAAAAAGAATTTTGAAATTTTTGTTTTTTGGCTCTATTTTGTATTCATAGTGAACATTCTCAAATATGAATTTATGGTTGATGATTTGATTATTCTAGTTTTTGTAGCATTTTTTTAATATGAAAAAAGGAAGTTGAAGATGTTATTTTTGGTGCACCTTAATCATACTCTTTACCCCTCAAAATAGTTTTGATGATTAGCATGGGTTAATGTCAACTCTAGTTACCACGGGTGACAGTGTTTCCTGACAACAGGCTTTTCTTTTCTAGATTACATTGTACACCATTTCTCGGTTGCCTTTGGGTCACGTTGCCTTTGGTTCTAATTATGTCATTGGTTTTGGATATGCTTGATTTGGATTGGAGCATCACTTTAATGTAAAGCATGGAGTTGGATCAATTCAATAGTAATAATCTATCACGAATGGTCAAGACAGAAGTATTGTGTAAGAATTTCCTCATGATCAGAACTTCCAGTCCTTGTTGAAAGGTGAAAGTCTCCCAAAGACTCATGGAATGGGCCATTCAAATTGCTTCATTATCCTCTAGTTTCACGTCCTTTCTTCTTGAGCCACCCCTCATGTGGACCTTTGACTTCATCCCCTTCACCACTAGCTCTCCAATTTATTGTGTTTCCAAACGATCTTTTTTTTTTTTTTTTTTTGATGTTACTCATATGGGGTTTTCTCGAGTGAAATGTTTCTCGCTCCATCCCATTTTCTCTTTTTAGTACATCCAACTTCTTTCTCAAAAATCAACTCGAGGGATTTTTATTTTTATTTTATAGCTGGAGAACGGCAGTTTTGCAGCATTGAGCATACAAATGGCCGATGCAAGTAGGCAGATAAGGTCCTTTCAGTACTAAGCTGATTTACTTCTTTAGAACTTCTATTAATGATCTAGTAATCTATATTGCATATTCTTCAGACATATGAGAGGTGAAGATCTCCAAGGATTAACCATACAAGAGCTGCAACAGCTGGAGAAAACCCTTGAAGTTGGACTAAGTCGCGTTATGCGAAGAAAGGTATGGCATGCTCTAGTCTACCTCTGGTACATGTTATAATCGATGAAATCAAATATTTTCTCATTGCACTAAAACATTTATGTTTCATTTGGATGCATCCATAAACCTAATAACAATTGCATCATCTACAGGATGAGCAAATCCTGGAGCAGATCAATGATATCAGGAACAAGGTGATGGGCTAACTTCATTTTTTTTTCATGTTTTTTGCTGTGAGAATTAGCAGGAAGTGAGCGTACTTTTTTGGTTCTTTAAGCAAATTAAATTATAAATCCCTATAATTGGTTGATTGATGCTAAAATTCAAATCAATCTCATATTGCTGATGTACAGGAGATGCAACTGCTGAAAGAAAATGCATGGCTGCGGCACCAGGTAGTGCCTTTTATTTATACTCATGTCTTAATGTTTGTGATAAACAATTATCTTCTCTTATGCAGCTTGCAGATATTTCCAGCATAAGAAAACAAGTGGCTGTTGAAGCAGAAATTGCTTTCCAGGAAGATGGGCAATCCTCTTTATCAGAAACTAATCTCACTCATTCGGGAAGTCGTGAGAATGATGATTTCTCTGACACTTCTCTACGATTAGGGTTTGTATCTAACACTCCCAAAACCATATTTAAAGCATATGATGAATGGTTGTTCATCTTTCGTTACAGTAACAGTGATAATTTCTTTGTTCCTGCCTTCGCTTCGTGCAGGTTTTCATTTCCAAGCAGGAAATAACTGAAGACGGCCATTTACAAAAGAGAGAATTTGACTGCAACATAATAATCCTCTTCTAGAGGTTTTGCTCAGTATGGATTCAAAAACTATTCTTTTACTTGTAACTTGTGGTTTTTGTGACAATTTGTTACTTCTAAGCTTGATTACTTCGTTAGAAATCAAGACCGTCTGCTCTGAGGGTTGTCTTATAAAGACCCGTACGCTTCCTATCAAGGACAGGGTGAAATGGGGTAGGTTAAATTATTATTAATATTCATTTCGCTTTATATTTAGTTGCTAGGTTGCCTTAGTTGTAGCATTAAAATTTTCTTATTATGAGCCATGGGTTCTCTAGTTAATGAAAATTTTTCATAGAGCTAATTCAAATGGATGGCGTGAATCAATCATGCTTCAACATAAGATTTTAGGCTTTTTATACGAAGTTGATGTCTAGCATAAATTGTTGACTACCATCGTCTATTCTGGGTAGATTTTACAAATTTATAAGTCAAGTTATACTCTCAACATACCCAAGATATTAGTCACTATTGTCATTCTTAAAGTTTTTAAAAGTTTGTAAGGCATTTTGATTCTTCTAATGTGTGAGGTTTGTTTAACTTTTCTTATTTATGAATTTAAATTAATCTCATTCATTAAAATGACAATAATTGATATTATATGAAATGGTTTTGGGTTTTGGATTTTGGATTTATCAGAAGAGAATTTTAGAGAATGATAAAAAAATTGTTCAAATATTAATTTAAACTCTTTAGAAAGGGTTATTAATGTTGCAAAGTTAAAAGGATATTTAGGAAAGCCATAAGATAGGATCATTGGCTTCAATCACATATGAAAACTTGAGCATTTATTATTATAGGTAAGTTCACTTGAATATTAATTGGATAACATAAGATAGAAACATTCAAGTTAAGCACATTTGAAATCTCTTTGGGTATCTAGGATATACCGTTCAGAGTGAAATACAAATGATGGTTCTTTTGGGTAAGGGGTATTGCTTGACTAAGTTGATAGTTTAATGGGATTTTACTTGGTTTGATTTGGATATGATTAGAGATATAGCTCAAATCATGATTGTTTTGATAAGTTAAAGTACATTTAGTAGTACTAATGAATGGTTTAGTCATTAAAGGTCAATATTGACATTTAATAACTTAGACTACCAACTACAACACTTAGATTGCACAGAGGTGCTAACTGGTGCACCTGATAACATTTGGGGGCTAAGCAATGAGTTTGAAAACATTTTGGTGTATGATGTTTGTGTAGTTTCATCCCAACAAGGGTATTAATAATTTTCACTTAAAAGCATGTTTTGGTGAATTTAAGTGTCTCTTGAAGGGTTGTAAACTTTAGCAAATATATTTATTGGAATTTCTTTGATAATCGTTACATATGTTTATGTCTTAAGGGCATTTTGGCCATTTTAATATATAGGGATAGTTTTGTGTTTTTGAGGGATTTGAAGTGAATTGAAAAGTGGTATACAACTTGTATAGTCCCTTGGATGACATTGAAATATTTGAAAAATTTTCCTAAGAGCATTTTGACAATTTACACACCTTAAAGGCATTTTGATAGTTTATGTGATAGTTAGAATAGGTTATCATGCTATGCAAGTAATGTATTGTCTTGATTCTAACATTTGTTAAGTATATAATAACAAAAATATTATCGCACCTACCCCTCATTGTTAATGAATAGTTTCAATGATCAATTAGTATCACATTTACAAGTTGGCATAGGCTTGAAATTAGAGCTTCATCCTTAGAATCGATTCAATGATTGGAAAGTCATTGACAATTCTCTTTCAATTTTCTAATTGAGTATAAGTTATCCCTGTCTCAATAAGCAACATACTCGTATTGGTTCAAGGCTTCACAACTTAGTTGGCTCATAACTTGGGTAGATAATTTCCGCAAGTGTACCGATCCTTTTATCGCAAGTCCTTTGTTGTAGGTATGCCAAACTCATTTATATCAACACCTTGTGCAATCCAAACATGATGGATCCATTCTTCAAACAAAGAATTAATAGCTTTTGCTTTGCTCTTGACTCTAAATCTTTGAAACTTTGCTCATCATTAGATGTTCTTTGCCTACCTTTGCACATGCACTCACATTACTTGTGTCAAACAATAAGCTAAATTTATAAATGAAATGTATTTGGATTTTTTTAAGTTAGTTTCTCATATTGTTGGTCATATCAAGTGCTAAATATTATTTAATAGAGAATGATAACATCCTCATTAGTATAACTCTCTAGATTGTAGATCAATATTGGTGTAACACAGCTCAAATGTCATAGGTGCATTTTATCATTCATGGCATGGAATTGCAATCGGCATAATAGAATAAAATATTGAATATTTAAAGTTTATTTATTTTTTATTAAGCTTGTTTATTATATAGTAGTTTCAAAATCTGTATTGTGGGAGTAAATTACTATGAATATCGTAATGTGATAATTTTAATTTAATGATATCTAATCATTGCAATTTTAATTTATCAATATGGCTTATTTACTTTGATTATAAATTTAATATTTTAATATTAAATTTATTAAAATATATAGTATTTAAAAATTTGTTTGGCTTGAGGCTATGGACAACGAGTTCAAAGAGGGGGATAAGCTATGTGTTGACTTTTTCGGAAGGGAAGCGCATATGGGAGTTAAATAAGGGAATAAAAAGATGAAGTAGAAAAAAATAAGTGAGAGATCATGCATTTTTATCAAATAATATTAAAAAGAGTTAACAATTATTTATTAATAAAAATAGTAATAGGGTTACTAAAGTATTAGTATCGATAAAATAAATTAGTAATTAAAATAGAATGCATCCATAAGCAAAATGAAATATGGAAATAATAATTAAAACAATAATATTTCGAAGACTGAGTCATAATAAGATGAATAGTCATTTTTCAAACTTTTTAATTCGAATAAAAATTTAATCAGAAATATTCAATGATCTTGGAGATAAAAAAAAAAAAAAGATGGTTTTATTTAAAATGTAGGAGTTAGAATGTATTATTCGTTAAGTTTACCCACAACAAATTCCAAGCACGACAAATACTAAAAATGAAAAGCGAAGGAAACGAATTCAAAACGGTTTACTCGTTTCATTTGAGAGCCTGAACCTTCTTTCTGGCAAAGAACATGACGATCCGAGGGAAGAAGGATTTCTTCCTCGTGATCTTCAGCAGCGGGGCACCGGCTTCGGCAGAAGAGTGCTCTACGATAAGGTTGGGCGTCGTACTTGCGCGAACCGTAATGGCGGAAGGAAAGCTGTTTGAATCCCTGCTTCCGTCGAAGCTCCTCGAGTAACAGCACTTCACTGTGTTACTCAGGCCTTCTTCGGCAGCGTCGCTCTCTTTCCTGCACTTCAGCTCTTGCTCTCTCCACTCCCTCAACATCTGCTCTGTCTCCAGTTTCCCTTCTGTGGCCTCTTCGGCCTTCAAAGTTGCGTCTTTTAGTGCTTCTTCCTTTTCCTTCATCTCCTTGTATATAGCCTCCATTCTTTCGAGGCTGGCCGCTTCTTTCTCCTTGGCTTCTTTGATCTTCTCCATAGCCGCGGACACTCTCTCGTTGGCCAAATTCTCGGCATCAATGGCTTTCGCTTTGAGGTCATCGTATTCCTCCAAGGTTATGGTAAATATTTTAGGTGAATCCTCGAACCCATTATCCACAGCATCTTCACTCTCCTGCAGTGCTCTGATTGTTTCAAGCGCAGACTTCTCCGAGGCTTTGACTGCTTCAATCTCCTTCGTCACAGCTTGGAGTTTGAGCTCCACTGCCCTTTGTCTGGCGTTGGCGAGCTCTGCCTCCTCCTTCGCTTTCTCCAGCTCTAGGCGCGCGGATTCACGTTTAGATTTAATTACTTCCTCCATTAATTTTTGGGCTTTCTCCTCGAGCTCTGCTTTCCTCTGTTTCTGAACAGCCATGCAGTTCGTCTCTGTTTCTAGCTTAGACATGAGCGCCTTTGCCTCGGCTTTCAGGCAAATCACCTCTTCCTTCGAATTCTCTATGCTCGCCTTCACTTCCTCGAGCTCCTTTGCCGAAGCCAGAGCCGCTTGGTTTGAACGCAATGTGTCCTCCTCCAGCTTCTCCGACTGCAGCTTCAAAGAGGAGAGAAAAACAGATGCTGTCACCAGTCTCAGCTCGAGATCAATGGCCTCCGAGATCTGTTCATCGAGAGACCTCAGCTCCTCTTGTGCTTGCTGCATCTGCTGCTCCCAGTTCCCGGGCTCCTCCTCCGTGTCCATGGCTGCATTAAACTTCTGTTCTTCCGCTTCAACGTGCGACGCTTGTGCCAATTCGAGCGTCTCCTTCATGGAGATGAGCTCCAACGTGAGTTCTTCAACCTTCTTCTCTGACTCTTCGGAAGCAAGAATGGCCTCCTCTGCCTTCTTCTTCACATTGTTCCTTTCTTCATCCAACCGATCGTAGTCCATTCGCAGAACCTCAAGCTCGTTATCCACGGACCTCAGCTCATCGACTGCTTCCATATATCTCGCTTTGGCCACATTTACCTGTGCCTTGGCCGCAACGCTGGCCTCGTCGCCAATCCCCTGTTCCATCTCCTTGACCCTAAGCTGAGAAAGCTCGGAGTCCTGCTTTGCCTGAGCTTCCTCTGTGTGAGCCTTATCGAGACGAAGCCTCAACTCGTCTACGAACCTCCTTGTGCCTTCTAGCTCCTGGAGCACTCTTTCCTTCGCTTCTTCAACTGATTCCGCCTGCTTCTGATACAGAGCAAGTTCCTGCTCCATCTTCTCCAGACCTTGTTGGACATTTCTGTTCCTCTGTTCAGATCCCACAAAAAAAATTCACAAGAAATGTTATCCCAACTCGAATTTGAAAAGAACTGGTCGAATGGAAGTCAAATCACCTCCAAGGAAAGAACTCTCTGAGCTTTCCAATCTGCTGTTCCTCCGAATTTGTTTGCGGCCACCTTGACGGATTCGAAGGGCGCCGCCGTGTCGATGAGGATCCGGCTCGGGTCGAACTCCCGGTTCCGGCCAGGGGAGTTGGGAGATTCCGACGACCGACCCCAAATGGCGTGGCCACGCCAATAACTGAACTTGTTAGCCAAGCCACCATCTGGGTGAACGCCGTTGAGTCCGTTGCTCAGTTTTATGGGCTTTATTGCAGCCATTGGAGCAACCTGCGTGGTAGAATCCCCTACTGTTGTAGGAGAAGGAGGAGGAGAGTGCTGTCTCAAAGATTGTTCTCCAACGCTCTTTGATTCTTCCATCATGAAGGAGACGAGACCTGGATTCTAAAAGTTCCGATTGAAGATAAAGAAGGCTCACTCACTGACCATTTCCCTTCCCCTTGTAACAAAAGCAGGGGAAAACAGGGGAAGGGAAGAGACGTAGAGAAGAGAAGCAAATGAATCAATCCATACAGAAATTGACCATCGATTATTCCGCAGTTAGTTTCACATTTGTAGGGTTAAAAGCCCTTCAAGAGGCGTAAGCCAGTTCGCCTTTGTTATTTATAGAATTACTTTAACTGCATGCTTAATTTGTAAATAATATTTTGCATTTATATTTGTAAAAAAGATATTTATAATTTTATGGTTTATTTATGCCAAATATGAAAATTCCCAAGATGAATTCTAAAATGTATAAAAAAAAAAAGTAAATAACTATGATTATATTCAAATTATAAAGTATAACTTAAATATATTAAGCATTAGAACCGTCGGCTTCTAAAGCCGGGCTTCATCTCAAAGGGCCACTGGAGGAGTAGGGGCATGCGCCGACGAGGCACCGATGGCTGAATCCACTGATAAGGAGGATGGAGGAGACCTAGGCGACGGCGGTTCTGGCTAGGGCAAAGCTAGCAGATCTCTGCGTCCGTGAATTCCCTCTATCTTAGCCGCATGCGAAGGGCACGAGCAGAACGATCGGGACACCAAGGAAACGCCAACTTCCTCTGTTGCTCACAGCAAAGGCCTACAGGATGAAGTCGGGGAGGTATCGCTAACTGATTGAGCGAATCCCTAAGAGACAATCGTTAGAAACAAAAATAAAGAGCCACTATGTATCCTTATCTCTTGCTGCCAGCGCTTTTTTTAACCATGGATTCTAAACCCCCGTTCGTGAATTGTAACTAATGTGAAAATAGTCATGACGAGGCTTTCGCCGGAAAACTACAGCCGAAAGCCGTAGTTCGGGGGATCTTTGAAGCTGGAGGATGGCAGCAAAGAAGCACAGAAAAGTAAGGACTTTATTGAGAAAGTTTAATACTTGAGGAGTCATTGATGTTCTAAACTTTATTGCTTTTTTTTATATGTGTTTTGTTTTCATGCTTTATATGAGTTTTTATAGATATTTTAGAATTATTAATGTTCTTTATATTAAATTAAGATGTTTGTTCCTAATGAGATATTTTTATCTAAACGAACTGTTAAGGTTTAATGATCACATGTTGTGTCAACTTATAAAATGTAATTATATGCTTCATACAAATTATGATATCATCGTTTATAGTTATAATAGTTTAGTTGTTTAAAATTACAATGTGCATCCTAACAACAATATTCTTTACTCTCAATACTACCTCTTGAGTGTCTTGTGGTGTTCATCATTTGCACTTGTAATACTTTAGCTAATGTATATTGAATTATTGTTATAAGTTTAGTAAAAACAATTAACATAGACATTGTATATAAATTGTATTATAAATTGGGTTATAGTATATATTGAGTTTATATATAAGTAAAATAAATAATTATCACATGTTATAGAAGTATGTTGTATAAAAGATAATATCAATATAGTGTTTTAATATTTATATGACTCATTAGTGATTTTATGTTCTTTTTAAGTATTTTTTAGCACTTTGATATTTACATTGTTTGTAACTCATTACGCCAAGTTATCTTATGTTGTTTTATATGTTCATCATAACCTAAATTATAATACACCTTTATATGGTTCATTATCATGTAGGTTATATTACATTTTACGTGATTTATCTTTGCTTAGATTGTATTATCTCTTTGTGATCTAATACCACCAAAGATATAATACAAATTTATTTGGCTTATTATCACCCTAATTATATTATTAATTATATTTTTACATAAGATATATATACATACATACATACAAATTTATTCAATCAATATGTTCATATAACATTACTTTACATTGTTTTTATTCAAGTAATATTAATTTCATGTGAAAACATCATATTTATTGCATCACTTTTTTATGCATTCCTAAATTAACATAAAGAATGTGTCAAGGTAAATAGATAAACATATATCAAATATTTGCACATTGCATTATTGTCAAATCACCGATATGATTGCTTTGACGCATCATACTTGAGAAATTTTGTTTTTATCGTCCATTGACTTATGAGACCACAATTCATTTCATTGGATTATTCAATGTACATCTGATAAACCTTGGACTTATCCAATGACTTAATGTGACCCTTCTCATTGAACTATATAATCTTTCTCTTAAAATGATTGATCCTTATTAAACATTTGTTGAACCATTCAACTAACATTTGATAATTAGTTGAGATATTATTGCCAAAAATCACATATTGTTTATCAACCCTTTACTTATTATATGCAAATCGTATTAGACCTTCTGATTGTTATCGGATCGTCTAATATGCATCGAACCATCCAAAGTGTGTTCGACAAATACTCAATCTCATTATGTTTTTTGTTGAATTGTTCGATCCCTTGATTGATTATCCAATAACACTTGAAGCTATATACTTCTTTGCACAAGTAAATCTTTTGATAGTATTTTAATACTATTCTTAATTGTTTCATAAATTCACATTACAAATTTTTTTCTTCTCAATGAAATTATAATTATGAAATTTTACATAATTTATTCTACTATAATCTACTATTTTCTTCCTCTTTTATGGTTGTGACAATCTTTTAAAAATATACTTCTTTTCAATCCATTTTTATATTTCATTCATTTTAAAACTTTAAATCTAATTATATTTTATTTGATTATATTCAACATTATAAGCTATTGATCAATTTATGATATTCAACAACTCAATATTTACATATAAAATGAATAAAGGAGAAACCTTTAATATTTTGGCCTTATGATTTTAATGTGATCCTTAAGCCTCACCTTACATTTACTCAACTATTTTGATCTGATTTTGATAATTATATTATTGATAAATGTTTAACTACTAATTAGTATAATGAATGGTTAACATAGTTTTTGTTTTTTTTTTTATAAAAAATAAATTGAATATTTTTAATATTATTTTAACAAGTTAAAACCATTATTTTGGTTGTCATTTTTTATTTTTTTGAATTATGTTTTAGAAAAATATTACGTGATAAATGATTGATTATATTTAATGTTTTTGAAAAACCATAGTTAAAAATAATATAGCTAAAGAGTTTTAATATTTTCAAAAAGCCCACGGACCATTGCATAAGTTTATTATGGAAGTAATTGAGAACACCTAAAGGATGTAAACGTTTTTAATAAAATTAAATGGGTTTCTTTAATTTTTATACATTTTTTATTTTCTCTACAATTATTAAATAAATTTCTACGTTTCTGCGAGTTGCTCTCATATCAGATGAAACACTTCTTCGCCCCATAGGCATCTTCAGTCTTCACTCTCCTCTCGAGGCGGCAATGCTACTTCAACGCCCTCTCAACTTCTCCACCGCCGGTACTTCCCATTCCCTTCCTGCCCCAATTCCCCTCTTCGTAACTCGGACCACGAGTACTGTTCCCTTCAGAAAAGTCACCCATTCTTCCCATCGTCTTCCTCGCCTTTCCACCAGTGCCTCCCATTTTTCACCGGTGACATCGATTCCTTCACAGTCTCCAGACGGCTCCTCCGTGTCGAGTACTTCCCGATGGAAGGTTCTTATGGAGAAACCCCACTTTTCTGGCTTTTCCAAGTCGGAGATTATTGATTATTACGTCGAGACCTTGGCGAGAGTTGTCGGTAGGCAAGTGTCTTAGATTTTGTCTATTGTCCTTTTTAATTTGCTCATTTCTCTTCGCTAGTTCCCGTGAAAAGGAACTTTGTAATGTTTTATGGGGTTATTCTTTCAATTTATGGGTCTTTTGTTCGTGTTGATTTGGTTCGTAGTGTGAGGGATGCCCAAATGTGCATCTATGACGCATCTTGGGAGTCTGACTTTGGCTTCTGTTGTGACATTGATGACAAGTCTTCTCGTGAGCTTGCCCGTGAGTTGAATTACGAATCTTGCTTTGCAGATTTCGTTTTTACTGCTTTTGACATCCATTTGCTGTTCATTTATCTGGAGGGTTTAGCGTAAACTTCACTTCTAATTAAATTTTACTGTTACTTACCATAACTTGTACTTGCACTTTTGGCATGATACATGAACCTGGACACATTTGCAAGGGTAGAGTGGGGAAATATGGAAATAAATGAAATGGGACTGAGTGTTTCGTGCTCAGGGTTTGATAAAAAACATATATATTCCTATCTAAACAAAGAACTAATGAAATAAAAATAGGAAAATTTAATACTTGACACAAATGATACTGTTGTCATTTCTCTTATGCTGAAGTACCTTCTATCGGCTAAATTTGATCTGAAAAATATAAACAATGCAGAAGTTTGCAAAACAAACTAGGAAGTGAAACCACTTATAAAAGTATGAATTACAAGTTTTGGAATGATAATACGTAGATGAAATAAAATGTTCAAATAGAGTAAATAAAATATCAACTATATGAACATATTAATATAACTAATAATACGTATCTAAATCATGATAATGCTCATATGGGAGTAATTTGATGGAAGAATACCATCTTTTGTCTTATGATAATTGGGTTAATAGTACTATTATACCTATCATTTCTAGGTGTTTGATTCAACTTAAGATGTATAAATATGAAGATCAAGTATGGTATGATGTAGTGTTTATGGATTTATTTTATATTCTATTGGGAAAGGTATAGTTATTTGATGTGAATGTTATGTATTATGGGAGAGAAAATATTTTTGAATTTGAATTTAAAGATAGCAAGAAGCCTTTTAGGTCATAATCTAGGACCTTTTGCTTGAATTAAGGTTGTTCATTTATAAGAATTTGTTGATAGCCTTCCTTAATATTTGTGACCATGTAGAGTTATAGCAAATATCTTCTTGCTAGTGGCACATACAGGGCATTAAATGTCATCTTTTGAAAAATATAAGCTCTTGGTTTGGGCATGGTCTGTGGCTACGCCTATTGCAAAGGACCTTCATCTTGTTTGATTGGAATTGTGGATATTGGTCATATGCTCCTAGGTTGGTCAATGGTTTAGCCAATCTATTGGAGGGCGAAGCATACTCTTCTTACGAGGACATGTGTGATTCAAATATCAACACGTGACTCGTGTCAAGTGTCCTAGGACCAAAGTTAAGGAACTTAATAATGGGGGGACTTGATCGGTTCAACAACAAATACTAGGGCTAACGATAGGGCTCACTTGATGGAGTTTGTTGACTGAAATTTACTAATAAGGTTTGTTAAATGAGGTTTGTTGACATTTCAAGGATGGACGATGGAAGTCTTGATCATGAAAACATAATGCTTTTCCCTTTTTTAGACACTTTTAGTAACCATTTGTGACAACTGTCAATTGTTATCATGCCCTCTTCATTTGCCAAATGTTGCATCAGGATTCGATTGTTGAAGTCATGGCTTAAGATGCGACATTCTAATTAACTTAATACTTTGTAGTAATTGGGGAGGTTTTCCAAAGATAAATGATTCTTGTAGCCATTTTAAAGGATTTTCTATCACCAGCAATTTGAGTTTCTTAAAATTTACAAATACAGTGTTGCATATTATTATCGAAAATTGAACATCTAAGAGGAATTTGGTAGTTCTTAGTTTGTAATTTCCTAAGCTAAATTGAAATTGTTATGAATTAAGAGATTGAGAATTAATACATATATATATACATATGCCAGCAGCCATGCTTGTGTGCTATTTCTTAATCATTTTGAGTTGCTTTTATAGAAACAAGCTCAAAGCTATTAGAAATAGTATTATTAAAGCTATTATATAGTATGATAATACCCAACATATAGTACAATAAGCTCAAAAAGGTCAAAATAGGTTTTCCAAAAAAATTGTGTGGTATGAGAATAATATTGTATGATTAGTTTAAAACTAGTAGTGAATGAAATCATTTGGTGTAGTCATAAAATGTGATGGTATAAAAAATGACTATTGGACCTCATTGTACTATACCATAGTAATTTAAGATTGTACAATTAGCTTAAGAAAAAAGTTGTGCAAGAGGTCCAGAAGAAAAATCAAACACTTTGAGGAGGGTTTTAAACGTCGATCATATATTACGTTCTTGAGAGTGTACAATACAATTGTACTACAGAAGAGAGTAAAAAGGAGAAAATGTTATGAAATTTATAAGAATATAAGAAGACTGTAGAATAACTTGTTATTAACTAAATATATCTGATTGTGATATATAGGTATTAAAAGGAAAGAAACGAATGGAATGGAAACCATCTATGAAGTTTTAGATAAATAAATTTGAAACCAATAATGCAAACAGAAAGATTCATTTGATGATTTCTAGTAAGAGTCTTGCCAATGTAGCAAGTTCAAAAATAGTCATATAGAATGAATTTGTAAAAGATTTTGAAAAATGGTATATCTTAATATTAACCAGATAATAGATGAGAGAGAAGTTAGCAAATCTGACTCGTAAAAGATTGGGGAGAAAACAAAAAAAAGATAAATAGGGAAAGGTTGTGGAGGAATTCGAAGAGAGAGTAGCTATGGGAGAGTCGATAGTAGCAAGAGGAAGAGCTGCTGCAATTGGCAACAATGAGAGAAAGAGTTGGGGAGAAGTTGAAAGCACGTGTGATTGTTTTCAAGAAAGAGGAGTACAAGAACGAGGAATCAAGAAAACTCTTGAAGCAAAGGACTTCATGAATTTTCGGAAGTAGAGAAAATAAATCCGACAAGAATTTACATTAAAACATTAGGGTTCACTTTTGTATTGGTGGCATGGTAGAAAACTCAAAAATTGCTTTGTGTATGGGATTTTATGAGGACTAGAAGGTTGCATCGTCCTTTATTCCTTGAGCTTTTGAAGAAAAAGGGTATATTTTTGCTTCAAAAATGATATGGTCAAAGTTATCATATAATATGAAAGTGTCCAATGTACAGTATGGTAAGTTCATAAATACCAAGAGTAAGCTTTCTCGAGAAATCGTACTTTATGAGAATAATTCTTTGTACATTATGATTGGTTCAAAACTTGTTCTAGAGGAAATTGTTTGGTGCAATTGTAAAGCGCAACAATATGAATAATGGCTATCAAACTCCATCATACTATACGATAACAACATCGGAAAGTATATCAATTCGTGACCCTTGGATGTCTAAGACGTTCTCGATTGTCCCTTCCCGATCCCATCGAAAAATAGAATTAACTTATCTTAAGGCAAAGGTGTAGTATTGCTTATCAAAGATTTACCATTTCTTATCAAAGGTGTAGAATTGTTTGGAGTTGTGGTTCTTATTTTTTGTATGAGCAATCAAAAAATGGTTAAAAGAAAAAAATCTCTATATGATGTGGTAAAAGAAAAAATGGCATAAGATTCTTTCCAAATAAAACCTAAAACTCGAGGATTGGGACTCCACAATCATTTGTCATTGAGTATTCGACATTAATCCTCTAATGCCTACTAATAGATGTACTTGAGATGCATTTGTTCTAGCCCTCAAAGGAACATTAGGACCAGACGATGCAATTAGGCATGCTTTAGCACTACTAAACAGTTGAAGAATTTATTTTTTATATATAGGTTGAATTTTGAGCCAAAAAGTACATTTCAAGCTCAAATTTTACTTTTGGAGTACTTTTCAGGCTCTAGGCGCATGCTTGCACGTGTTGACCCAATCTTGCTTGCAATAGGGCTATGATACTTGCGACTTGATCCTGAATTGCGACCTTCTTCTAACTCAAGCTAGCGACAACTTGCCACTCTACCTTCAAACATGTGTTCCTGCAATGGAGATGCATGCTCTTCAATCCATGATATTCGCAAAGAAACCTACTGACCTAGCTACTTTGACATAGGAAATTTTCAATAAAAGTTATTTGGGAATGGATTTTGGTAGATGATTTTGAAGCTTTCTAAAGTTAATTTGAGGTTTCAAGATTTGATTTCATTGGAACTCTAAGAGATTCAATCCTATAGTAGTTTGTTTTTTTACTTATTTTTTGATTTTCCTTGTTAAATTGATGTGTCATTTTTTGTATTATCTATGTCTTTGGAATTCTAATATATCATATGGCATTCTTATGTGCTCTTATTTTTATATGCTATATGCTTTTTATAAAATGGGTCCACCTTCATGTATGATGGTTACTTTAGATGAATGAAAACTCCATTATTCCCTCATGCATCTCGTTGAGAGTTTTAGGTTGATTACAAAAAGAACTTTGATGTGCTAACTCGTCGGGGATTTGATATTGGGAGGAGGGTTGTGAGGCCCAAGCGGTGAGCTGTCTTGTCAGTTTATCGTCGATACAACCACCAACATTCTCATGTTAGGTTCTCGCAACATTGATATATTTGTGCTCAGAATCTTTCATTGTCGCCATTTTTCCTTGATAGGGTAGCCAATGGTCTTCATTGTCTCCATAATACAAATGATACTTATCGAAATGAGCAATATACTTATTTATCAACTTTCCGCTTTGGGTTAAAAACTATTATTGGTCTGGTAACCGGTTTTTGTAAGAGAAAGGTATGTATTTGTCTCAAAAGATTTCTTTGACTTTATTCCAAGTTTTCTATGGGTGATCATCTTATAGCAAAGAGTAATATGAGAAAACATTATAGAATGCATAAAAATATGATAAGATTGTGAAATAATTTGTTATTAATTAAATGCATCTTATTGTGATGTAGGTATTGAAGGAAAAGGAAAGATTAGAATGTAGCTCATCCCAAGTTGTCATGTAAATAAATTTGGAATTGATAATGCATTAGTATGGCATCATGATTACATGTTATAAAACACATGGTAATATCTAATATGATTTTGTATTTGTGTAATTAATATATTTATATGAATATCTAAAGTTTTTGTGATATAGGATGAAAAAGAGAAATAAAACTTAAAAATAATAAGAGATTTAAATGAATGTGGAAGTAAGTTAAATAAGTTTCTTGGTAATTCATATTGTACATGCGTAAGATAAAAGAGAAAAAAATCAAAAAATGAAATATAACTTTCGAAATCTATTATCCCATAGTGAAAAAGAAAGAAAATAAGACGTTAGCATAGGATGTAGAACGTAATGTGAGACTGACAATATATTAGACCTTGAATAAAAGAAAAAAGAAAAACTTAAACATAGGATGTGGGGTATGATATGACATTAGTATTATATTAGGTTATGAATGGAAAAAAATTCTAACAAATGATATAAGGTATTACAAGACATTGGCAATCCTAATAAAAGATTGGTTGAAAAACAACAACATACTAGGCCTAGGGATAGGGTCCACTTGATGGAGTTTTTTGACCGAAATTCTCTAATAAGGTTTGCTAGATGAGGCTTGTTGGCATTTTAATGATGGACGAGAGAAGTTTCGATCGTGGCAACATAATACTTCTCCTTTTGTTGTACACTTTTGGTAACAATCTATGATAGCTGTCAATCATTGTGTTACGTCCTTTTTATTTGCCAAGTGTTGGATAATTGAAGATATGGCCTAAGTTGCAATATTCTAACTTGCTCAGCACATTGTAACAATTGGGGAGTTCTTTGAAAGATGAATGATTCTTGTAGCCATTTTAAAGGATTTCCTATCACCAGCAATTTGAGTTTTTTTTAAATTTACCAATACATAGGGCTGCACATTTTTATTGAAAATTCAGCATCTTTACACATTTGTTTGTGTTTACAGTTCTCAGTTTTTTTGCTAATATAACCTCCGTAAATGTATTTGTTCCTGATTGTGATTAGTAAAAGACAAAATGCCCTTTAAAATATAGGAACTCCAGGAGTTCTTTCTGTTAGACCAGACAATAGTCCAAAAGCTGGGAAGAAGGATTATAGGAATCTGAACCCTTGGCTAGCTGATGATTTTAAAACTGATTTTAATATTCCAAAGTTTTTTTCATCTGGAAAAGATAACGTGTATTGGATTGTTCGAATGAAGAAACCTGGAGTTGGAAGGGTCACTAAGGCACAGATGGTGGATTATTTTGCTCAGACACTCACAAAGGTTTTGAGAAAGTATGCATGTGAATGTTTTCTATTTTTCTATTATTTTCTTTTGTGTTTCTTTTCTCTGATAAATCCTTTATATATTTTTGTAGTGAGAAAGATGCTCAAGTTAGCATATATCATATTTCATGGGAGGAAAACCTTGGATTTTGTTGCCATATAGATGAGGAATGTGCAAAGGACTTAAGTGGTTAGTGCTTCAAGTGGGCCAGTGAACTCTTTCACATGCGCAACCACATACCATATAGGAATTTGTAAGTAATCAATGTGACGGCTTTTGAAATTGTTTGCAGATGTACCAGGCGTGCTCTCAGTAAGTCCTGATCTCAGAGTTGGTTCTGAAAACAAGGATTACAAAGGTTAGTTGAAATGAACATTGGCTTGACCTTTATCTTGATTCATAATAGCATATCAGTTGTTATATGTTTTATACATTCTTCTGTATTTGGTTAGAAGCTTCTAGTTTTTCATATTATGTATAGAAGAATTTAGACTGAATTGAGTGAATGTAACTTTTGGTGTCATAATATATGTTACAGGAAACCAATACGGGGAATCTTAAGAAATTTTTAGGATGTTAGTTTGAGCCATTGTATGTAGCAGTGGGAACCAAACTACTACAAATCATCAAATCATTTCTTGCTTGGTATTCTTATAATGTCCCTATAGATTTGCAAGTGTGTGGGAGACTGGGAAACATTTCAGAATTTTGCAACTGGATGAATTCAGGAATTTGCAGTGAACTAGAAGGTGAAATGTACTTATATTCGGTGCAGTAAGTTCTAGAGTTAGGATAAAGGCACATATTTCAAGCAATAATTAAAGAAAGCATCACAAAATAGACAATGTTCTCTAATAGAACTCCGAAGTTTTCAAAATTTAAGAAATTAAAGACGTGAAATCTTTTGCAAATCTTAGAGAGTTGGATTGAAAGGAATATACATTTGACTACTGCCTATCTTATAAATAATATGGTTAGGTTTAAAATCTGAAATCTTGTAATCTATATATGCAAGCTAATTTTGGCAAAATATTAGGAAGAATGCAAGTAAATCTAACACAACAAAGGAAAAGAGTAGGGGACATCAAATTGAATTTGAAGTGGTTGGCTTGATCCAAGCTAGTACATGTAGGTTGGCATTCATGTTACCCATTGTTAATTCATATGGCACTAATAGAATTTGTTGTACTTTCACATGACATATGGTATGACAGAATCAAGCATATCTTATGTTTTGCAAGTTCAAGTAAGTTTAGTTAACAAGGTTTTTGGAATTGATTCAGTTTTGGTGAAACTTTGTTAAGTCATAAAATGGCATGTGTCATCCTAATCAATCATATTTTTATTTTATAGAAAGAATATTTTCTTTTTTGTTCGATTGTTTTCTTGTTTATTATTCTTTTTCTTCTACTTCAAGTTTTCATCAAAAAGCTTATTCATAACAATTGTTCATTGCATACGATATCTTTACCCATAATATATAGACAAGCATTGTGCTCCTTTATATTGAGTGTCTTGTATACGTTATTTTAGGTACCTAATTTTTAGATAAGAGGTTGCCGCATGATCCAAGGTTTAGCCAGTTTATCAAACCATATCTACACTCCCTTTCCACCCAGAAGATTGTTATATTATTTACGTGATATATCATTAATATTTTGTAACTAAAGGAAGCTGCGTATGAAAGTACTACAATAAGCATGTATAGCTCCAAACATTCTAAAAATGAGATCTCATTCGCAAAAGTTTTGAAGCAACTTGTTTTATTGTTAGGTTAAGCAAGCTTTCGTCAAGTTGGGAAGGAGTGTGCGTCATTAAGGACATGATCGGACTAATTGCTTATAATTTAAAAGATAATAAAGACAATGTGTTTCTAATTTTTTTTATGTGGATACCATTTAAAGTAGTTGTAACTATGAAGGTTTTTACTAATTTAATCTTAAAAAATAATTCATCTTTTAGCAAAACCTTGATGAAATATTTCTGCATTTAAATTGTCATTTTTTTGAATTATTTGTTAGTTCCTCTATAGTTGTATGGGATGACCAGTTTATCTAGCCCTTGCCAAAGAAAAATTATGATAAATTGGTTATAAGATTATTAGATTGAACTTGTGTTTCCAAAGGAGTTTGATTAAAGTCTATTTGGCTTCATTGTTAAGAGAAAGTTGTCTTCTTTCATTTCTTCAAAGCCTTAGTAATCCCAAATTTTTTTTTTAGAAATGCCTAACCCAACGAATTACCAAGATTCCCAAACTCATATAAAACTTGTGTGATCATTGGTATAAAACTCTACTCTTTATGATGCAATATCATGAAGTTGACTAAGTATCGTTTAGGATTCGATACAACATTCTAGGTTGCAAATATTTTTCTTAAAGCCTAACCTAGTTCTACTAGTATTTTTAAAAAAAACCTTGATTTAATCGGACGACTAAGAATGTGGCTAGTATTTTGAAATACATGTTATATTGTGGTAAATTAGTTTGCTTTTGTAGCTTGAGTCATATAGAAAATGATGCAGGGTTGGGTCAACTCCCAACTTTATTTAGCATTTGAAGGTATCACATTGTTATGATGTAATGATGCAATCATCTTGTTAATATTGTAAAAAGATGCAAGTTATATTCATCATACGTTGCAATTATGTTGAAACTTACCATAACATGTACTTGCATTTTTGACATGAAACGTGAACTTTGACATATTTGCAAGATTTAGTGCAGTTTAAATTCGAGGGAAATATGAGAATAGAGAGAAACCAAGAGAATATAGGGTATGAGGAATGCAAAACTTGAGTGTTGGGAATGAAAGTGTTGAGTGCAATAGGTGGTTGGAGAGAGAAAGTGGGACTAAGAGTTTCTCTCTCAGGGTTTAGAAGATGATTCATCTTTTTGGTCATATGGAGTATGATAAAGTATCTTAATTTTAATTTAACTGGAGAACAATTAAATTTAAAGATTTGCAAGTTTTATATTGTCATAAAAATATAAAGATAGTTAAAAAGAAAATACAAAAAGAGTTAATTTTATTCAAAATGAAATTTAAATCCAATAATGCTTATATCGATGAAAAAAAGATACTATTAAAATGTCTCATCTCAACAAAGAACTAATGAAATATAAATAAGAAAATTTAATATATGACACAAATGATGTCATTGTTGTCGCTCCTATGATGAAGAAGATTCTATCAATTCAATTGGATCTGAAAAATATAAACAACGTGAAAGTTTGCAAAGCAAACTAGTAAGTGGAACCACTTATAAAAATATGAATTGTGATGATTAGGATAGTAATATGTAAATAAAATAAAACAATGAAATAGAATAAATAGAATACCAATTGTATGAACTTATCAATATAACTAACAATGTGTGTCCAAATAATGTTAATGCTCATATTAATAATTTTTAAAGAACTAGAAGTAAAGTATCATATGTTATCATGCAATCTGATGTTCACTCATTCAATAATTATGGTTTATTTATCAATATAAATACGTATGTGCACAACCTTAATGCCATAGTATTGTTTTAACCACGTAATGATTTAACTACCTTGTCGATATTGTATGGCCAATTTGTTATTGGTAGGTCATTATCAACCTGAATCAATAAAATTGTCATTTCACATACTTGTATACTAAGCTACTTGATTATATCACACCTCCAACATTTTATCACATTATCAACATAATATAACATTCATTCAACATGGTACCATTGATTATATAATCATTAAAGCAGACATACAAGCACATGATTTATATACAGTAATAATCATAATGAAATTAATAGAAATATGGTATAATATAAAATCATGTGGTATCAAGTGATAATATGACAAAAGGATGTATAATAATGCTTAAAAATTAAACTTAACAACAACAAAATATATTAAACCTCACACTATTATAACATACTCATGGAAATGACAACTAATATTGCAATGAATAAATAAAAGTTATAATAAATTTATACTATGCATGGATAATTATATATATTGAAATGATCTATAAAAAATGTCAAAAAAAATCACTTAAATAATAAAAGGCATGCTTATTCTTTAGTAGGTAAGAATTACCTATCTTAAAGTATGTAACTCAAATAAGAACTTCTTTGAGATCCACCAAACTTATGATCCATGATTAACAGTTTGGGTAACAATAGTATTTAAAATGTCAATTAATTATTAAATATTATCATTAAGATTGGTCTTATATAATTTATCTCTAAGTATAAGCTTATCGAATTAAGAGAATTTAATTTTAGAGATATCAAATAACTAAAATTAATCAAATCTATAATTGTTTCTAAAACATAATACTATAGTTAAATAAATTAAATGTTATACTATAGAATTACTTAGAACAGTGCAAAGCTAAATTTAGAAAAGCTATATAGGAGTTGTGCTCATTATGATGATTTCAATAATGGTGATATCTTTCGATGGTGGCAAAAGCTGTGATAATGAATCATCAAGAAAAAAAATGCTTTAAAAATTTAAGGTTCACAATTTTAAAAAGAAAAGAGGATTTTGAGCATGAGTTTTAGATTAGGATGGGTTTCTTTAGGATTAGGCCAAATTTAATTTTATTTTTAGTTTTATATCTATATGAACCTGATTCTTTTTTTTAAAAAGAATTATATTCTATCCAACTTAGAAAAATTTGTGCTTCCAAATTCATACTTGAACTATTGAACAAATGGAGATACTTCATATGCTTCTCCTCCTCGAGCTCTTAAGTAACCTCCTTAGCATAATGGTTCTACCATGGTGTCTTCATAGAAGGAATAGAAAGCCAACGAAGCTTGCAATACTGTTGATCAATATTGTGCTCTAATGCATTCAAATAGCTCAAATCACCTTGAATCACTAGATGGGTAGATAATGTTTTGAACCTCATGTTTGACCTCATATCCTTATGCACCATGCTTCACAACCTAGAAATAAATCTCCCATATCTATCAAACATTATAACTGTAGGAAAGTCTGAACTGAACAATGTTGTTCATGTAGATCTTAGCCAATCTATCCATTCAGAAGCTCTACTTTACAGGTAGAAAATGAGCTATTTTGATGAGCTTCTCTAACACTATCCAATCATTACCCTTTCTTGATCTAGGTAAATCTAAAAATGAAATCTATGACAATTTCATTCCATTTTTAATCTGAAATAGGCAGGCCACAAGGTTTTTGTTGTTCAGCTTTAATCGTTTGCTGGGTAAAACATTTCGTCACAACATTACGGACATCTTTCTTCATTCCAGACTACTGGAATAGCTCATTGAGATGCTAATACATTTTTATGTACCCTTGATGAGTAGAATATGAAATTAAATAGCGTTCTGTGATGAGTCCTTCAAATTCGTACCTGACATGGGATGCATAAATGCTCTCCAAATCTTAAAGTGCTGGCTCCATCTACATTAAACTTTGACCTCAAATCTAACTGGATTTGCACTTTGATCTACCTCATATTTGGATCATCTAGCTGAGTTGGATGAACCTAATCTTGGATTGTGGGCTGGAGAGTCATCAAATGTTGGTGATATGACTACAAGCTATTGTTACTTTATCTCAAAGAGACTCGTGACAAGAGTCCAAGGACTAAAGCTAGGGATCCTAATGATGGGGGGCCTTGATTGGTTGAACAACAACAACATACTTGGCCTAGGGACAGGGTCCACTTGGAGTTTTTTGACTGAAATTTTCTAATAAGGTTTTCTAGATGAGGCTTGTTGGCATTTCAACAATGAATGAGAGACATCTAGATTATGGCAACATAATACTTTTCCTTTTTTTAGACACTTTTGGTAACAATCTATGACAACTGTCAATCGTGTAATGTTCTTTTCATTTGGGATTGGATAATTGAAGTCATGGCCTAAGTTGCAACATTCTAACTTGTCTCAACAGTTTGTAATAATTGAGTTATTCCAAAGATGAATGATTCTTGTAGCCATTTTAAAGGATTTTCTATCACCAGCAATTCAAGATTTTTTAAAATATACCAATACGTAGTGCTACATATTATTATTGAAAATTCAACATCTTTACATGTTTGTTTGTGTTTACAGTTCTCAAATTTTTTCTAATATAACCTCCATAAATGTACTTGTTCTTGTTTGTGATTAGTAAAAGACAAAATGTCCTTTAAAATATAGGAACTCCAGGAGTTCTTTCTGCTAGACCAGATGATAGTCCAGAAGCTGGGAACAAGGATTATAGGCGTCTGAACCCTTGGCTAGTTGATGATTTTAAATCTGATTTTAATGTTCCAAAGTTTTCTTCGTCGGGAAAAGATAACGTGTATTGGATTGTTCGAATGGAGAAACCTGGAGTTGAAATGGTCACTAAGGCACAAATGGTGGATTATTATGCTCAGACACTGACAAAGGTTTTGAGAAAGTATGCATGTAAATGTGTTCTATTTTTCTATTATTGTCTTTTGTGTTTCTTTTATCTAATAAATACTTATATATTTTTGTAGTGAGAAAGATGCTCAAGTTAGCATATATCATATTTCATGGGAGGAAGACCTTGGATTTTGTTGCCACATAGACGAGGAATGTGCAAAGGACTTGATTTGTTAGTGTTTTAAGTGGGCCAATGAACTCTTTCACATGCACAGCCATGTGCCATGTAAGCGTTTGTAAGTAATCAATGTGATGGCATTTGAAATTGTTTGCAGATGTACCAGGTGTACTCTCAGTAAGGCCTGATCTCAGAGTTGGGTCTGAGTACAAGGATTACAAAGGTTAGTTGAAATGAACATTGGCTAGACCTTTATCTTGATTCATAATAGCATATCAGTTGTTATATGTTTTATACATTCTTCTGTATCTAGTTAGAAGCTTCTAGTTTTTCACCTTACATATGGAAGAATTTATACTGTATTGAGTGAATGTAACTTTTGGTGTCATAATATATGTTACATGATACCAATCCGGGGTATCTTAAGAAATTTTTAGGATGGTAGTTTGAGCCATTGCGTGTAGCGGTTGGAGCCAAACTGCTAGATATCATCAAAGCAGCTCTTGCTTGGTATTCTTATAATTTTCCTTCAGTCAAGTGTGTGGGTGATTGGGAAACATTTCAGAATTTTGCAACTGGATGAATTCAGGAATTTGCAGTGAACTAGATGGTGAAGTTCTAGAGTTAGGATAAAGGCACATATTTCAAGCAATAATTAAAGAAAGCATCACAAAATAAACAATGTTCTCTAATAGAATCTCGAAGTTTTCAAAATTTAACAAATCAAAGACGTGAAACCTTTTGCAAAGATCAATTTGACCTGTGTTAATGAGAACACCAAAGAACTTTTCCTTTTTAGCTTCTTAGGGAGTTGGATTGAAAGGAATATACATTTGATAACTGTCAATGTTATAACTAATATGGTTAGGTTAAAATCCCAAAATCTTGTAATCTATATATTCAAGCGAATTTTGGTTGAATGTTAGCAAGAACGCAAATAAATATAACACAAAGGAAAGGAGTGGAGGACATCAAATTGAAATTTAATCGATTGGCTTGATCCAAGCTTGTACATGTAGGTTGGCATTCATGTTGCCTATTGTTAATTCATATGGCACCATTAGAATTTGTCATACTTTCACATGACATATGATATGATAGGATCAAACATATCTTATGTTTTGCAACTTCAAACAAGTTTAGCTAACAATATTTTTTAAATTGATTTAGCTTTGGTGAAACATTTTTAATCCAATAAATGGCATGTGTCATTCTAATCATTCGTGTGTTTGTTTTATAGAAAGAATATTTTGTTTTTTGTTAGAATTTTTTTGTTCTTTTTTATCTCTTTATTATTCTTCTTCTTTGTTTTCTTCTTCTAATTTTCATCAAAAAGCTTATTTATAACAATTGTTCATTGCATACGATCACTTTGCCTATAATAGCAAACATTGTGCTCTTTTATATTGAGTGTTATGTATACCTTATTTTTGGTACCTAATTCTTGGAGGTTGCTCCATGGTTCAAAGTTCAACCAGCTTATCAAACTATATTTATATTCCCTTTCCACCAGGAAGGTAGTTATATTATTTACATGATATATCTTTAATATGTAGTAATTAAAGGAAGTTACCTATGAAAGAGTACTACAATAAGCATGGACAACTCCAAACATTTTAAAAAGGAGATTTCGTCCTCTAAAGCATTGAAGCATCTTGCTTTATTGTTATGTTAAGCAAGATTTCGTCTAGTTGGAAAGGAGTGTGAATCATTAAGGATGTGATTGGACTAAATGCTTATAAGTTGCAAGATAATGAAGATAATGAGTTTCCAATTTTTTAAGTGGATACTATTTAACGTAGTTGTGATTGTGATGTTTTTTACTAATTTAACCTTAAAAATAATTCATCTCTTTTCAAAATCTTAAAAAAATATATCTTCCGTTATATAGTCATTTTTTGAATTATTAGTTTGCTCCTATATAGCTATGTGGGATGATTAGTTTATTTGGCCCTTCTTAAAGGAGTCCGATTAAAGTCTAGGTGGCTTCATCCTTAAGAGAAAGTTGTCTCCTTTTGTTCTTCTTTGTTTCTTCAAAGCCTTGGTAATTCCTAGCACCTTTTTTAGAAATGGCTAACCCAATGAATTTCTAAGATTTCCAAACACATAAAATCATTGGTGTAAAACTCTAATCTTTGTTATGCAAATCCCTAAAAATTGACTAGGAATCATGTCAGACTCCTAGGAAGCAAATGTATTTCTTAAAATCTAGCTCTATTCCAATCATCAAACACCTATTTTTATTTTTAAAAAAATCTTGTTCTATTGGGGCGACTGAGAAAATGGCTAGTACATCGAAATATAGCATGTTATCTTGTGGTAAATTAGTTTGCTTTTATAGCCTGAGTCATATAGAAAATGATGAAATACTTGGGTCATTCTTTTGCCTTATTCAGCATTTGAAAGTATCACGTTTTTATGATGTAATGATGCAATCATCTTGTTAATGTTGTTAAGTTAGATTCAACATAGGTTGAAATTTAGTTCTTTTTTAATAAGTTGGACATTAACTTAAGCGTACATTCCAAACTTAGAATTTGAATCTATGCACATTTTAAATTTAATAAAATTAAATTTAGTGACATTCTAAGTTCAATTTATTTCAGAATGTACTTTATAAATTATGCTAAATATTAAAGATTTATTTAGGTTCATTTAGTGAATATTGCATTATTATTTTACACTTCATTCTATATTTGTTGTGGCTAATTATTCTATTGTTCTTGTATATATAAGGTGATATACTATAAAACTTAAGCATATCTCATGTCATATCATATCATTACAATAGTGAAGAATGTCCATATGGCTTAAGGAATTTCTTTAACCAATTTTGCTCATCGCATTCATTACATGTTTGATTGAATGTTCAATATAGCATAGAAAATGGGAAAATGTATAAGGCTAAGCATTGCAATTGTTGATGTGAAAACCTGATTTTTCAGTACTTGTTAATATGGTATTTGAATCTTTTTGTAGAGACTTCCTTTGTGCTCATAGTTAGAGAGTTTGCAAGAGAAAAAAGTAGAGGAAAAAAGAGAAAAGGGGTTGTTAAGGCATGAATTTTATATAGAAAACCCTTAATTGATGGAAAAACCATGTGTAAAGAGAGTTAAAGGAAAAAGATTATTTGGGTTATAGTATAATGGGGTCTCAAAAGCTTTACATGATGTTAGGTAATCTCGTGACGAAAGAAAATAGAAAATTAGAACTTTGGAATTAGGTTGGAAGCAAGAGCTCAAAACGAGGATCCTTGAGAGCTTCTTTAGAGTTGATAGAGGTCTAGGTGTGATGCCTTAACAAAGTTTAAGATCAGCTTGTTAAAGTATAGTAATGGTTTCGTCCTCTTTCCATAGTTGAAGCCTTTGTCCTTGATCCTCGATCACTTTTGAGTTTTTTCTCCTTCAACGGAGGGGGTTACTCCTTTGTGTGAATGTCGGATTGCTACCAATAGGAATATTGAGAACAACTAGACTTTTGTATTGATATTGTCATGTTATAGATGAAGAGTTGGTGGAAGTCATGAGCAAAAGTTGCACTCTTAGGAGGTGAGGGTTGCTTATATGCTTGACACATCATTTGAATGGCTTGGGTTGATATTGGGCTGGCTTGATTTTGGTGACACAATTAAGACTTGATAAACATCTTTGAAAATTTGGTCATGAATAAGGAAGAAGCATCTCATTACATTGCTTTCCAAAAACTATATATTCAAGGATTTTACATCCTTATTTCATCCATTGTTCATTAATTTTCTCTCGAAATAGTTGCTTCAAATCTTTAGAAATGTCAAGCTTTGATTCTTTCCTTGTTGACTTAAAGTGCAAGAGCTTTTAGTGGATCCATATTGTCAACTTGCTCTTCTATTATGAGGTCTTTATTCCTTAGGAAAGTGGTTATTGCATCATCACTAAACTTTGCAACCGCCAATTTTAATTCAAGAAACTTAACTTCTTGAAGGTATCTATGGATCTTGAAAAGAATCTAGGATAGCTTTTCTTATCAATTTGGCAATAAACTCTTTCTTTTCTTTGACTAGCTTTTTAATCTTTGTTCTTTGAAGTTTCATGATTGACTTACTGTTCTTAAATCTTGAACTCTCTAGTTAATCAAAATTGAAAGGAGTTTTAATTCTCTCTTTTATCAATTCTTCTCTTTATTTCAGCATTTTCTTTCTTCGCCCAACCTTTGCTTTTAAGTTGGTCATTTCTTTCTTCAGTTCTTTTACGTCACTCTAAGAATATTCCATGATTTTCTTCAATTTTTGGCTATTTCTTGAAGTTGACTTATTTATTCTTCAAAACTCTATCTCTTGACTCATTATTTATGGTCAAATGCTTAATATGATTTGTCAATAATATATTTTTCTTCTTAATCTCAATATTCTTTGTAAGTAAAACTGTCATCTTTTAATAATCTTATTGTCATCATAACATTGATTTTGTTATACAAAATCAAAAACTTGTGTTAAATTATATTTAATTTGTGATTATAAAGTATATTCACATACAAAGCTTTGCTTACTTTGTGACCCAAAACCATTAAAAGTGAGCATAGGTTTAGGATATTGAACTTCTCCACTTTCTTTAGTTCATCTAAGTGGATAGACGCACTTTTTAGTTTTACTTTACTTTAAATTTGGTTGTCTTTGTTTGGTATCTTCGTCATACGGGAGACTTCTAAGTGGAATTTTTTTTTTTTAATCTCTTCCCTCATCCTTTATTTTCATTTTTGGGAAGAAGAATTTGTAAATTGAATTATAGTAGAACACTGTGAAGTTGGATTTATTGCAACTTTTATTTCTGTGTTGATGCCAGAATTAATTAGCTATATCCTCAGCTTACCCTTTACCTGTCATGTCCCTTCTTTCATCATTCTCCTTCTCATGCTCTTTTTCTTTCATTATGATTGAAACAATCCTTACTGCTCAGGAGTAAAGACTATGCTAATCTCCTCTCTTCTCACTTCTTGCTTGCTCATCTTCCTTACCTCTTTTGAACCAAAGGTATACTTGGAACCTCATTTGAGGAAGATATATATACACCCAATGGCTTAAAAGGTCCATTCTTCCTCTGTGCAGCAAGCTTCATACCCATCATATCATTTGTATTATTCGATTCAAACGAACTTACTGGTTGTTGCGTAGAGGGTTCTACTTCTTTTGAAAATTTCTTCTTCACTTCCTATTTTTTCCTCTTGTACTTGTAGCACGTCCTTTGTAATGGGAAAAGGCCCAAGAGAATTGATTTTATTTACAACTAAGCAAACATTCTTAGTTGTATTAGTTGATTATATCACATCCCTTCCCATACATCTTAATCTTGTTCTATGGCACCTCCTTTGGAATGAGCAAGGGCCCAAGGGAGGTGTTCTTATTTACAATTGTATGCACGTTTTTAATTCTATTAGTTGGTTGTGTCATCTCTTCCATATGTTTCATTGGTTCGAGAATGGTCAGCTTACTTTTAGAATGTAATTCTTTAAGATTTATCCAAAACCCTTCAATTTTGTCAAATTACTTTATTGTATGCTTCAATATTGCATGCCCATCTTTATTCTCTGAAATCTATGAAATCATGTACTTGGATTTAGCAGTGCATTGGTTCCTCCATTAATTGTATGAATCTAGTTTATGAGTAAAAAGAGACTAGTCATTCGTCTCTAATGCAGCCAGGAAAACAAGTGGCAATTTTAATTAAATAGTTATCTAGACAAGTCAAGACCCCAATTTTTTTGTAAACCTTGCACGATTCGTAGAAACTCACATCATACTTAAGGTATTAAGCAAGAGTTGTGCAGGTAAAAAGACCAAAAAGCCTTAGAAGTTGTTCAAATTATGTGGGGAGAGGAAGATAAGAAAGGCTACATTGTTGGTGTACGTACATTGGGAGTTTTTCTTCACTCTTTCAAAATTCATTTTCTCTAGAATTGGTGAATTCTAAGGATGTTTTGGAAAATCTTTGTCTAAATATTCTGTCTTTTGTAGGTGCTCTATGTCAGATTATTTTGTATGTGAGATTGGATTAGATAGAAAATCGAAACAAGATCTTCTAGGGATTCTGGGAAACTTATCTAAGGATGGTGTTGAGTAGTTCTAAACTATGATGCATGCAAAGGTAGAAGACAAAGTCGGAGGAAAGTTGTCTTTTATATCTTCTCGCTATGGTACACTATTTAACAGATAAGTTGTCCCTGAGGAACAACATATGTTAGTCTCTAACTTCTATCCATTCCATCATCATGACATCCAAAGTGGCATTCATGAGAAAAGTGAAGCTTTGGGTTATGCACATCTATGGCCATCTGAGATAATCATTTTGATTTCCTTTTTCCTTTTTTTTGTTGACTTTTTGTTGATTGTATGAGATCTAGTCATGATTATTTGTGAGCTATGTTTGATACAATATTGGTATGTCAACGAGTGTCTAGTTGTAGTGTTGTTTCAATATAACCTACTTTAGTAGTAATGTAATGCTAGCCTTTGCATTGCAAAAAATTAAATCTTTGCAAGGAAGTTCTTCATTACTTGTAGAAAATATTTGCAATGTACTCTGTTTCAAGAATGTATAATATTCAAGAATCAAAGGACAAAAAAGGAGAAGAGTGATAAGAGAGTGAAATAGTTTTAGCAATGTTCAAATCCTTTTGAATATTTTTGATTGTTTGACGAAGGAGTTTGGTGACATGATTGTTCTTCGACGTGCTAGTCGGTTCAACATGTTGAGATAGGCGTATTAAAGCTTCGTAGCCTAAGTTTACCTTGGTTGTATTTAGAATCCCAGCTTTGGTTACTCTTTTTTGCAATTAAAACTCTTACCAAGGATTCTATTTGATGCTCAGAAGCTTTTGCATCAAGCATCCTTGAATCTCTCATTCTGTTAACCTCCAAATCTGTAACGGTCTTTCTAACTTGAGTTATATCATGCTTTCTTTGAGTATCAAATGCTCTAAGTAAGTGTAGCAGTTTGATGAATACATTGTTTTGTCTTAAGACTATAGGACATTCCATTTCTAGTATTGGTATTGCCCTCGTAACTTTGCTTTTTTTTTTTTTAAGGTTATTGATTTACTTTATTTTCCCTTTGCCTCTCTTAACCTTTGCAATGCTTTAGTCATCTCTACTTCAAGGAGCTCTTATTATTCTAAATTTCATGTCTTCCTTCTTCTTAGAAGATTTTCCCATAGTTTTTTTTTATTTCCTTCTAGGAAGTTATTAATTTCATTATATGTTCAAAAATTTTAGTTGAATAATTAGATTTTTTTTCTTTTGTGTTTCTTCAATTTTTTCTCTCTTAAAACTTCTTATAAATTAACTTGCTGAATGTTGGAACTGGTTGATGCAATGCTTGTGGAGTACCTAGCCTTGTTGATGATCTTCCTACCATTATATCAATTGTTAGACTCACATTGATTTCTTAAGTTTGAGCCTCAACTTCATTATCCTCTTCTTCCATTGTTGCTCCTTGGACCTTATTGTTACGATCCGAGCCTAGTTCTTGACTTTGAATTTCTTTTTCTCCAGTGAACTATTCAGCGGAGTATATTTCCTCTGCTCCTCTTTGTTCCTTTATTTGTTCATCTCTTTCCTGCACTTTTTGACCTAGGTGCAATGGGATTTTAGTTCAGAGATCTCAAAAGGCCTCTTTTCTTTATGTATTTTCTTCAAATTTCTCCTGCTTCTCTGTGATTTTCCAGTTTTTTTCTCGATCAAGGGTGGTCATGCTGCTTCTGTTTTTGCTTTGGTGCTCCTAAAGATATTTGCTCACTATACATACACAGGAGACAGGCTTCAAAATTTAAGGGCAGATTACATGGGTTTAAATTTTGTTTTCTCTAGATAATATCAAGGTCCAATAACAAATTCTCACCTCTTCTTTTGGGATTTAAGTATATTTAGAGTGCATTTTTTAGTGACACCACCTTTAACCTTTCTTCTGATGAATTTCTATTCCATCACTATATTATCCCACATTTCTGTAGCTTTTTGAAACCAGCCAACCAAACCATCCCAAGTCAAAAACAGAAAGATTCAGCCTTTATTTACAACTTGTTCCTATTATAGTACGATGAACTGCAGTAATAATACAAACTTCATACTGGAATATGTTCAAGGATGGAAACCAACTGGAGTTCTTGATCTTTATTCTAGTTTGTATATAAGAAAAACGATCGAGTTTATAGAATTTGTTAACATGGTTGCCATCTTGACCCACAACTTGAATATTTGTATTTATTTAGCTTCTACATGGTTGCCATCTTCGATAAATTATGGAAGATGGAGTTCTTCAATTATTGTCCATAATAAAAATTGAAGGAAGAATAAGCAATTATTACCAATTATTGTGTTGAACTTTGGTCTTAGTGAATTTGATTAATGTGAACTTGTAGATACATGTCCCAAAGAGTTGTTAGACTTCGATCATGCCATTTAAATTTCAAGGCCCTGTGGTAATTTGCAGGCAATGATGCTGATGTTGCAATTGAACCTTCGGAGGAAAGTCAACCGGAAGTAAAAACTAAACGACTATTTGTGACGGGTAAATTGTTTGCTCCCACATGTTCACTTCCGAAGAAACAACTGTTTCTTGCCTCTCTATTTGTTCATAAATCAATTTTTCCTGTTTTCTCTTCAAACGTTCTCTTCTTTGGAATGCTCTGTTTAGTTTTTCTCCGTTAATGCCTATGACATGATTATTTGTGTCTGCTACTAATCTGGCTTGGCAGGGCTATCTTTCTACACATCTGTGAAAACCTTACGTGAAGCATTTGAGGGCTTCGGTGAGCTTGTTGAAGGTGTGTACCCATTTCTGGCATGCTTTAAAAAGACAAGTATCTGGGTTCCCCTCTAGGGTTTTATCTGATAATTTATGATGACAACTTTGCAACAGTCAAGGTTATAATGGATAAAATATCAAAGAGGTCAAAAGGTTTTGCATTTTTAGAATATACAACAGAGGAAGCCGCTGCTGCAGCTCTAAAGGAGATGAACGGAAAGGTATTGTGAAGTTCCTTATCATCTCAGGATCAGTTAGGGAAAAATGTGAAATTTGCCACTCTTTCTGCAGATAATTAATGGCTGGATGATAGTTGTGGATGTTGCTAAACCAAAACAATTTAGGCCTGTGAGAGAAAGGCACTGGCAAGAACCTGGAAGGTTTCCTTATACCAGTTCAGATTGTTAGTTCATGTAAAGTTGCTTTAATGCCCAAAGGTGGAAACAAGAGGAATTGAGATGTAGAACGTCTATCATAATTTTGACTATTGAAAGTTGAGTAGGAAGAATTTATAAGATGGAAAATTGAACAAAAAAGAACAAAAACAGAACATAATCTCTTGCTATATCTATCTATCTGTCTATGGTTTACATGATTTTACACTTCGAGATTCTCAGGTCTAAGAAAGTAGAGAAAGTATAAAAGAAAAGACGTACAGTATAGGAGATCTCGCCATGTGACGCAGCGGCTGAGTCCTCCGCTCAGTGTTAGATTGTGGATATCGCTGCTGCTGGAGCTGCTCCTCCAGTTGTTGGCCTAAGTTCCAGATCCAAAAGAAAAGGCAATTAGCAAGTAAAATAAGCAAAATAGTCAAGCTTGGTTTCTTCAGCTTCAAGTCGGTGAAGATGAGCCTTATTTTGTTATCAAGTTGAACTAACAAGAATTGGAGTTATATTTGAAGAGTGGAAAGCTAAGATTTTGCATTCTGACCTAAATCAGAACAAATCTAAATATCGCTCTCGTCAGACCAAAATGGATTAATATACTTTTTGATTATTTCATAATTTCAATAATTATATATTCATCACAAAAACGAAAACTAAGCAAATGTCACAGTTAGGTTGCGTAAGGATCAGGGGAGCTTTTATGTGATTCACTTACAAGCCAACAAACACTTTGAAGGAGTCGTAGATCAGCCACTGTGCCCCAGTTAAGGTACCAATCATGGCTATGCGTAGAGGAAGACCGCTAGTGAAGAGACCCAGCTTCTTCACGGCCTGCAAGTAAAGAGAGACCATCCCTAAGCCAAGAAGAACTACACTTGTGAAGAGAACTGAAAGCAAAGAAGAAAGCTGCTACAATTGCTCACATCACTAACTGTCGCCCCCTTGGCATTGTTGAGGAACTAGACCAAGTTGTCCGCGGGATGTGAAACCACGGCACAGAACACTCCGGCGACATAACCACCGGCAAAGCTTACTCCCAGTTGCAGAGGCTTGCCGCATTGCTCCTTTGGCGTGGGAATGGCGTATTTGTACATAATCTCTACGATGTTTTCGAAAGATGCGAACTTTACCATGGTGTCTGTATAGAACTCGGGTGTTAATACTAATCCTTCATTAGTTTTCGTAGATTGGGTTTTTTTTTTTTTCTTACATGGAATTTGCCTGCCCCATAATGGAACCAATCCTTTGAACAACCTGCAGTTGATAAATATCAGCAAAGGGGATGACAGATGGCGCGAGTTTGCAAGAATCGTATGTACCCGAGAGTCCCCTCCGCCATGACAAACTTCGGCAAGCCATCGTTCAAGCCTCGGGCGAATCCTGGCCGAGTCTGAACGCGAACCTTGACGGCCTCCATGGGGCAAAGGGCGACACCGGCGATGACTTCCGCGGAAGCAGAGCCGGCTCAGTAGATCAAGGTCTTGTACTTCGCCGCGTATTCCGGTCCGGTGATGTCAGAGTAGTATTTCTTGAAGAACTCATAAAAGCCGTACTTACATGCACCCTGTGCGCTGTAACCTAGGGGAGTTGGTGCCCATCCCCTGAAGAAACCTTTCAAGCCCTGCTCTCTGAGAAGGACACCGAAAGCCGACGAGGTGCTCTTATATTTCGCTGGATCAATCTAAGAGAAAAATGATAAGAATTTTTAATTCATCCGAAAAATGGGATAGACGAGAAGAAAGATTTCTACTCTATGATGGCATACCTGCATATTGCACTTGACGAGATCGAGTGGTGTAACTGCCATGTGGGTGAGGCCGCAGCTGAGGACCCGCCTGCTGCGCAGGCGGCGTAGTACCCAGGGGAGAACATCCGGATCTTCTCGTGCTCTATCGGAGCCTGGATCATGAACGACGCCGGAGAAGGCGACTGAGACACAGCTGCGATTCCCACCGGACTGCTTGGGCTTCCGGCGCCGGATGACCTCGAGTAGAGGAATCCCGGGAGGAGCGATTAACGAGAGGTGTCCGAAATCTCCATCGCCGTCTGCTTTCAAACGTACGCGTCACTTACCTGTTTGTTAGTCTTTGAGGAGGAAGAATGGATCGCCTGCCTTTGAGCGATGTTTGATAGGGCGACGTATCTTTTAGTCGAAGAACGGCGAGAAAGCGCGGGTTGAGAAGGTTGAAATCGTCTACTCTCTTTGCGTAGTCAACCGTTACCCTCTCGTTCGCACCTTTGTCCATCGATAAACTCTTTTTTTTACCCAAAAAATAAACTAATTTCAATAAAAAAAATAAAATATATGTTTCGAGTCTAATTTTGTAATAAATACTAAAAGATTTTTTTTCTCTTTTCATTAATGAAGGTGTCTATAAACTATCATAGAGAATAACCAAAAAAATATAAAAAAATTAATGATATTAAGATTCTATATTAAATTTTTATTGAAATAAAAAAAAATTAACATTGATGATGCATCTAAAAAAACTTTTATTGTGTTTATTAACTATTTAATATAATTTTAAAAATAATATATAGGGTCATAATTTTCCATTCCTACAAAATCCAGTTATTGGTTTCAAATTAATTTTTATTTTTTAAAATTGTAAAGAAAAATATTTTAAGTATTTATACGATAAAAACCAAATAAACATTTTTACTTTAGAATATTTTATTTTATTCAACATTTTGCATTAATTAAGATGAAGTGCGGCTAACCATTTTCATATAAATATATATATATATATATATATATATATATATATATATATATATATATATATATATATATATAATCCAATCGTTTAATAAATCAATCAAATATTAATTAATAAGATTTGATATCGTATAATACTTAAAATGTACGAACGGTTGCAGAAAGAATTCCTTGTGTTTGGAGATGGCCGTCTAAAACGCAGTTCTCGCAGAGTAACTTTTGTGGTCATCGAAAGAATTGGGCGCTTAACACTAAATCTTGCTTTCCCTTGTCCTGCCCCTCGCCGTTGTCCACCTCGATTCCCGCCTCAACGATCAGAGGAGGGGAGAAAAGGCTGACAATGGACAGTGGCTGCACGATGGTTTGGGAGATCATTGGCCCCGGAGCTGCTGGCGCGGTGTTCTCTGCTGGGTGGTGGTTTTGGGTGGATGCGGTCGTTTGCAGTGGCGTCAAGATATCCTTCATCCATTACCTACCTGGTACCCGAACTCAGATCCACATCTCGGCCTTACATAACTTCGTCGTGTTGGCTTAACTGTGAACGATGTTCGATGTTCAGGAATTTTTGCTTCTCTTGCTGCACTGATGTTCAATTGTGTTCGGAAGGAGGACCTCTCTTACGATTATTATTCTCCATATGGGGAGTCGGACTGGAGGTCGGTTCTTGTATCTTCTACTTCTGCTTGTCTTTATCTCTGGTTTCGTACTCGGCCTTGCCTTGAATTTCTTTGATTGTGCGCTTATTCTATTCGTACTGGATGGAGGAACTGGATTTTTGGTAGGTGTTAATGCCGCTGTTTTTGTGCGCTGCTGTTCTTTTGCAAAAGAAGAGCTGGATCGGTGAATAGCTTTTTTGTGAGCATATGGTCATGACCCATCATCGAATGCAATTGTGAAGACCGCGAATAGTCCTTTTTTTTTTTAAGCTTATAAATTCCTGAGTCAGTTTGGTTCCTTGTCAGATGGGCCAATGGAGGTTGCACATTGGTTAAGATTTGATGAAGAGGTCTAGGGGGAGAGAGAGAGAGAGAGAATACATATGATAGAGTTTCAAGAGAAGTTCTTGAATGGTCTTAGAAAAGAAATTATTTTGTATTAATTATGTTGAAGTTACTAAAGATATATAATATCTAGCAACAAAATTTGTATGTACTCTGTAAGGATTGACTAAAGATCTACTTATTTCATTTAGGCTTTATCGAGTCTTTACGCCAAGTTTTTATTTTTTGCTTTTGTTATGAATGTTCTTATTAGTCACTTTTAAGATGAAATGGTATAATGTGTTTTTTGTGGATGATATTGTACTTTTGACAAAACTTGGAAGAGGTTGAATCAAATTGGAGTCATGGAAAATGACTTTCATGTTTAAGTGTTTTTACTTTAGTAGAATTTAAACCCAAAGAACTCAAGTTTATGGAATTTAGAAGCTAAAATAATATAAAGATTGTTATTTGTGATCATAAAATATTGAAAATGAGATTTTATTATCTAGAATGTAAACTCCAAAATAACAAAGAAATTGGATCCAAATTGGTTAGATGAATGGGGGGTTTTTCATTTGTTGTGTGATTGTAATATTTTACTTAAGATTAAAGGTTAATTTTATAATTTTGTTATGAGAAAGGTAATGTTACATGGTAATGAATGCAAACTTATAAAGTTCAAATAATAAAAATATTGTAGAGTTGAGGATTGTAGAATTGTTGAGTGGTTATCCTAAAAAAATATAATGGTTGTATTCGATAAAACGTTGGTTTAATATTGATAGAGAAGTTTAGTAAGAGCCATCTTAGATGGTTTGGATATATTAAACATTGATCATTTAATTTTTTTTATTTTGAGCAATGAGTTATTAGGATTTTCTCTTGTGGATAGAGAAACTTGTGAAAAAAAATGATAAGATTATATTAGAAAGAACTTGAAATTGTTATGATTTATAGAATTGAGAATTAAGATATATATATATATATATATATATATATATATATATATATATATATATGCTTGCGATCGTGCGTGTGTATTATTTCAATCTTTCTGACTTGCTTTTGCAGAACCAAGGTTGAAGCTATCAAAAATGATATATCGAAGCTATTATATAGTATGATAATACCTAACATATAGTACGATAAACTCAAAAGTCCAAAATAGGCTTTTCAAAGAAAATTGTGGTACGAGAATAATTCTTTGTATTGTATTATTAGCTCAAAACTAGTACTCAATGAAATTGTTTGGCATAATCGTAAAGTGTGATGTTATAAAAAAATGATTATTGGACCTCACTGTATTGTACGATAGTAATATAAGATGGCACAATTAGCTTAAGAAAAAAAAGGTATGCAAGAGGTCTAGAAGAAAAATCAAACACTTTGAGGAAGGGTTTTAAATGTTGATCGTATAGAACTTTCTTGAGAGTGTTCAATACAATTGTTTTATAGAAGAGAGTAAAAAGGAAAAATCTTGTGAAATGCAAAAGAATAAGAAGATTGTAGAATAATTTCTTAACTAAATGCATCTGATTATGATATAGGTATTAAAAGGAAAGGAATGAATGGAACAAAAACCATCCTTTTAAATAGATAAATTTGGACCCAATAATGTAAGTTGAAAGATTCATTGATGATTTTTGGTAAGAGTTTTGCCAATGTATCAAGTTCAGAAACAATCTTATGAAATGAATTTGTAAAAGATTTTGAGTAATGGTACATCTTTATATTAACCAGACAATAGATGAGAGAGAATTTTGCAAATCTGACTCAAAAGATTTAAAGTAATTGAAAAGAAAATTTAGTTATCTAATAGACTTGTAGTGCTTTTGCCTTCGAATCCCAGCAATGTTTCTTATTTAAAAGGGATTTGAAGGCTGAAATAAAATCCACCCTTTTATCAAGTTTACAACATTGGTAAAGAATGTCAAAATAATTGAATAAGACTTTATGGCTATTGGAACTTTACAATCTGAGGAGAAAAAGAAAGAAGAATCTTTGGGGGTAGAACATAAATCTTTTTTCAAGAGAAATTTTAGGAGAGGGGGAGGAAGCAAAAAGTTTAGTGGGAGATGGACTGATTCCAACACTTACATTAGCAGATCTTTGATAGTCTCCTTAATAAAAGCAATGGTCATCACACACTCCTTATGGAGGTACAAACAAAAAATCCTCAAAAAGACAAAATTGTAACTGCTTTGGAAGGGGGAAGGGGCATTCCCTAGTCCCAAATGAAGTCATACAAAAGGGCTTAATGAGCCACCTAACCCGCTACACCGTTACCTTAGCATCTTATGTGAGAAAGTTTGTAAGACTTCATACTCCAAACATAGGAAATAACATTTTGATACAAAGTATTTCTTACTGTTGATATAAGTTGCTGATGACTACTGTAATGGCTGTAATTGAGTTTGATTCAATAACATTTGTATTGACATTTGGAAGAAGATTCCTCTGAAGCTTCATTGCTTCAAAGATTGCAATAATCTTCATAGCAAAAGATGAACTCAAAGCCAAGGTTTTTCCTGCAATAATAACAGTTTTGCCCATAGCATCCCACACAATAATTCCAATTCCTGCTTCCATGTCATCTTGCCTGCATCACAATTGATTTTAATCCAACCTGTTGGTAGTGGAGTCCAAAAAGAGGTAACTTCCAGCCCAAAAAGGTTGCCAGAACTCCCAATGGATGTGATTGGAACATTGTGACAGTCAGCAGCCAAAATGCTAATAATCCTTTCAATAGCAGCTGTATTGTACACATTTCCTGCGAGAACCTTCAAATTCCTATTTTTCCAAAGTTGATATAGGGTAATAGCAGTGTACGAAACTGCTTTAGAAGTTGTAGGCACCCCACACACAAGCTGTAGACATTCACTTTGAGTAGTTCGTGTAGGGATTTGTCATCCTTGCAAACGTTTTTGCAGTGCTTGAAGCATTGACTTTCAAAATTGCTGAACCATATTTGTTTCACATTTTGACACTCCCAAAAGTAGTGCTGCAAATCTTCCTTCGTTGTACATCCCCAAGGGCAATGATCGAACATTTCAATTCCTCTTGCACGTAGTCATACCCGAGTAGGCAGCAGATTTGAATTTAGACTCCACAAGGAAATGCCAATTCATAGCTGCACACACACCTTCCAAACCCATGCAACCTCCATCCGTGAAGAAGAAGAGCGTAACATACACATGCTGCGATATATCTCTTTTGAATCCAGAGCGGTTTCTTCTCTCAATTGAAATATAGCAGGTCCTTGTCGTTTGATTTTGCTCAAGGTGTGTGCATAATCCAATTCACCAATTCCGGTGTGCAAAATTGCTGAATTTTTTTGTAATCCCACTCACTGTACTGTTTTACCAAGTCTGCAATATATAACGGAAGCTCCACAGCCATGTTAAGAAAGGTCGGCGAAATTGCAATAGGAGGGACACTAAGTCAATTATCTTGCAACAGGGAAACAGTGTTACCCGTAGCAATCCGCTAGACCGTATTGTTCATAGTTCAGGAGGCAGCAATATTGAGCAACTTACACGTTTGAGATGCCCCTTGAGGTATATGGAAAGTGTCATTTGTCAAAAAAATATTTTTACCTGAGATAGTCTCCAATGATAGAGTTTTCTTATGCCCATATTGCAAGAAATTTCATAAAGGAGAATATTAGTTAAAGTAGGAAAATGGAATAAGATTTTTTGTTTGTAGAAAACTGGTTTTCATTGGCAAGGGTTTCTCCTCAGATATGATCTTGATTTGAGGTTGCATCTTGGTCACAAAATCCTATTTCAAGCAATGGCAAAGGAGGAGCCAGCAAAGAAAGCAGCATGACACTTGCTGTTGTGTCAAGAGGATATGATAGAGGACAAGGTTTGGGTAGGTTTGGTCTACTTTGAGTATATGTTATATCTCATTAGGATGTTCTATGCTTTATACATTTGATTATAGATAATTGGAACACCTTCTTGTTGTAGTGTTATTTGATTGTGAAGTTTCCTATTCATTCATATCTTGTTATTTGCATGATAAATTCATTTTGACATCTCGTTATGAAGTATGCATTAATTATTAAACGAACTATTGATAATGAAATTAACAATTAACAAATATATGAAAGTGGTCATTGAAATCTTTGGAAAATAATTTTTTTATTGAATTAATAGTATTTCTTAGATTGATTTTATGAATATAAAGTTAAAATTGATTGTATAAAAAAGATAGTATAAGCAAGATCCAAAGAAGGAAAAAGAATTTTATATTATTAAAACGGAAGAAAATTGTACATATGGCTTGGAAAAGATGTTAAGCTTAAGCGAGAAAAGGATTTTTTTTATATGATGAAGTGTTGAATCAAAAGTTTTAAAAGCTATAAGATGTATATATGATTTATGAATGTGGTGATAGATTTCTTGAGTTGTTAAGACTTCCTCTAAATTAGGAGATTAAATTTGAAATTTAATTTATTATATAAAAAGAATCAATATCAGAGGCTTTATACAGAATAGCTTCTGCTTAGTTGTAGGAAGTTAAAGTGAAAACTTAAAACTTATTAAATAAAAGTTTTATCTATCTGAACATTTTTCCATGGAAACTTATTTTATTTATAAAAAAAGAAATATAGTAGTCTGTGATTGTATATTGATTATAGAAAGTTAAACAAAACTATAATAACAATATATCTTTTATCTCGAATTGATAATTTATTTGATTAACTATGAGAAACATATAGTTTTTCTAAAATTGATTTTAGATGAGAATATCATTAGCTGAAAGTCAAAAAAATTTATATTGCTAAAACATTTTTTTCAATAATGTATGAACATTATGAATTCTTGGTGGTGTCTTTTGGCTTAATTAATGCATCTATTATTTTTATGAATCTTATGAACAAAGTATTAAAAAATTATTTAGATTAGCTTATTATTATTTTTATTAATGACATCTTAGTATATTCGATTTCTATAAAGGACAATGTAAATCATTTGCATGTACTACAAATTTTACGGAACACCAACTATTTGCAAAGTTTTTGAAATATGAATTTTGGTTATCTTAAATTGCTTTCTTGGGATAAGTAAAGAACGGATCATTATTGATCCATAAAAGTTTTATCCATTGTGAATTGATCCCAAGTTACTAATGTATTAAAAGTATAAAGTTTTTTTGGGTTAATAGGATGTTATAGACAATTAATTCTCAAATATCTAATCTTTTAATTAAATTTACACAAAAAATAATAAAAATTGAATGGGACTCATCTTGTGAAAAAAGGTTTCTAGGTTGTCAAGGAAAAGTTGAAAACTAGAATTCTTAGTCTATGTGAAGGAAATGAAGAGTATCAAATCTTTAGTAATACATTATATAAGAGATTGGGTTGTGTTAATATAGAATGACAAAATAATTGTTTAAGAGTCTTGTTAATTAAAGTTATATAAAAAAATTATTCATTTCATGATTTGAAATTGAAAATTGTTTTTGCTTTGGTTGGAGATACTATTTATACAAGGTGATCATGAATTGTTTTAATAATAATCAAAATGTAGAGCACATCTACATGCAGAAGGAATTAGATTTGAGACAAAAGAGATAGCTATAATAAAGATTATGATTTGGATATTCTAATGTTGTAGCTGATGTCTTAAGTTGAAAAGCTAAGATTAGTATGCTTTTAGCTCAAATTGATGAACAATGAATTTCTTTTGAAATCGACAAATATTAGTTGGAAGAGAAATACATCATAATATATTTTTATTATCTGCATTTTTCATACAAATTGATTGATTGACTCCATTACAATCAACAATGAGATGAAATATGCAAATTGATTCACAAATGTAAAGAAGGTTAGTTTTTTTATTTTATTTTGATATTGATGGAATTCTTCAATTTCAAAGCAAATTGTGTGCCCTAGATTGTCAATAGCTAAAGAAATTATTATGACGTGAAACTCATAACTTTAAATGCTCTTTTCATCTAAGAGCAAGAATGATACATTATGGATTGAAACAAAATTATTAATGACTAAGAATAAAGCAAGATGTTGTAAAAAGGATGAGCAAATGTTTAATATGCCAATAGGTTAAAAAAGAGCATCAAAAGCTAAGTGGACTTCTCCAACCATTGCCAATCCTTGAATGAAAATATGAAAGAATTGTGATGGATTTTGTGGTTGGTTTGCAAGTTCCCTTGCAAGACATAACTATATATTGGTGATAATTGATAAGCTAGTTAAACCAATTGATTTTTTGGCAATCAAAATGATTTATTATGCAAAAAAATTAGCCACAATTTATATAAATCAAATTGTGTCTTCATGGATATCAAAACAAATTTTATTAGATTGAGATCCAAAGTTTGCATCTTATTTTGGAAGAAGATGCATCAAGTTTTTAGCACAATGTTAAATTTTATTATTGTATTTTATCTTCAAGCAAATAATCAAACAGAAAGAATAATAAAAATTATGAAGGATTTTGTGTATTATAGATTTAAGGGTGTGAAAAAATTGTTGCTAATTGAAGTTTTTTATAGTAATAGCTTTCAGTCAATATTTCTTAGATATAAGAAAATGTTAATTTCTTTTATATTAAACTACTAGAAAAAAAAAAAAGGAAATTGCTTAGGCTTGATTTTATAGCTAAAGCTAGTAAAAAGATAAAGGTTATTAGAACAAGCATGCAAACTATCCAACCAGAAGAAATATTTTGAGGCTAAACCTAAGAATGTGGAATTTGAAGGGGGAGGTTATGTATTTGTGAAAGTAAGCTCTCTAAAAAAATTTTCATATTTTGAAAAGTAGGAAAGTTAAAACAAAAAATATATTGATCAATTTCAAATACTAAAGAGAGTAGGCCATGTGGTGTACAAATTGGCATTATCCTTACGTTTAGTTGAAATTCATGATGTATTTTATGTTTCATCTTTGAGGAAGTGTATTTATGATCCTTCCCACACCAAATATGAGTTAGATACAACATATTTTGAAATGCAAATTTATATTTTGGATTATAAAGATAATGCTCTAAGAAACAAAGTGATTGCATGGTAAAAGTCTTGTGTTTAAATCAAATTGAAAGTTATTTAGGAAGTGGAATTTGATATGGAACTTGATATCTTTATTTTTTTAAATTTTGAGATGAATTTCTTGAAGAGGGAAGGGATATGACTTGCTCATGTTGTAATTTAAATAAATCATTTTGTTTTACTATAATTCTAAAACTAAGCATATAAATTGTCCTTAATGGTCAATCAAAGTTATGTTTGAAGATCAAAATATAATAATATTATTTTTATATTGTTTAAAAAAATGTGAAGTTTTATGAAGTTATTCAAGATATCAAAGTATATTCGTATGACTCGACGTGGGCAAGGAGCGAACACACGAATGAGAGTGTAGCTTTTGGTAATATGCTTCTAAAGGCGTATAAATGAACTATTTCACATTAGTTGTTGAGGGAAAGATCTTAGTTTTTATATGTAATATCATATTTTTTAAAATGTCAAGACATGTTGAGTCATAAAGAGGCACATTAAGATAAGGCAAATTGGTGATGCACAAATTGGAGAAATGTTTTAACAAATTAAACTCAAGAAAAACCTTTGTCTTGCCCTTTTAGCAATATTACCAAGATGAGTAGCTTCTTAAGGCTATGACAAAATAGTCAAACAAGAATGAAAGGCAAGACACTCAAGTGCAAAAGAGAATATTTCTAGGAAATTCAGTTTAATCTCAAGTCTATATCCACCTCCATACAACTTACTTGAACACCATTAACATGACACTACTTCTTCACAATTAGATGGAGTAACCCTCAACAATCCAAGTCTTTTCATGTATTAATTGCAACCAAACAAACTCACATACAAGGCTTGGGGTAAGGCCACCCACTCGACACATCCATTGCCTAGAGCTAAACCAAAAGATACAATATTACAATAACAAATTCAAAACACAAGCTAAATTTATGGCGAACAAATATATCAATATAACCACACAACTATAGATTGAATAAAAAAATTATTACGTTAATTGAGTCTTGTGATGTAATATGTAAAGATGATGCAGCTTTTAATTTCTCCAACTCTTGAACACTGCCAATTGATGTTGCTTTGAAATCTCCTTCCCATAAGCTCTTTTTTAAGGATTTTGCACATTAATTAGCTCTTAAAAGAATATAACAATGGTGACTTGAGTTAAGAATTCTCTTCTCAAATCTCTTTTAACATTGTTGTCAATCCTTCCTTTTGTTTCTTCTAGTTTTTGTAGTGTTTGTATGCTTAAAATCATTTTTCAAAGCATATAACAGCTCTTTCAATAATTAGATTAAGAATTTCTATTGATTAGACTAATTGTTAGAGATTTTTTGTTCTACACATATTGTACCTTAAAGGTAATGTATTTATATGTTATGCATATTTTGGTCTAATTATATTGTATATTAATAAAATGGCATATCATGTGATTATCTTGGTTTTTCCAATGTTATGTTGTGCTGTTTATTCCTAACAAAAACATATTATATGATAGAAATTCTCATTTTATATGATTTTCTCAAGTTTGTGCTAATGCAAGACCAAGTTGAAAATAAATTAATATTAAATTTTGTGTTGTACAATCAAATGTAACATACTGTATGATATAATGATATGCATTATATATTTTTTTATTGTATTTAGAGGATATGAATGTACAGTTGGTTAACTACGAGCGTGTCGTCCATTGCATATACTTCACACATCATATCCAGACAATCTGAAATAAGATGCATTGTCCAATTTAAGATAAACGTATCTTATGAAGATAATACGATATTGTACAATCTTCTCAGGCACCATTTTAATACTAAGTAGGATAATCCAATTCCCTCTTTGGACTCGTGGAAATATGCTAGATGTATTGTACGTTTAGTTCAGAATTATTAATTTGAACTAGGTTCTCTCAATATGATAGCAAATATTATTACATAAATTATACTCATTTTTGTTCATTAAATCAATTTGAACTATTTCAATACTTTTTTCTTGTTTTTAGATATTTCCTATTTAAAGCTTGCTCTTCTAAATGATATGCATGTACGACATTGTGTGTTGCTCTTAGATAAGTTAGTAATCTTACTTTTAAGTTCTTAAATATATCTTAAGTCATAAAACTCATTGAAGTATTTTTTGGACATGAATTTACAAGATGGATGAACATCTCCTTTTTGTCTTCACTTGGTTTGACTTGTGCTTCTAAAATTTTATCTATTAAATCAAATGATTCTTTTTGTTTAATAATCTTTAGAATAACTTATAACACATTGAGTAGATATATTAGATCACAAGATAAGCACTTAAATTATTGATTATCATCAAAATAAGATTTTGTCTTGGGTTTTTTTAGGGCAAACTTGTATGAGATTTTATGAGAATTCAATAATTAAGTATGTTGAGATTAGAATAGTTTTGGGATGAGTAATCATATATGGGAGGGGAATACTGTGAAGAGTAAAATCACTAGGGAGTTCATGACTTTGCAATTTTTTGAGCTATATTGGAATTATTTTGATTTAAGCAAATGGGAATTGAGATATATATATATGTATGTATATTTATATGATTTGAAACAACAAAGACTCAAATTAGATTCTTTTAGTTATTTGAGAGAGGAATTTGGATGAATCCCAAAAGCAGGAGAAAACAAAAGAAAGATAAAGAGAGAAAGGTTGGGGAGGAAATCGAATAGAGAGTAGCTGCAAGAGGGTCAATAGTAGCAATACGAAGAGTTGCTACTATCTGTAGCAATGAGGGGAGAAGAAGCTTAAAACACATGTGTGATTGTTTTCAACAAAGAGAAGAGTACAAAGAGTGGAATCAAGAAAAATCTTGAAGCAAAGGATTGAATGAATTTTTGGAAGTAGAGAAAATAAATTCAATAAGAATCTATGTTAAGACTTTGGGATTGACTTGTGTATTCTTTCAGTTGCATGGCAGAAAACTCAAGAATTGCTTTGGGTGTGGGATTTTATGTGGGAATTTTAATGTTGGAATGAATTTTAGAGCTTAAAGGACTATAAGGATGCATCGTCCTTTCTACATTTAGCATTGGAAGAAAATGGGTAAATTTTTACTTCAAAAATGATGTGATCAAAGTTATCATACAGTATAAAAGTACCTATTATACAGTATGATAAGTTCACAAGGACCAAGAGTAAACTTTCTCAAGAAATCGTATTTTATGAGAATAATTCTCTGTACATTATGATTAGTTCAAAACCAGTACTAGAGGAAATCGTTTGGTGTAATCGTAAAGTGCAATGATATGAATAATTTCTATCAGACCTCATCGTGCTATAAGATGATAACATTGATCTATGACCTCTAGATGTCGAAGATGTTCTTGAGGTGATCTTGCAATTTCAACAAGGTGAAAATGATGGGGTCAATTCATGGATTTTCCTTCCTTTTGTCTCATTTCACTCAAAGGGTTGAGGGGGGATAGTACATCAAGCTATAACACCACAAGCCTCTTATCTATTCTCATTCAATCACGATGTGGGAGCAAGCCAAAATGGAAAAGCTCAGATTGGGTTGAAGGATAATTAAGCTTGAAAACTGATGACTTCCATTATGTCAAGACGACTCTCTACCACTGAGTAATATCCCTTCCCGATCCCATCGAGAAATAGAACTAAATAATTTTAGGGCAAAGGTGTAATACTATTTATCAAAGATGTAGCACTTCTTATTAAAGGCATCACACTCTTTGAAAGAGTGGTTCTTATTTCTCGTATGAACAATCAAAAAATGGTTTAAAGAAAAAATATCTATTTGATGCAACAAAAGACAAAGCAGAATAATATTATTTCCAAATAAAACCTAAAACTTGAGTATTGGAACTCAAAAATCATTTATCCTTAAGTATTTAATATTAATCTTCTGATACCTATTAATTGATGTATTTGAGATGCATTTTCTTGTGCCTCCCCATAAAGGACATTAAGGCCAAATGATCTAGTTAGCATGCTTTAGTATTGCCAAACAATTGAAGAATTTATTTTTCATGTATAGGTTCACTTTTGAGCTCGAAAGTACATTTCAAGCTCAAATCTTTCTTTCGAACTGCTTTTCTGGCTATATGCATGCTTGCATACTTGTCGACCTGATTTTGCCCGCGAAAGGGCTACATTCCTGCAACCTAACCACCCATGACCTTCGAACTCGAGCTAGTGACAACCTGCGCTCTACCTTCAAACACTTGTGCTTACCATGGACATGTATGCCCTCCGACCCTTGACCTTCTCCAAGAAACCTACCAACCCCGTTGTTTCGACATGAGCAATTTTCAACAAAAGCTATTTGGGCTTTCCAAGGTTGATTTGTGGTTTCAACACTTGATTTCATTGGAACTTTGAGACTTTCAATCCTGTAATAGTTTTTTTTACTCATTTTCTAATTTGTCTAGCTAAATTAATGACTTTTTATATTACTTATATGTATTTAGAATTCTAATGTATCTCATGGCATTTTTATGTGCTTTTACCCTTGTACCTCTTGATGTTTTTTTTTATAAAATGGGAGATCTACCTTCACATATGATGGTTACTTTAGATGATTGAGAACTCCATTATTTCCCCTTGCCTCTCGTTGAGATTTTAAGTTTGATTGCAATAAGAACTTCTATATGTCAATCTATTGTCGATTCAACCACCAATATTCTCATATTATGTTCTCGCAACATTGATATGTTTGTGCTTGGAATCTTTCATTGTCACCATCTTTCTTTAATAACTCCATTCGTGAACTTCTGGTTTCATAGTTGTTGCCCTTTCTATCAATTCGGTTCCCTTGGAATTATGGAACATCTTGTGTGTGCAATTATCTCATTGCTTGAGGATTTTTTGTGTTAATTTGATAAGATTATTTCGTATTATTAAATCTGTGTTTGTGTGAACTTAACATTACTATTTATTTTATTCGAAATTGATAATATTAAAACCTTTTTCGAGTACCCTATTTTTTCACCTTCAAGAAGTTGTGGGCCTAGCATATGAAGTAACTCTCGTGTTGCTCGCAGTCCCCTCTTGGCTGAGATTGTGTTGCCTTTTGCATTACAATTACTTTATCTGCTGTTTAACCAGATTTGGTTTGTACTATAAAAATATTTTTCATTATTCTTAACATAAAATCTTGTTGAAAATTATAAAAGGGGCTTGCGAAGGCGAATGTTTTTTCTCCCAAAGTTACTTTGCAATGGCCACAATATTGTGTTCTTATTTCTGATGACAAACTGTTATCATTTCCTAAAGAAATTTTTTAAATCAAACTCTGAATTTGTTTTGTCTTTAATATTATTTTACCCAATTGTATTCTCCATCAGTGTTGAAAGAGATGATTAATCATAGATTATGAGATGTCTCAAAATGAATTTGATTTCTTGAAAAGTCTATGATGATGAAGATTATATACTTCTTAAGAGGTTTAATAAAAAGTTTAGGATAAGTTAAAAGGAACTTAAATTTTGTTTGTTTTAAATAAGTATTTGAATAGTTTCTCAAGCTCTTTGGAAAGTATTAAAAAGAGAGTTGCCTACATTGAAGTAATTAAAAACACACCGTCAATTGATATATACAGACAATATGTGACTTTATGCTGTGAAATCTTAGTGCACTTTTTTTTTCCTGGCTTTGTTGGGGATTGCCTGATCTTTAGCTCTAAAAAGGTTTGGGATTTTGGACAATACAGCATCTTGGTATTGTAACAAATGAAGTTTAATTTATTTTAAAAAATGGAGAATGGTGAAAGAAAATGGAATAAAGCCGTTCTGCTTTAAGAATGTTTATCTTTGTCCATGGATAATAAATTCCTAACTATTCATTGTTTGTCTATGGAGGTGTTTTTCTTACAGAGGCATCATGGAAGGTACTTAATGTTTCTTTTTGACTTCAATGATATTAATAGTGAAATGAGTTATTTAAGTTAAAGAATGATCTCTATTACCAGCTTCCTTCTGAGCAATATTTTATTGACACGAATCCTACGTGCCGACTCTAAATGCAGGTTGAAGCTTTGGCTTTTTTTGGCTTATGTGGTATCCTTCGTCTCTCTTGCGGCAGCTGTGGGTTTGTTGGTGCAAGATGCACTTACTAACAAAGGGGTCTCTGTTTGGACTGGAATTGCCGGTGTTCTGCAATGTGTTTTCATATTGATCAGGTACCATGTTTAATTTTGTTATTGAGTTATATCAATGGCATTGTTTTGTTTTCCATTGATAGGGAGAATATTACAGATATAATGACCAATTTGAGACTAAATAAATAGAAAGCACACAAAAGAGCCCACAAACAATCCAAAATCAATAGACAACTTAAAGATTGCCTTTCAAGAGTAAGCTTTTGTTTGTTACAAGTGTTTCAAGAGTGCTTTTTATGTTTTAATTTTAAAAATGTCAAAATTTAATCAAATAAATTTCATTGCTTTTTTTCTTACGCAAAATATTTTTTTAGATTTGTTTTTAAGCATCTTTTCAAAAATTCAATTTCAATTAAAACAACCCTACAAGGATGCCATCTTCACTTGTTTGGGCCTTCTTGGTGGTCTTCATGGGTTTTTTTACAAAAACTAAGTCGTTCGATGCCTTGCAGTGGGCTAATCTATTGGACCTGTCATTCGGATGATTGAGCAAGCCACAGCTATTGAAAGTAAGAATGATTATTTTTTGCTTTGGTAGATTTTTTGTTTTGTGACAGAAAATGCATGATATTTGTTTCTAATGATGAAAAATTCAAAAGCTTGCTTATAACTGAATATTTTATAGGGGTCCCATTCAGGTTGGAAGCTTGGCATCACAATGATATCTTTTAGAAATGTATAGAAAAAATTATGAGGTATCTACTGGGCTCTCAAACCCTTTTTATACTTGGAATTTTAGCACAATGAGATGTTATTAGCTAATACAATGAAAATTGAAAATTAATTCGATTCTGTTATTTGAAGTAAAAATGACATGTTTATGATCTGAGTATGAGGCAAATTGAAATTAATTACATGCAACATTGACTGAGCCGTTTGCTTTTTCTGAAATTTGGAATTTTGATTAAGTTAGAATTTCCTATTTGCAGCAAATCTTTCAAGATTAGCCTTCAAACTTGTTTTTTCATCTGTAAAGAAATAATAAATGATGTATATAGTTAAATGTGAAAATGAGTTTTGCTATGGATGGATGATTGATTTTTAGAAAATCAAAGAAATATAGAATTTCATGACTTAAAAAACAAAAGAATGTGTCCTCCAGCTGTTCTGAAAATAAGGTAAGAAAATCTTCAATGAAAAAAAGGTTGATGATAGGTAAATAAAAGAACTGCAAAAAAGTACCAGTCTTCATGCATTAGGATTCAGGACATCGTATTAACCAAAGTACAGTACATACATTTTTGTTCAGGGAAAAGAAAAGAAGTATCGTTGAAAATAACCATGTTACAGAACATAATATCAAAATTTTATAAAGGTTGGTTTATTGGATCAAACCTTTAGGATCAACAACGTTACAAGTAAGCAAGTATTGTCGAGTCTTAAATACGGCCGGTGAGTAATATAAATAACTCTTCATCACTAATTGCTCCCAATTCCATGGCCCTCTCAAGTGCAGTTAGGCCCCCACCATCTGTGATTGATGTGTTTGCTCCTCTGTTCAACGATATCAGAAAAAAAAAAATTAAACTTGCATTTAGAAAACACAAGCAAGAGTAAGAATCTGAAACCATTAGCAAATTTCAGAACTGGTCGGATTACTCATGTATGTGCAACTGCAAACCTCAGTTCAAAGTTGAGTGCTTATATACCTTTAATATGAAATCCTTATACAATTCCCCTTAGTTACAAACAAATATTAATAACTAATATTTGTGAACTAAAAATAAATCTTTTCTAAATTAACAAATGTCAGGAGAAGGCCTTTTTTGGGGCCCTAATTTCTCTGCTAAATCTAACAAACTGCACAGCAGTAAACTTGATCTTTCTTGTAAAAAGAAAAACTAGTTTTTGGTACAACACTTCAACTTTCATGATCAAATCCAATCATCTGAGCTTAAAATCTCATTGTGGCATTATGCACTCAATTACAAATAAAACAGGTCCACATATTATATATATCCTTTTCCTCAAAATTTTATTGTCGTTGTCCACTCCCTCTACAAATAAAACACCTCCATATATTAACCATTGTCTTAAATATCAACACTTTGACACCAGCCTTCATTACTCGGACAAGTTTTGAAAAATTGCACTAAACATCCGGTTAAACTATAAAAAAAATTCTCATATCATGATATGCACAAGTGCAATAAACCCAGTCGTCAAGGCACCAACGTTCCAAAGGAAGTTTAGTGTTATGGCATATTTCATTAACTACTTCAATCTATAAAATGTTATTCACTGCATTCACCATCACTCATTCATGCACTTAGCGATTTGAAGTTTTGCCTTCTGAATTTTTTTTCTTTCCTACTTTTAGTTTCAAAGAGGTAAAAATTTGATTTGTACTGAACACACAATTAAAAAGTCTATATTATACATGAACCATGTCAAAACAAGATCTTATATTTTTTATCTTTTAGTACAATGTATGACTTGAATAGTCTATGATGGGATCAAACCTAAGTACTTAAGGTTTATGTCAGCCATGTACCTACTGAAAATTCTAGATTCCTTGATAATGCACTCCTTCAAACATCTTGGCACTAATGCAAGCAAGGTTGTCCCAATATTTTATGATATTTAAGGGTGAAAATGGAAAGCCTTGGAGATCGAACATTTAAGGTCACAGTGATGTGGCAATTATCGAAGAAGTCAATAACAGTGGTCATTAAAGATAATGGAAACGTCACACTCTCTCCTCCTATAAAGTCTTCTTGAAAGAAGAGTTCGATTAAGGCATCACACTCTTTAGAACCTCACAATCTCTGCTACTCTAAGAATCCACACAAGAAATAGTTAGTTATGCCAAGGTTTTAATTCATCAAAGCCTTCAAAAGATCCAAAGAACTGGCTATATATATAATGGTCTTCACTAAAATACATAGTATTTCATGTTCAAAGAAGCTACAATTTTGGCTTCAGATAGAAGGCCTAAAACTACATCGCAAAAGGTTCACATCCAAAAGCTAGCCATTGGTATGTTACACACTAGAAGCTTTGATGTTTGCCAAGAAAAGAAGTCATCATAGAGGCAAATGGGGGTGGTGCGTAGGGATATTGTAGCGGCAACAATAGGTTCTTGTATAAAATCTTGGAGGCATTTATAAGACTTAGGCATCACAAATAATGCAGGGATGCTCATCAAATAATCCATATAGTTAAGTATTGGTTTGAGTCAACACAAGGTTAAGTAGTGTGTAGTTGGGCATCAATGCCTTTGTAACAGGAGTCTCGTATGAGAAGAGGTTGTTAGAGTAGTCAAGGAATAAATTATGTCACCTAGAATGGGTATTAGGCATTTAGTGAAGAAAGGTAATGACAAGGGCACCTTAATGAGAGATGCCAAACACCTCATGTATGAACCAGAGGTGATGTGGAACTAGGAGACTTTAAAAAGTGACATGGATGTTATGAAGCATAGAAGAAAAAAAAATTACAAAACTTGGCAATGTTGATATCTAAAGTGTACAGGATGAACTCTTTGATGTAGTCATCAAACTGTCCATATAAAACATTTGTTAACTTTTTATATTTATCAACGAAATGGAAAAATGTCATATGACGAAGCTTTGGCACACTTGCCATCCTTGCCTTTTGATCCTAGAAGGTTTTGGTAAGAAATTATCTATGCTATGTGCTACTATCATTTTACTAGAAAATGTAGGCGCTGATACTGCAATGTTTCATAGACCTTAGAAACATAAAAACTCCTCATCATTCTCAAATCTTTTGCATGTATGACAACTAGTCCACCTAACAAAAGATATAATGAGTACGAGCAGCTATATTCTAGTACTTAATCAAAGGGCCTAAAATGGTGGAAACAAAGTGGAAAAGTTCAAGTATCGAGCAATTATATTAGGTACACCTAGAAAGCAATTGTCTCCAACAAGGTTTTATTATGCAACATATGTAGGATTTTCTTCAAGCCTGATGAGCATTTAATCACCAGAAAATTTAATAGACAAAAAGAAAGAACAACAATAAACAATATGGCTTAGTGTGGAATGTTTACTGAGTGTTCAAGTGCATACCTCCTGATTAGATATTTAGCAAGGGCATCATTCTTTCTGAAGATGGAACAGTGAAGAGGAGTTCTTCCATGGAAATCTTTTATATTTATGTCAGCACCAAATTGTAGCAGAAGTTCCACCATTACTGGATCGCCAACATGACATGCCAAATGCAACAAGGAACAACCATCCAAAAAATTATTGATGTCAGAGGGAATTGTCTGATATATTGCAGAATCAAATTGCATATGGTTCACTAGTCCATCATGTGGGTCATCCCAATCATGGCAATGACTAGCTACTCTTATCTCATCATAACAGGTGTTTGGGTTAGCATCAAACACCACTAGTAACCGATACAGGGCTTGGATATTGTGACTCTTAACTGCCTCCCAGCAGTGAACATTGACTGGAGGAAGATCATGCTTGTCACTCTCCTTGGAAACCATAAGCCTTTCAACATACTGCAAGACCATACAACAATAAGATTCAACCAAATGAATGATGACCAAGAGCACAAGTTTTAATAGCTTGCATACGATAGCAAATGATGGACTTTGTAACATAACATATCAAGTGGCCTCTTCATTTGAATATGCATGCTTACTTCCTCAAGCATATACCGATCATTTGGTACTGTTCAAAGCTATCTTTTGCAATATTATGCAAATTGCAGATATTGCTTAAGATGTACAGATTAAGCTAAAATAAACAAATCATCTACACTTCAAAATATCAAGTAAATCACAAACTTCTGAGTGTGGATTTGATAAAAGATTGGAGCAAAGTTTAACGGATTAGTTACCTGAGAACATTTTTTTAAAAATAGTGAAGGCTTGGCAAGAAATGGTGAAACAAGAGCTCGAGGTAGAACTGATCACTCCAATTCAATGTTTTCTTACAAAATATGAATATCTAGGAGATTATTTTCTAATTATCCAAAGTATATAAGAAAAGAATATATCAATGATATATAATTATAACTATTATAGGCATCCAAAAATACTTGTCTCTATGAAAGGCAAATAATTATCTTTTCTATGCTTTTTTTTAGACTGAAATCCCCAAGGATCAATCACCAACATTATCCCTCAAGAAGATGAATAGATATTAATTATTGTCAACCTGTTTATAATAGATTCAAAAGTTTGTTTTTAGAATATCTACTTCTTTTCTTGCAGATGAATTGTAAGCCAATTTTATTCCTCCTTTAATCTCTTTTTTTAAATCTGTGTCAACTTTCACATGTTCCATGCAATAATAATGAACAAGATTATTGGCAATGATAATTGTAGACTTATTATCACTATAGATGATAGATTTAGACCTTCAACAAATCCTTTTAACCATATTAACTCATAGAATCATTGAGCAATTACTTTATACTCAGCCTTAGAATTGCTTTGTGCAAACATTGATTACTTACTCCTCTAGATCACTGATGTAACCAACAATTCCTTTGTCTTTATTTTTCTTGAATAGTAATCTCTTCCATAGAATTCCTTTCAAGTATCTCAAAATGTTCAAAGTTCTTAAGGTGATTTTCAGTAAAGACTGCATAAATTGTGCAGTAAGAACGAGCAACAAATGCATGATACAATTTCAACATGCAAAATGAATTAAATTGGAAAAGCTTCTACTTCCAAGAGATGTAGCAGTTATGATAAGTACCTTTGCTTGTATGTATTTTTCTTTTATAGAAATAGGATCGCCAGAGCTGGGTTTGCTAACAGGCAAGACGTTTCCATTTGAATCATCCATTCTGCAAGATTTAACATCAACATAATAAGAAATATGCAACAGAAAAATAGTTAATTGCATTTAAAAATCCTTGTGGAAAAATCAACTTGAGAGATTTCTTCCAAGCCAAAGCACAAATTCCAAGTATGCTATCCTGTATAATACATGGAATGGAAAATTTATAGAATATTGATATACGTGTATTCCAGATCGGGAAAAAGCAAACCTAATGTATTTCTGTGAATTTGATATTTTAAATATCTAAATTTGCAATATTTAGCAAATCCAGAAATCCTTCCTACACTACTTACTATCTGGCGGCATATGATGGCATACTCATTAAAGTGATAATGACATGCATCAAGGAAAACTTGCAATACATTGATTCAATCTTCTTTTTCCATTCTTCTCATCTTCAAAAAGTGAAAAGATTCAACAGCCTAGCATTTGAATCAGATGATAAAGATAAGTATACTTCTAGAACCCAACAGAAGGACACTATACTCATTTTTGCTTTGATGACAATATTAACCCACAATAATTGAAAAAGCACCCTTAAACTGAATGGCATATCCGAGAAAGCTAGGGTCAGCATAATAAAGCAATGTACAAAACAAAGGAGGCATTTAGCTGAAATCCAAAGTTTCAATGATTTGGGTTTCATCTAATTATGCATTTCCATTAACCAGAACTTGTGAAAGTTGTCACCAAATGATTCCATCTCCTAGGATCTCATTTTCAGGGACATGCAAAGGAATATTGTAATATCCTGGAAAAAAAAAAAAAAAAGAAAAGAAGAAAGGACGCACGGGCGTCGGACGCGAGGCGATCCGACGATGCCGCGTGCGCCCGTACGCCCCCACCCCGAGAGAAAAAAAAAGGGTTAAGGACGGCGCAGTCCTTCGTGCCGAACCATGCGAAGCAGCGGAGAAAAAGAGGAGTAGGGATCGAGGGTTTTTTTTTCCCCGCAACAGTCTCCGTCCCGACGAAAAATCGGAAGAAGGGAGTAGTCCGGCGGCGGCGATTTCAGGTCCCGAGCTCAGCGAGGAGGGGAACCGGGTAAGTTCCGAGCCCTTTTCTCTTTCCCGAGCCATTTTCTCTCTCCTCGAACCGTAGAAGGGAAAGTTTTTTTTTTAGAAAGGTTTTTACGGGATTTTTGGGATTTTCAGGTTATTGTGCAGCCCTTCTCCTTTTTGCATCCCGAGCCAGGGAAACCGCGGACAGCAAAGGGAAAAAGGAATTTTTGCGGTGCAGCCCTTTCTCGTTTTCCGTGCCGAGAAAGGAGGGTTGCATGCGAGTGTCGGCTTGATCCGAGGGGAATTTCTGAACCGTGCAGCGGTCGCCGGTAGCCTCCGTGTTAAAAAGGGGGAGTCGTGCACGAGGAACCAAAAGCAAGTCCAAGCGAGAAGAACAGATAGAAGAGGCTGCATAAGTGTGAAGAAAGCAAACTCTGACAGCACCTTGTAATTGAAAGAAATGAGAAGAAGAGGAAAGGGAAGGGGAAGAGGCCAAAGAATGGCAGTACCCTCAGGACCTTAGGTAGGTGAATTTATTTAAATAGTAATGTAAGTAGTGATTGTTATTTTATTATAAAAGCATGGCTTTGAAATATTATGGCATTATATGAAAATGAAATGAGAATTTGCAATATGATACTATGGTATAGTAAAATGTAAAGCATGCCAAAAAAAATATGTAGAGGTATCGATTATGCCTCTTAAAGGGTTAAATTCCCTAAAAAGAAAAGAAAAAAGAAAAAGAAAAGAATTGACCCTAGATCGCATCCCAGTAGTCCCCGGACATATGAGCACCAGCACAGGATGCTGGGCATGATGAGATGGCATAGAGACCTCCCCCGCATTGCTAGTACTTTGTGCAGGGCTGAGTGCGGAGGGATATGATGAGATCGAGACATCTCGTATATGGCTAGCACTTTGTGCAGGGCTGAGATACGGAGATGGTCCGACGTGATAGAGATCGAGACATCTCGTATATGGCTAGCACTTTGTGCAGGGCTGAGATACGGAGATGGTCCGACGTGATAGGCTTGGCCAGCCACGATATGCCTACGGGCAATGGTCTCTAGATGAGATAGATGCCATAGAGATGTGATATGATATGATAGGGATGGGGGATGTGGATCATGGGGAAAGTCTGGGACCCAGCAAGAAAAGAAAAAAAAAATGAATAAGAAAAAAAAAAAAAAGAATTGAAAAGAAGGAGAAATGAATTGCATACTTTGCTTGATTCATTGCATGCTGATTTCAGATTTATCTTTGCCATATTTACATTTGAGTTATAGCATGTTGTTAGATATTCATCATGTTATATCCTTGTAGCCATAGCATTCACCTACTGGGTTTTATAAGCTCATTTCCCCTACTTATATTACAGGACATGCCACTGATTCACAGAGAGAGGGTGCTTAGGATGGTATGGGACTTTGTACAAACGTATCTGTTATTTCGGTTTTTTTGTAATTTTTGTACAGGATTTCCCAAGTGACAGGTATGCATATATTGAAGTTGCTGTTGATTATAAAGGTAACAGTTTTATTTTGTTTGCGTCACCCTCGCCTAGTTTTACAGTTGTGTCCTCAATTATATGCTGCTATGCTCTGATTAGCTTATTTTATCAGTAGATTATAGTGATAGTTTAGGCGGGGCGTGACAAATATCATCACTTTCAACACTGGTGTCAAGCTTCTCGGAGCTAAAATAAAAGCAAGATGACGAACTAACAGAAAAAAACCGAAGAGAAAGTGTTTGGCAAAGGAACAAGAGAACAACTGAAGAAAAGATACTCATTACAGAAGAATCAACTTAACTAAGGACAACCACAATCATGACAAAAAATAATACAAACTTGGTTTCCTTTCGAAGTAATCTTGCATAATTGCAGTTTCTAATATATAAGTGATGATTTTTTGTGGTGTTCCACTCCAAAATTTCCAAATATTGAATTGAAATCAAGCAAATACTGAGATACTGTTGATTCAGGGAATAAAAGAAGATTGAATCAAATGTATGCCATCATATGCCTCTAGACACTAGGTTGGGAAGCCAGGGACAGAAGTAAATTGACTCAGCATGCTCCTTTTTTATTCAATCTTTCAGTAAGTTTTTTGATGTGTATCGGAGTTTGGAAGGCAAAACTGGAGCTGCAGCAGCTTGCAGCACTCAGAATTGGTAATTTTAGGGATAGACCGAAAAAATTGCTGAATATAGGGGTTGCACCGACTGAATCTGGACATAGGAGGGCTCAGACTTAATGGATTGCTTGACAATTACGGCAAAAAAAGCCTCAGTTTGAGCAGCAAAACGTCTTCCTCTATCTTTCAAAATTACTCTGATGTTGGGTCAGAGCTTGATAGGCGTTTACTTGCACTTAGGGCAAAGAGGTCACTATTTTAACCAAAGTTCAAAGTTGAGAGAAAAAACTAGACAAAGGATTTTTTGTGGAACAACTTTGAGATGGAAAAAACCAAAACCACAAGGTAGCAAGAAAAAATATACCATTAAGGTGAAAGTACAATAATGAGAAGCCCCAAGAAAAGGGGTTGAGGTCTTGATATAACTGCAATATAAGTCTGGTGCAAATAGTAAGACAACAGGCTAGATTCTATAATGTTAGAAGCCAAATTCAAATCGTATAAATTATAAAGTAATTAAATATGAATTAGAATTTCACAAATCATTAAATGATTTTATATATATTGTCTCATTTAACGGATTTAGTTTAAGTATAATAGAATAATTAAATTATTATAAATTAGGTGTATCATTGTTTCTTATGCGTACCGTGTGATTCTAGCATTATAAGATGGGAAAATAAACACACATTTCTTTCGTTCCTCTATTTTCATTAAGGATTGCTTTATTCTAATCTTTGTTTTCATGGTATCAAAGTTGGTCAATCTTGATCAAACCAGAGTCCCTAACCCTGACTTCTTCTACACAGCTTTATCCTCTCCTTCAGATGATGATTCAATGTGTCACTTCAGCTTCATCTGGTTCAATCACAAATCGAGACAATGCATCTCTGCCATTGATTTTGTGGGATTTTGCACCATTCATCAATACGATAAATATTCTGCAACATTGACCAGGATCTTGCTAGTATCATTAGAAAGAGGAATCCAACTCGTCAGGCATCTGCCCTTGATCATATCGTAGATTGTCTGCGATAACATGGCCACCATCTTCTCCAAAACAAACTCCAATAAAGAACTTCCTAGCATCAAAGCTCTTTAGAGTAATCCTCCAACCTTCTTTTGAAACCATCATCAACCCAATCAAATTTCAAGCCTTAGAAACTATTATACAATGAAAGAATAGACAACAAAAAGAAACTATTTTACAACCAAATTTCTACATGAACAACTTATAGGCAACCTGAGTCGAACAACAAGTTTGACGCCCAAATCACCTACAGCAAAATCCTGTAAGCTTTGAACAATTTTGAATCATCAATCATATCTTAATCGTTCTCAATCTGATAATCATTCAATCTAAATCATGATACATACATTGAATGATAGTAAATTATAAGAATAATATCAATCTATTCTACTAGTAATCAAGTGGTGAAACAAGATGGTTACTTGACAAAAGCAAAAATGATGCTTGAAGAAAAATTAGCAGTATGTAACACTTGAGAGGTAGAGAATTCTATTATAATGACATGACTAATAAATTTAAAAGAGCTCAAATCAAAGGATCATATCATTTTTTCAAAAAGCGAAAGAAATTTGAAATGTCATCAAAGAGACGCAGTTTGACCTTGATAGTATTTTGCATAGTTTTAAGATTCATTTTATTATAAATAAAACTCAATAAGGTATCACATTTGTCACAAATTATTTAAATACTCCCTTAGAGTTATGACAAGAGGTAGATATATGCTATAATACAAAGTGAAAGTGCCATGATGATAAAATTATGTATGACAAAATGATGGAGAAAATTGAATCTTCTAAAGTTTTACAAGGTTAAGTAAAGACCTCGATGAAGTTCATGAGCATATCCTTTACACAAAACCTCTACTATATTGAAAGAAGTATTTATTGAAATAAGAAATAAGAAGAGTAGAAAAAAATTGATGTTCTCAGCTTTTCAAAATATGGTTATAGATATTACATCCTAAGAATCAGTTTTGGTATCAAATTGTAATGGAAAGAACAATCTAAAAATAAAAAGGATAAAAAACTATGGTGTAAACACTGTAATAAATCTTATCACACAAAAGATTTATGTTGAGAGATTCATGATAAGAAAGTAGAATAAAAGCCACTAAATCAAATAAGAAACAACAAGGACAAAATACAACATAATCCAAAATCATTTACAACAAAACAAATAAAAGTGTTTTGAAAATTACTGAATCCTCCCTAAGGACTAATTTCCTCTACCAATCCTGAATATCATTAGAAAAAATATCCACTAATATGAAAATCATTTTTTCATACAAGTCTAACTGCTCTTACAACTTAAAAAGATAAGCCAGGATAATTCTCTTTCTCTCTTATAAAGGTTCACATAAGAACTGGACTATTAATTGTAAACCCTATAAGAAAAGCAATGAGACTACCATAATGGATGGGTCATTCGATGTACAAGATTATAGGACATGGAGATATGAAATCTCTTGATTTAAAATTAAATTTAGTACTTTATCTTTCAAATTTAAAATATAATTGACTATCTATGAGTAAAATAACTAAAGATTTTAATAATTTTATAACATTGTTTTTCTGTTGTTATAAATTTCAACATTTGACTTTAAGAAAGATGATTGGTAATGTTGAGAAGTAAAATGGATTTTATAATCCATTTGATGTTGATATTCTTAAAGTTTAAAAACCTATAATTCTTCCACTTTTTCTTATTCAAATATGGAACTTAACACAATCAATTTTGTCATCCAAGTTATTTATTATTTAAAATATCTGTATCATCAATTTTTTATTAATAAAGCTATTATTCATTTCATTGTGATCATGTTTTAAGAAAATAATCTCAAATATATTATCTTCCTAAAGCTTGCAACCATCAAAAATATTTTATCCTATTCAAAATAATGCATTGGATCTATTTAAAGTAATAAATTTAATTGAGACATTAGTTTATTAAGTTTATTAATGATCATACATGTATTTGTCAGATATATCTAATGAGAAAAAAATAAAAAATGAGTATTATTGTTGAACAATTTCATAAATTTATCAAAAATGCCTTTCAAAACTCTTCATATTTTTCGTACAATCAATAAAATAAAATATTTTTTTAAAGAATTAAACCAAAAGAGAGTTGCAAAAAAATAATAAATAAATTCTCACTTAGTTGAGGTTGCAAACTCAATTATATTTGCTAATCATACATCACATTTTTTTTGGGTGAAAGCTATTCTTACTATGAGTTACCTCGTTAATTATCTTCCATAAAAAATTCTAAGATATAGGACCTCCTTTATTGAACTACTATCTACCTTTCTATCCTCTCATATTCACAACTCTCACTGCTTTGTATTTTTGGTAATTTGGTTTGTAATGTCTAACCTAATAGAAATAAATTTGATCCTAATACCCTTTAATTTATTTTTGTTTGTCATTCACCAAAACAAAAAGGCTACAAATGTCATTACCCTCTTTTAAAACGTTTTTTTTTATTGTGAGATCTCTCATTTAATGAAAATCAAACCTTCTATTTCAAATTTCTTTCTAAAGGAGAAAAATACTTAGAGAGATAGAAATTGGAATTCCATTATTTCCATATCTAAACCAAAATTGTATCAACCCAAGTCTATTGTTACTCAAGCCTTATTTTAAAGGAGAGAGTTTAACACAACAAATCTATAACCCACTTAAGAGATCAAAGGCTCCAATGCAATGCTAAAAATCTAAAATGTTAAAAAATCCTTATGCTACAAACTCACATCAGAGGAAGAGATTTGTTTAGAGGATAATGGAGTAGCTGACTTTGAACTTCTAATTGCAATAAAAAAGAGATGAGCATCAAATTTCAAACCACTTCATATATTCCAAGTTATTACACAGTTTTAGGACATTTATTACTAAAGTTGAAAAGATTCAAGTGCCAAGAAAAAAAAATAAAAGCACACAATGATAATTAAACTTAAGAGCTAATAAAATTACTTATAAAGAAGAAAACAATTAGCAACAAATGGTTGTTCACAATCAAGTAAAAATCATATGATGATTGATTAATACAACAAAAGATTGGTGGTACAAGGTTTCGCTCAAATATATGAAACAATTATGAGGAAACATTTGATCAAGTTACAAAATTATACTACACAAAGTTTTTATTATCTATTACTATAAATAAAAATTGTGGATTGCACTAACTAGAGTGTATTTTTTAATGGCACTTAAGAAAAAGTGATACATACAAGATCTCCACAAGAATCTGAAACTCAAAAAGGTTCAGCCAAGGTACGTAAAATAAAAATAAAAATCCTAACATCTTAAAATAATCTCAAGGACATGCTTTGATTAATTCAGTATAGTAATGAAACAGTTAGGCTACAAGCAAAGACAAGTTGATCACACTCTATTGCTAAAAACAACTGAGATTGGAAAACAAGCAATTCTCATTGTTATGTAGATAATAATAAATCTCATGAAGAAACTCTAGGCTAAATTCATAGTGAAAGACCTAAAAGATAATAATTTTTAGGAATGGAAATTGCAAGGAGTCCAATGAAAATTCTGAAGATTTGTTTAAAGAAATTGGTAAACTTGAATGTAAACAACATGAGTCACCCTTAAAACAAAATTAGAAGCAAAGAATGTTTTAGGACCACCAATCAATTAAGTTAGCTACGAGTATCTAATAAGCAAACTAATTCATAATAGCTATCTAGATATTATGAATTAGTTTACACAATCTCACAAAAAGCTAGCTAAATAGGGTGAATCAGATATTGAGATGTTTTAAGATAAGTCTTGATAAAGTGCTATTGTTTAAGAAAATTGAGATAAAAAATACAGTTGGATTCTCTGACATAAACTGGATTGGATCTATTGAGTATAACAAACCTATGCTAGATATTGTATGAAAATATAGAAAAATCTGGTTACTTGAAGAAGCAATAAGCAATCTATAATAGCCCACAATAATGGAAAAGCTAAAATAAAACCATAGCACAAGAAACATGTGTTTATCTAGATCCAAAGGTTGATAATTGATTTCAATATGCCCTTAAATAGCCCATAAAGTTATTTAATGGCAATCAATTAGCAATAAATGTGATTCATAACCTTGTTTGGTATGCTAATGTTGGGTCCATAAGCTACACCAAGATGGCAAAGTGAATTAATTCTGCAAACTTCCTTATTTTTTCAAAAAACAAGTAGATAACTTTTTGCAAGTATTCAAGAAATTTACAACTAGAGTAAAATGTAAATATAAAATATATAAGGCACAGACAAACTTTTTTGGTAATTCAACTCATTCCAAAGAGCTTGTGTCCAACCCCAAGCCAACAAGCTTGATCACCACTTAAATCACTTATTCTTCATATCCAAGAGAAGAAACCTAATATAAGCAAGCCTTTTCACATATTAAGTACAGCCAATATTACATATTAAATAGTTTAGAACTAAGCCAAATCTCTCCACATTAAATAATCCAAAACTAGGCCATCTTCACATTAAATAGCTCAGAGATGGGGTCAAAGCAAAAACAATAAATAATTTATAGAATAAGTCTACTTAATTTGGACAAATTATACAAATAGAGCACTATAGAATAAGAGCGTTACCCAATGTATCCAAGAACTTGTATGATAAAAGTTTGAAAATGACGTAGAAAAGTAAAAACAACTTGATAAGAGAATACAATTGTTGAATGTCTTTTAAACTTCTTTTTGCATGCACTTGGATGATCCCAAATTGAATGACTTGCAATTCACTCAATCATGTCTCTAGATATGTATGAAGCAAGGAGATTCTTAAAAAATCTAGAAGTGATTTGGCAAGAGCAACAATTTATTCTCAATGTTTGGAGGCCTATTTATAAACAAAAAAATCCAAAACAATCTTCCAAAATATCTCCAAAAGCTCTCTCAATGACTATATCAAAATTCCAATTTTTTGTCAAACTAATTGTCATTTGCAACTAATGTGATAGTTCAACATGGCACGTACAAGCATGTGGTTCAAAGCAAGCAAGCGATGAAGTGTAACATGCAACCAAATTGTTTTTCAAACTAAATTGACTCTCAAATGCATTTTTGTATAAATCTCAAGTATGTAATGAATTCAGAATGTAATCATTTGATACAACTCATAACTTTCACAAATAACATCAATTGAATTTGCCTATTCATGCTATTATGTAATTTACCATAAAATTAAATCTTAGATATAATGTATATGAATGTAAGTGTGTGTGTTCAATCTCTTGACAATTAAGGTAAACATCAAACTAATTTTTCATATAAGTATATAGGAAATTAAAAAACACTTCTCAAAAATCTTAGACTTATGTGCATTAGTTGTTTTGACCCATCATCCTTTATGTCTTCAAAACTTAGTAAAGATTAGACATGTTAAGCACGTCTTAAACCACTTCAAGATAGATGGTCCTTAAGTCTATCTATCTTAAATATAATTGTAGAATATGTTAAGTAAACATATTAGATTATAACAAAAAACATTTAAATGATTTGATATTATCAAGATTAAATATTGTCATTGGGTTCATGAGATCTAATATATAAGATGAAACACATAGGAATTCATACGAATTTTATTAAAACTAAAACAAAAAGTGAAACAATTGTTTTATCATATATTCCTACAAAATTTCAACAAATAAATATTCTTATAAAGCCTTTATAAATCAAGATATGAGTGTCAATAAGTTAGGAATGACATCTATTTACCAACTTGAGTGGGAGTACTAAAAACAAAATTCAAATCATACAAATTATAGACTAATTAAATAGAAATTAGAATCCCATAAATTATGGAATGATTAATTAAGAAGTAGAATAACTCTTAAAAATATAAATATATAAACTATATATATAAACTAATTTAGGGGATTTAATTTCTAAATATGAGAGATTAGTTATGTTAAGGTAAATGAGATGAAACATCATTTCTTAAATATATTATATAATTTTAGTTTATCTTCATTACTCTATTTTCAATGAGGATTCCTTGTTTTCACATAGTTTTTTATAATGAAAGTTGGGAAAAGAATGAAGTTGCTCATTATTATAGGGTTTAATGGCTTAGGATGCCATGTCCTCACTCATCTTCTTCTCCATTAAAAAGTGGCAGACAAAAGATTCCTCGCCAACAAGACAGATTCCCAATGCAAGGAAATGGGTAAAAGCTAAGGATCAGCTCATTGCTACTCCAAGGCACATTCATTGGAACAAATGCAAGTGTTCAAGGAATTTGAGGTTTCACAATTCCTTCCCAAGTTGAACAGGATGCTGAGGATTACTGAGCTGGCTAATCCACATGTTAGTGACTGTAAACCAGGAAAATCAGGACAGAAGGTTGATATTTGATCGGTACACCATCTCAAGAAGACTTGCCATTGTGGGATACAGGAATGACAAGCATAGCTAATTAAGTCTGCCCACTTACCATTGGATCATGAAAGCCGACCAAAACCATAAAGACCCAACAGAGTGGAGTGCAAAAAATCACATCTCCATGCCTAACATCTACCTTCGTTACCATCTCAAGTGGAATGAGTCAAATAAATATGAACTAAATTAAGGCTTTATTTGTTAAAGACATACTCATGTTTTTTTACATTATTTTCTAGAAATGATGAGATCCCACTTCTTAGAAACATGGAAATCTTGTTTAAAATTTGTGCTGCCCATTACTGCAAAGCTCTCCATGCCATGTTTTAATATTAATCAAAATAATCACATGTCAAATTTCAGAAAGCAAAGTGCTTAACCTAATGGAGACTAAGAGGTTCATAGTTGGCAATACAAGACTCCCAAAGTGGCACTTGAAGAAAAATGAGTATTCACAAAAGAAATAATCAAATACATCTTTTCTAATTTCCCAACATCATTTCCTCATTTAACACTTCCAGACAACTGAATGTAGTTAGCAAAAAGCTGATGGACAAACAATCGGTAAGCAATTATAAATTATGAGATTGTATTCATTTCACCTGTTGAGATTGACTATATTTCCTATCATACATTTGAAGTAGTTTCACTACATCTATTGTATAGAAATTTTACCTGTTATCATCAAGTAAAACTGCTTCTTCCCACACGGAATTGCAAAACAAATTACCCAAAGCTTTAAACAGGTCCACGATGGTTGGCTCCCACACCTTGACATCTAATGTAAGAGATCTAACCTGAATTCACCAAGAGCAACAATATACTGTAGAATAATCTAACTGTAATCATGTTCTGAATAATTAAGTGATCATCCGGAACAAAGTAAATCCTGCAAAGACAATTCGCTCAAAAAAAGAATAAAATAAAATATTTTAATATAGGAACAGCCGGTTGACAGATTTATAATTTTAGCACTTATGCCAACCAGAGGTGATACATTTAGGAGCAGTCAACTTGAGCCTACTTGAGTTCTATAACTTTTCATGTTATGCCAACTCGAGTAATATCAGAATTTTTTGGCACAAGTTTCCAATTACTGTTGTCATCCATAGAGGCGTTGACACTATTAATTCCCACAACACCGAAGAAGCACTAACAAATCTGATGCTCGGATAATAGTAGCAAAATATTGTCACCTATCCATTCAATGGAAAAAAATACATAAAATGGTTGCAATTGATCGAGACCATTGTAAAAGAAAAAGGTAAAATCGATCACATACACAGAACCAAACCAAAGGAAGAAAACCCAAACATCAATTCATGGAAGAACAAAATTCAATGATTAAGACATTGCTTTGAAACTCTACATCAACTGAATTCTGCTACGCATGCATGTCTCGACAAAAAGCAAGAGAAGTTTGAGTATCTATTCGATAAACACATTCCAAAATAAAGAATGTTGTCTGAATTTATGAGTTAAGGATCGAAAGATGTTATTGAACAGGAAAACAGAACAATCATAGTATATGCTAATTTGTTGCAGGGGTTGTGGCAAGAAATGTATCAATTGTAGGTGACAACCAAGAAAAACAGTGAAGATGCATCCATGCTAAAGGCATTCAAAGAGAAGCAATGGATTTATGAACTTTTTACAAGACTAAATGCAGAATTTGTTCCAGTGAGAATTAAGTCTCAGGGAAGGACGGTTTTTCAACATAGGTGGTATCAATTACTTCGGCAAAAGAGGAGTGATGTTGGAGCCAAAACCAATGGAAGCTTTAAAAATACTAACAAAGGCTTTTAAGGTGTAGTCCAAAAGAGCATTCAGCTAAGGAAAATGAGAGGAATTATCCCGGACTATAATTGGAATTAACTAGGACTTCTGTTAGTGCATTTACTGCAGCAAATCGCGACAAGCCTGGCAAAAGGTTTACAGGTTGTGCAAGAAATCAAGTAAAAATCAGAGAGACAAAGGTGTACAAAATAGGAAACAAGGACAAACATACCAAACGTTGGGTTGAGAAAACATCCCCAAAATTAAAAGACTTCAACAAAGAGAAGATAAAGAAATTAAGAATTCTCTTAATTACTTCTGAGAACCTTCAAGTACTCATTCATCACCACATTCAGGTAAGTTTACAATGTCTCATGTCTTAAATGCCTCAGAAAAACCCTTTAGAAATTGACTGATTGTTGATTTGAGATTAGCAACATATCATATAATCCATGCTTTTTAAAATTTTGGCACATAGGCCTTTTGTGTTTTAGTAATAGAAAAATTCCCACTGCAATAGTTCACCAACTATTGCAGTCAAACAGGAGACATAAAAATCAATTCCAAAACTTACCCTTAAAAATGCCCTTTGTGATTTGAAACTATCCTAAAACTTGTTACTTACAACCAAAATCTCTTGTAATTTAATTGTGAAGTAAAATTTTTCCAAAACACGTTATTTATTTAGAACTAGGATTCAAAAATGACGATAGGACTAAGGAGAAAGACAAATAGTGAAGAATTGTACCATCTTGAGGTGTCTCAAAGATCAAAATGATAGTAAGTAAAATCATCCATTACCCTTCCTGTCTCAACAACATAACACCAATAAAGACTTGATTTGGTTTCATCATTATAGGCTCAACTATACCTTATATTAATACTCTTGAGATCATGTTTCTCAATTGTTTAAAGGGCTAGAAAATAGATCCTTTTGTTTGTAAAGTGCATGAATTTGCAAAACACAAGCATGCATCATTTCCCACCATCAACAAAATAAGTTACGTTCCTTTTGAGCTGATTCATATTGACATACATAAATTCTAATATTTGTGGAGAACAATACTTTGTGTCATGCATTGATGAATAAATTATAGTTGCTCATATTTTTTTGCACAAATCTAAAAGCTGAGCAAGTGATGTAATTACAAATTTTCTATCGAAGTTAAAGAAAAGTCAACATGGTTTTGAAATTAAAAGGTGTAGATCCAACAATTCAAAGGGGAACTTCAATCAAATCCTGTTTACCTTTTCCAAAGGAAATGGATCAATCATAAAGTTTGTGACAATAATCTCTAACAAACTGGGATGAAAGAAAGAAAAAAAAGGTCACTTTTTTTCCATTAAATATGCATTACTATTTCAAATAAATGTTTAAAAGAACCTATTGAGAGAAGAATGTATCACAACCATTAACGTTATCCATGGACAACGAGCAACATCAGTTTATCCTAAACATGAACCTAAACCTAGACTTGAATCATAACCCAGACCTAAACACCTACCTTACAAAATGAATCACAAACAAATAAGGTAATGATGATGTTTCTAATAGAAGTTTACTTTAGTCTACTCAAGAAGATAAAATGCAGCAAATATACCGAAATCAATTCAAGTGTCAAACTCAGATCTTGGAAATGAGATATTCCTTCTAATCCCCCTTATTCTATGTCTGAAATTGGTTTGCCTGTTGCCAATAAGAAAGGAACAAGGGAGTATTAAATTGTCACCCCCATGATGGCCTAATTTCAAAGTTTGCATCATTTGAGAGATGCTCATCTCTTCATAGATGTTCCCTCGACAACCTAAACACTACGACAATTCCAACAATCATTTGTGAGGCTTTATCCAATGAGAATTAGAAAAGTACTATGAATGTTGAAACAAAGGCTTATAAAAGACAAAACATGGAAGGTTTAGGAGATATCAAAAGGAAGAAACCAATAGGTTGCACCATTAAATAAAGTTAGATGGAAATGAAACATAAAAGACAAATCTATTAACAATGGATACAATTTGACATATCGAATAGACTAACAAACTCTTGTAGCCAAAATGAACAGTCAGAAGTCTGGCATCTTTGGCCATAAATTTTGATTGGTGCCTTCAACAGTTTGATGTAAATAATTCCTTCTTGACTAGAGATCTTGAGAAAGAAATACATATAGAGATCCAACCTGGTTACATTAAAAAAACTTGCTACTAATAAGGTATGCAAACTTAAGAAAGCATTGAATGGTCACCAACAGCTTAGTTTGGGAGATTCACCAAAGTGATGGTGAAATAAGGCCACAAACAAAGACAAGTAAATCATACTTTGATTATCAAACATTAGGTTCAGAAAGAGTCTCAACACCAATTATACATGTGTATTGCATTATAGTAAATGAGAATGATCAACAAGAAAGGTAGCATGGTTCAAGACAAGGGTTTTCATACCTTAACAAAAGTACATCACTAGTCTACTGAAGGGTACAAAAAAGATGGCATGCAAGCCAGCCCACTCTCCTATGAATCTGAATTACAAACTTTAGGAAGATGGAAGAGATGCAACCATAGATAAAAAATGTATAGGAGATTAGCTAGTTAGCTGATCTACCCATCCCGCATACACACCCAAGCATTGTCTATATAGTAAGTGTTATGAGTCAATTCATTCATAACCCAAAAGAAATACATTTGCAAGTGGCCTACAAAATTTTACATTACCTAGAGGGCCTCTAAGAAAAAGAGTTTTGTTAAAGAAGCATGAAAAAAATTGGACTTCAAGCATTTATCGAAGCTGACCATTCAAGTTTGGTAATGATTAGAGATGTAAATATTGCAAGAAACTTAGTTAGATGGAGGAACAAGAAATAGAAAGTAGTGACAACGTTAATTGTTGAATTTAAATTCCGATCAATGGAATAAGATGTACCTCAGTTATTATTGCTAAAGATCATCTTGATAGATATGAAGACTAAATAAGACAACCATATTAAACTCTACTGAAATAACAAATTGGTCATTAATATAACACACAAACCTGTACAATATGACTGAACAAAACTCATTGAAGCTGATCGACACTTCATCAAAGAAAAAACAGATAGTGGTATCATTTGTACTCATGTGTTTTTTAGGATCCCAACTTGTAAATGTAATCATACAAGGAATTGGCAATCTTCAATGTCAGACATTAATTATTAAACTGAGAATGAACAGGCTGTTCACCAACTTGAGATAAAGCTAGAAAATCTCCATTATCTATAGCTAAACTTTTTTTATATGTTTTTTCTTAGTTGGGGATTCTCTTTATCAAAAGAATTTCCTAATTCAATGGCACACCTTATCCCTTATTTGGAGAGTTTACTCTGCAATAAAAAGTATATACTTAAAAACAAAACTTTTCCTTTATAGATTCTCTCCATTATAACAATTACCTAACTGAAGAAATTTTCTTTTCTGAATGTATCTATTGCTTGTATAAATTCCCTTGTGCAATTCAATGAATTTGAACAAGTTTTCCAATCAAATTAGCTACTGATGCTCTATTATCTATTGAATAGGAAAACATCACGCAGCAGGTTGCAGCAACTACTTGAGAGACCAACACAATTTGCTTATGTGCTAAGTTTTAATCTAGTTAAGTAATTTAAGTGCAAACCTTACACAAATATGCCAGTGATCAAGAATTTCAGAAAGACTGCACAGTTGCTTAAAAGTACGTCGTTATATAAAAAAATCTATGAAGAAAGCAGGCATTACAATATCTGAAATTTAAGAAACAATTTGAATAAACTGTTGTTTTGTTATAAAAAAAAATGGACGTATTCCGAACTAGGAAACAGTCGTTATATGATTTTATGATATTCTTTAATAAATAAGCTTTTGTTTGGTAACGGGCTTGTGGTATTTGTTTTGATCTCATGCAAGAAGCTAATGCAATTACAACCCAGAAGCTTTTTACTTTAGAGACATCATGATTTTATAGAATTTTGTCAAAACAATTTTTGATGTTTGGTTTGAAAAGATTTTTAATAACATAACCGAACGATTTTGTCTATCAAAATTTACCCAAATAAAAAAATATCAAAAAAATTATATAACATTAGTATCTCAATCAAATAGCCTCTTAGTTTTTTCAAACAAACATAAGACTAACACTTTTGAGGGAAAAAATGCAATTATTTTTTTGCCTTCATGATCAAATGGCCATCTGGAGATCTTACCACTGCACATAATTTTGCCGTTTCTGTAAAAGCCCCTCTACTAATTCTACTTTTCACTACAGCAGAATAAAGTTTCATTTCTTTCAAATAAAGAATTGAGGCTTGTTAGCAGAGGAGAAAAACTAACGGATACTGTAGCTTTACCACTCGTCTTTGAGTTCCCTCATATCTTAAGCAATTTCGAACATGCATTGTAAAGATAACATATTGTAGTTCAGGACTTCTCACCTTAGATATATGTACACCAAGGTTCCTGTGAACCCCAGAACATTCAATACATATAAGGATTCCAAGATTCAATGAGGCCCAATCTGGCTCTAGAGCACTGCATTCTGCACAAGCATCATTTCCTGCAATGCTTCTTAGGAGCTTGGACACATGATCATATTCTTTGCAATTCATGTTACTGTCCAATATTGAATCTTGATAGATTTCAGAGAACTTGTTATTATGTGTACGCCCCAATGAAAGCTGACCAAAAATGGAACAAGAAACAATCAAGGTTCAGATCAACTGAACTCAGCAACCATTCTTCAAGTTTAAAAAGTTCAGATCAACTGAACTCAGCAACAATTCTTCAAGTTCAAAAAGGTTAATCATTTGTGCATAAAATAATTATGTTGTTCTGATAAATTTTACTCAGGTGGTTAACTATCAAGTGGGATTAATGCTTGTTATGCTATTGTTATTATTCCTTACAACAGTTATTTCAAATTTAATCAACCATGCTTAATCATATTGATTGGGCATAACAATTAAATAAGTAAACCATAATCCAGTAATGCAGTAATTTCCGTATAGAACCTGCTTTGTTAGTGAAGAATTCAAAAGGGATGTGATTACTCCTCTAATCTTATCAACCCAGTCCAGCCGATCTGCTTCATTTTCTGCCTGTCAAAGAACAATTATGGTATAAAAATGGAAGAACTAAATTTAACTGTGTCAATGCATTACCAGCATAGCAGACCCTGAAATGCTTTAAACATTCGACTATCTAAAGGATATCATGGAAAAGGCATTCATTAGTTACCTGAAACGTGTATGTCTTCAATGGTGAAATTATTCTAAAACAAAATCTCAGATCTGATTGCTCAGCATCAATCTTTATTGTGGAGGTATGAAGATCAACATTATGGGAACCAATATCATCATCTACCTATGATGTTTATCAAGAAAGAATTCATATTAATGTACACAGTAAACTTTAACGTGATAGGGTTAAGCGTATGTTAGAAAGGCTTCCTTTTGCTTTGATAACAAATTTTTTATGACTACTATAAATTAGTGTGTATATGCATGAGTAAATAAATAATTTGTTTTGAGGTAAAAGGGAGCTGTTGCAAATTTATGTAATTAAAGAGTTGCAAAAAAAATGGAAGTAGCTGCGGATAGAAACATAGAAAAATGAAAAAATGAGAAGGAATTGATGAAAATATGCGAATTGTTCATATGTAAGATGAGAAAAGAAAATCTAGATAAGATTTGAAACATTATTAGATGATTCAAATAGGTAAATTTATTAACTATGATGGAAGTGTTTTGGTCATTCTTTCCATTTAAGCTCAGTAAACTATAGTGCTTCATGTGATAAGAATGCACGAACCATCCAGATGCAATGATTCCGTTAGAAAGATGAATAAATATTCCTAGAGGCAAGCCCATGTAGTCAGGATATAATTTGGCTGCTTTATGGTAGCTAAGCCTTCCTTGACCAACATACCCCTACGCAGACATGGTTAGAATGAATTTTCCAGAGGCAAAACCATGTAGTCTCAGGATAAAATTTGGCTGCTTTATGGTAGCTAAGCCTTACTTGGCCAACATACCCCTAAGCAGACATGGTTAGAATGAATTCTTTTGACTTAAGAAATATTTTATTTATATTTCCAAGGGAAGAATATATTGTTTTTAAATTATTTAGTACTGTTAAAACATAGGCTGATTTTATATAAGAAAAAAAGAGCCTGATCAAAATATAATTTAAGAGATAGCCAAACATACCACCAAAGTATAATAATAGAAAATAAAAAACATTGTCAAGATCTTTAAATGTAGCAAGAAATAACCTAAATTCGAGATGATAAGCCTTAAAGTCTATTATGAAGATCAAGTACAAAAAAAGATAACAAATAAAAAACAGTCCAATTCAAGTTTCAAATAAAGAAACAAAAACAAAACATACCAAAGAGGACAATTCAAAGTCATGTCCCAAACTAAACCACCTACTTTCTCTTCTCTTTTGATCTCAGAAGTTAAAAGATGACATCCAAAAAAAGGCCATGCAAAAGCCTAAAACCACCCTTCCAAGGAAGACAACCCAACCTTCAAATAAATAATCCTATTCGCTTCCCTTCTTCATTTTTTGCTGCCAAAAAGCTTTATCAGGAGAGAAATTGGGCAAGCTCAATTCTTATTAATTACGATATATATCAATATGAGATTGGTAGAATAACAAATTTGTATAAAAAAACCTACTTGATATCTTATTAGATATTACCCCTTTGTCTAACTTTTACAACAAACGGATAAAGATATATTACAAATAAATTTCTCATGTTTAGCCTAATTACTCAATTAGATCCTTCGAGTTTTACAAACACTTAGATAAGTTTATAAGTTTCATAAATATTGTAATTAGGTCCTTGACTCATTTTTTTTTATACATTACCTTTCAAAAATAATTATGTAGATTCTTATAGTTTGTAAAATTGTGCATGTATGTCATTGTACAAAAGGATAGTTTAAAGTAAAAATGGGCTACGAACCTACTTGTAATATTTACAAAACACATCAATATGTTTGGTTATTTTTGAAACTTGAGACATACTAGTGAATTAGGCTCAACATAAGAGGCTTATTTCCAATTAACCTTATATATAATAACCTATCATATCTTTAAATTAATGATAATATTAACAAATTCTCCTTCTCCTAATCTTGAATTTTTTATCTTATAAAACAAAGTTGATATCAATCATCATATCATGAAAAAAGCTTCTCACTAGCATTTGCAAACCTAACCCAACCAAACATACGTTGCACTCATCCAGTGATATGACTTTGTTAAACTACAAGAGCATATATACTATATAGGTCTTCAAAACTAAAATATCATCATAGTTAATCTTTTTTTTTTTTGTTGATGAAGTGATGCCCAATTTGTTTTATAAATGATGAATTTGGTACCAAGTAAGATAACAAATATCCAAAGTATCAAAGCAAATAACTAAACAATCCTAGTTTAATCCCAAGTCTTTAACCAAATAGCTTTATTATGTGTCATTTACTTTATCTTAGTAGTATATATAACCATTGTAGGGTACAGAAAAGTTCTCCAATTAATGATAATCTACGAGGGCAAAATCTACAAACAAGTATGTCTAATCAACGAAGGACTAATAGATTTAGCATTATGTAAACTGAATGTCTCCATAACCTTTCAATTTACTTTGCTATAAGAGGAACAATGTACCAACCTTCTTTAACTCTAATTATCGCAATCCCAAGTATATTCCTTATACCAACTAGATGCTTCATATCAATCACATTACTTAATCCGCCTTTACCATTTCTAAATCTAACATATGTTCAACTATTATCAATAATTCAATAATATAAAGTGGCAAACAAATAAAACATTCATCTAAAATCTATATCTGGCACACACAACTATCATAAGTGACCTTCAAAAACAAATGAATCAAATGATACAAAATCCTTGCACCATTACCTTAGTGATTGCTTTACGTCACATAAAGATCTCTTCAATAAATACACAACCATTTTTCCCAAAAATTCAAATCTTAATGTCTATTACATATGAATCTCATCTTCAAAAACACCAAGAAAAAAGACAATATTTACATCAAATTATTCTAACCCAAGTCATAATATCCTACAAGTGCTAACAAGGTCTAAATTAACATATGATAATTGGAGAAAACATTAATTATAGTCAACTCCTTTAAGAATATAGCCCCTAACAACAAAATGTGTTTTATATTTAACATCTTTAACTTCTAAAGATCACTTTTTTCTTTTATTGATCCACTTGCAATTAATAATGCTCTTTCTTGTAGGAAAAATCATTAATTCATAGACCTGATTCTTTTGTAGAGAATCAAACTCTTCTATCATAGCATTAATCTATTAAAAAACATCTTTTCCTTTAACAACTTTTAAAAAAAAACTTATTATATTTTACATCCAAAATAAAATAAAAGGCTCAACATATGATGCATAGATAAGATAACGCTATAATGAGCAAAACAGGTAATTTATAGAATAACTAATAATGAACACTAGAGAATAACGCTTAATATTGCATAACTTTCATCTTTTTCTTTTGCACTTGTATTGAAGAATTGGGAAATTTTTAACCACGTTAATTGAAGCAAGGTAATCATCAGAAATATCTGACAAAACCAGAGATTCATTAGAATTGATCACGACATAACTAAGCACCAACAAAGAGAATCTTTTTGCAAGAAGTTTAAGGGAGAATTCTTTATAAAAGTTTTTGAGTTCTTCAATCTCTACATTGTGATCAATGGTTATATATTTCTCATAAGCAATATGGAAACTTGAGTGGACTTAAAAGAAGGGCTTCCAAAAGAAGCTCACCTAATGGTAAAGTACATGCTAAAAGTTCAATTTGAGTAGAAAGCTAGATGAGATACTACCTAATATAGATGGCATTACAGTAAGCAAAATCAACTCTCCAAGGAAGATCTGAAATAGAGAAAAGAAAGTCAAAGGTGAGGGGCTTCGGAGAAACAAGAAGCGATGTCAGAGCAGAGGTGCATTGCTCACCCAATAGGTGTCACAAGAGAAGTGAGGCCCTTCAAAGGTAATTGAATAGGATTGTGTATCAATGTAGATAATAAAGGTAGTGATCCAATCATAAACATATCCTCAGTAGAAGTAAGAATTAAAGCATTGATATCCTAATCAACTATAATTTGAAGAGAAGTGGGTTGCTTTACATGTGACTTCAAATTTCACATTTCTGGAGGCAAAAGCTAGAGCACCATAGCTTATCGATAAAAGATAAAGTAGGTACTATCATAGATTTTATAAGTTAATGACAACTTCTTTATAAGTAGATGACTCTTAATAATCAACAAACTTTGTCACACAACAAAAGCCACAATGAATCCAAGATAAATTGTTAAAACCATAATTCTAAGATGTGTGAGTTTACATAACAAAAGATTGATAATAAGACTTCTATTGTTTATTATGGTTGTGGTGGCATCTCCAATTTATGATTAATTACAATAAGTTAATTTGTTGAGCTCACCACATGATCATAGTCAAACTATAGTCTAATAACCTATTATTCATTTTAACATCTGCCAAAACTATCAAATTGTTTTTACTTTTTTTGAAGCATGATTGATTTAAATACTTCACAACTCTACTAAAAATTCCATATGGGTCAAGATCAATTTAGCAATGCCTACATCCTTTCACCCTAGAAGCATAGCACAAAAAACACCAATTGGTACTTGGGTCTAGCTTGATCTCTTTAATGCAAAGTATAAGCACAATGTTCAAATACCTTGAGCACTATATAATCTACAAGATGCATTGAACAATCCAATTCAGTTTTCAAACAATCAACAACAAAAGGAAATGTATCTCGCAAATAGCAAGTAGTCAGTATAGGCAATACCCAAAAATCACTTTTTTAAACCAGCCTTGTTAACATACAACTGCTATCTAAAGGAGTGTCCTATTCAAAATTTTTATTACTCCATTTTGTCTCACAACTATCTTATACCTAAAAATGCCTTCTTTTTTGACAAAACTTCTTAAACTCTGCAGAGTAAACTTCAAGCAATTATCAATTGTTAACCACTTGATTCTCCTCTTAGGGTGATTATCAATTAATACCTTCCATTTCTTAATGTCTCAAATATATGTTTTCTTGCATGAATATATGTTGCTGAACCTTTCAATAATGACAATCAATAAATTTCAAAAGCTACCTAGATCAACCCTTGGAATTAACACTAATAGGTCTCATGATTCAAAGTGAATATAATCTATGATACCTTTAATGCATTGAATTATAATAGAGAACTTGATTGTATGATGCTTATCAAGAACAGAATACTTACAAAAATCCAACATAGTAATCCTCTAACTATAAAGCAATCTCTTTGCTTATCTAACAATCCATATTATGAAATAAGTCCAAGTCCTGTATATCATATAACAAAATATCATTATAAGGAATTAAAGCAAGTTTTGTAATTACATTCTTATGTACAAAGTCGACCTTACCAAATTTCTAGTCTTTGAATAAAACCATGGTTCTTATGCAAATATATAGAGCTCGTCTTTTTTATAAATAATTGATAACTGATTGAGTTAATACAACCTAGATAACTAAGATTTTCATTTAGGACGAAAATATGTCTAACCTCCTAGCCTAGAAACTCTAAGAATATTGATCTAAATTGAGTTAATTATAATTATTTTGTAAGTCATATCATTGCCCATGACGATACTTCCACCACCAACAAGCCGATAAATAGTGAAACAATTTTTCTAAGGCACCATATGATAGAAACAATCAGAATGAAGAATTCAATCCTCTATTAAAGAAACAACAATCTACAATTGTCAAAAGTGTACAAGGCACATCTAAGAACATTTTAACAATAGAAATTTACTTAAAGCACGATTTAGAATTCTTTTAACCTTTCCATTGGGTTATAAATTACATTAAAATTTTCAAAATTTAGGCTTTAAAATAATGACATTCACCATTTCCCTTATATTATGATTATGACATGTTTTTCTATTCTTTAATAACTTTTTATTTGTTTATATAGACTATCACAAGTAAATCCTCTCCAAGAATCTCCTTTAAATGTTTCATACAACAACTTGGTCATATTTTTATGAGCTTTCTCGTACTTCCTAGATATAATTAAATTTCATTAAAATTTTCAAAATTTAAGCTTTAAAATAATGACATTCACCATTTCCCTTATATTATGATTATGACATGTTTTTCTATTCTTTAATAACTTTTTATTTGTTTATATATACTATCACAAGTAAATCCTCTCCAAGAATCTCCTTTGAATGTTTCATACAACTTGGTCATATTGTTTATGAGCTTTCTCGTACTTTCTAGATATAACTAAAAAGAATTAAGAGCCTTTGATCAATTTCTTCATTTTCCTCCTTATTTCCACCATGTTGATCCAAGCCACTTAATGCTTTCAAAAATAATCTTCGTTAATCATACTGCATCATGATTATCCAAACATTAAGGCCACTGTTATCAAATCTTAATACTCATGCCAAAAGGATTTAATGTAACTTTTGTTCTATAAGGTTTTAGCATCTCTTAAAATCTAATAAGTGCTAGTTCTCAGACCACAAGATAATCTAACAAACTCTTTTTATAAAAAAAAAAAAAGAAAGCTTGCATGATATATAATTTAACAGAAACAAAACACACTATATAATTATAATGATAGAGAAACCAAATAAAACAATACCAAAATTTTTACATTATTCAATTTAAAAAACTTAAATCCATAAGTCCAAAATTTACTATCAAAATTAGATACAAATAAAAACAAACAAAAAAGAACAAAAACCCTTTTTCAAATCCCAAACCAAGAAACAATAAAGGTCATTAAAGATAGAGGTTTAATTTTACATCCAAATCTAACCCAAATAATCAAGTTATAGATTTTTTCATCTTCCTCTTCTATCTAACAAGAATCACAATAAACAAAGCAAAGGACAAGATGCCAAACAAAATAGAAGTTCTTGAACATCCTTCTATGGCGGCTGTCCCAACCTTCAAATGAACAAATCCTATTTCATTCCTTCAAATTTTGCTACCCTGTGTGCTTTTCATGCTAGAAATTAGGATATTTTGTATTTTATTAATTAGCATTATAATTACTAAGAGATTAGTAAATTCGTAAATACAATTTCCATTCAACATCTTAGATATTGTCTCTGAATTGATCTATCAAATTAATTATATTTGGTTCAATATAATTATTTTTCTATTTTATTTTTAAATCCAAGATAATATTAAATGGTTCATTATATGCAACAGCTGTAACCAGTGCCTTGAGAACAACGAGAACATAAATTGAAAACAATTGGCAAAGAATGCTCGTGCTGAGCATACTAACTCATGAAGGAAGGCATCTTTTGCCTATAAATACAAAGAAGGATTTACAGCGAAGTTGCCATAACAGATATTAGAGTTTATATTATAGCTTATAAACGAAATTATGAAAGCAAGCATCCTTTGGCAACTCAAAAATGGTATCTCAATAATCTCCAAAATTCACTCTTCTAATGTATATGTCAAGTTCTCCATGAAAGACCAACAAGAAACTGAACCTGATGACTCAAGAAAACATAGCTTCAGAAACTAACCACCTGTGAGCTTTGAAAATAATATCTACAACAATCAATAGAAAACTCTAAGTGATAACACTCAATAAAAACTTATTTGTATTAGAATAGATGATCAAAACAATATGCAACTAGGAAATCTGATGTTCATGCACAAAACAATACAATCATCCACAATACCGGGAATTTACTGCGCTTGTTCCTGTGATAGTACAATGTTCCACGGCTGTCAAGCACAAAAAACCTTCGCTTCCCGTCTCCTCTCAAACCAGATGACCGTTTAAGTAGATAGCCCTGCTTTATTGTTTGAACCTGATGACAATGAAATGGAAATGAAAAATGAGAAACACAATGATGAAGCAGTACATAATATGAACATCTAGCCATCAAATAATTGAAGAATAGCACAGATGTCAAATGTAAAAAGAAATAGATATTGAAAACCGCATTCAAATAATAACAGTTATGCTAAACCAAAAATGTTAATACCGGCCCATTTGCCGTTGATTGCATAAGAGCTTCTATAGTCTTGTATGAATCAGTACCAACTACATCAATACGATCACTACTAGTTGAGGTTTCTGCGTGACTTAGTGCTCTTAAGCTGGCAAGTTCAGCCTGAGTTCTGAACTCCTGGATGCTCCTAGCAAGTTTGTCTTGTTCAATATTGGCCATTTCCTTTGATTGCTGTGCATATGACAAAACCTGCAGTAAACCAGAAGATTTGGCACGATGAGCTAAAACCATCTAAGGGAGCAATGCCAGCCACAGAAGTATATATTTCACCTGGTGAACAAAAGGCTCCAATTTTCTTAACAACTCAAACCCCTACAAAAAAGGTGTAGCAAGAAAAATTAATCAAAAGTCAAAAGTAATTAACAGCAATAAGCAGAAGTACAACCTGCTTAAAGTATATCATATGAGCATCCATTACTGCACTAATAGATTCCAGGAACTCAAATTTTTTCTTTGCTTCAAAACTCGCAAGAGCATTAACCTGAATCACTCAAAATACAATTGAAAAATAGGAAAAAGAGCAGAGAATAATAACAAACAGAATTAGTCCATTATTCCAAGTAAGTAAAAGACAATACAAAAAGGAGAAACCTACCAAGTTAAGTCTCCATCTTTCAAAAGAAGATTTTGAATTGTGTAGATCCTAAAAAATTGAATGAGGTGAACAATCCCACGTGATAGGCCATATCATGAACATAATCTTTTTCAAGGAAGAAAAGGGAAATAAGTATTTACTTCCTCAAGTTCTGAAACCACATCTTTTTTTGTGCCTTTTTTGAGAGACATAAACTTTTCACGTGCCTACATCAACTTTTAATAAAAATCTTAACTGGGCAAGGTTCACATGTGAAAGGATGGAAAATCATACTAATAAAAAAATAGCTTTCTAAAGCAGATATCAGAATTAACATAGTTCCACGTAGATATCCATCCACATAAAGATGACTGAAAAATTCTAAAAGGAATAAAAACAATTGATCAGGTATCTATGTGATAATATATACACAAATGATCTAAATTGCAACTATAAAACATGTGGTATCACTTAAAATTTGTGTTGCCATTCTTACACTGCATGAACTTGATCACGCCCATGTTTATTAATTTAGAAGAGCAATTTAAATGGCACAGAGCAACTGCACTGGTCATTTTGAAGTTACCCTAAACTTGGAGATTTTATAGGGGCAGCCAGTAGAATTAATGAACTAAAACGAAATTTCCAGTTTGAAATAACTTGGCCAATAATTGTATAACAAAAGGCTATTATCATAGAACAGAAGTAATGTAAATTCATTAAGGAAATGTGCTTATTCTTCATCTTATATGAAGTCCTAAATTTATAAGCATTCAAATAATTCATTAATCAAGTAGCAAATATGCAAAATTGAGCACATGCAGCATATGCACAATTGATTTGGTACTCAAAACCCCCTTACAAAGATTTAATAGTGCAAAATGCTGCTAAGAAGATTAGAATAAATTTCCACTTCTTTCTAAGAAGGATTCATTTAGCAATTTTTATTGTTGTTTTGATGTGATGTAAAAATTCAACTCACAATTGTCTTCATAAAAATGAACTACTGTTTAGAAAGTGTATTGCCGGTGCCTATCAAGACATAAGGAGGGCACAAATTCAGCATAAGGCTCATGTTGTAAATTTCAAGTACAATAAAACCTGTGGTATGTCAGTTATTAAAGCATAATGGACAAAAGCAATAAGAATGTAGCCATTTTTTTCTCTTTGTTGCACATAGCTAAATGGCAAATTTCAAGGATCCACCATTCCTCCCTACTTCAGTTGCATTTGCATCTTCTATGTGTAATCCAGTACCGTTGTTGTGATGATAAAATTTGAAGAAAGACGAGAAGCTCAAGACACAGCATGCATTACAGACTTCCCATCTCTATTTTGTGAACTAATTTGCACGACTCAATCAAGGATTAACCGAAGACTAGTAGAGATAATGTGATTGCAAAAGACAACAATACAAAAGGATCATTCGTTCTGAAAAAAGAACCTCCAAAATAATGTGACACTCCTTCAAATCATGATAGTGCAATCATGAAAGATCATGCTGTGTATGAAAAAGTGGTCCATGGATCATAGCTTCCACTATCTCCATCACATGAATTACAGCATTTGACTGGAGCTCCAAATGGACAATGCCTCAAGATAAAGTAGTTTTCCAAGATGGTAGGATCCTCCATCTCACATAGACCCATCTTAGATCTTTTCCCCAAAAATTTGATCCATAAATCATGAGCCTTAAGCATTTTGCATGCATTAACAACTGGTCCTCTAAAAGCACAACGATGCATATTGTAAACCATGATGCATGAGAATTTGAATATTAATTATTTTTCAACAAATCCTTCGTTTTTTTCTCAATTAAATGGCCACGTTCTATTCTTCATTCCAACTCCAGCTATATTATTAATATAAAACAGACACAGCAAAAGAAATGAGAAAAAATCAGCAACAGTCCAAGATGAACCATCATCCAGCTTCCCCAAATCACTTTATCAAATGTAGTAGCTTCATTTAGAAAGCAGAATAAAAAGAATCATTCTCAGTTTAAGATTTAAAACAAGCTTATGTACATTGCTTTGATGAAACACCAGTATTATTCTTCAGCAAATGAAAAATATATGGAATATTTCATTCAATCCACTAAAAAACCAAAGTCTTTCCTTCAAAAAGTGTACATAGTTGTTTTCTCATTTTCTTTTAGTACAAATTTGATACGAAACAAAATCACCTTGGATAATATGGAAAAAATTGCAGACCCCAAACACCATACATTAATTAAATGAACTCAGAAATTATAGGTAGCATGGTATTCCAACAATAAAGGGCAGCATGGTGCAAAATATTTTCCACATGCATAGGTCTGGAAGGGACTAAGCACATAAAGTCACACTGGTCATATTACATATTAAAACAGTTCAAAATGCTTAAAAAAACAAACTACACCTGATCATAAACCGATGTTGCTTTGTCAAAACGTCTGCGACAGTCCTACAAAAATGCATGCATAACTTCATTCAGTATTTTCAATAGTTTTGACCTGCGAATTTCAGTAGTAAAGATAAGTAGGAATTTAATTTCATTAACGGGTAATTTAGTAGCTTCTTAAGTGAACCTAACACAGAATGCATGACCACAGATGCAATACCCATGTACCACAGCATGCTGGTTTGTCTGCAAGTATAGATACACGTTCATATCAATTGCACAAAACAATTATAGCTATAAATAAAAGTTCTTCAAACTATTATACCAGGATGACAGTCCTCACCATCTGTAATTTCACTATTTCAAACGCAAACTCATGCTATGTGATATCATTAAGATGGATGCAGCATACAGTCTTAGCTTGACTATATACAGATTTTTTTTTTTTTTTTCTGCAACTTCAAGTCAATTAATCTGCGAGGAATCCATTTTCCCCCTTATGCCTTTCACATGGATTAGGTATGCCTGCCTAAGTGAAACTATTTTGTCCCTTTTCTAAATCACTGCACGGTGTGTAAAGCTTAAATCATAAACCGAAAGAAAGCACAAAGACAAAGCATTAATAACGTGCCATCTTCTATTCACTTCAAACTTCTATACCTTTTTTCTATAGTTAGTCATCAAGCAGCATCAAGATGTTCACTTGAAAATTTGATAGTGCACATCATCTATAACTTGTTAAACCTTTTTATATGGACAAACATCTTATGACTTCTACCATGCATTTTGGTGCATATGATTGTTGGGGATTTGGACATCTACTTTTGAAAGGATCAAAATGTCAGGGAGGACCAGTCTACAGCATCCAATTAAACGTTCAAAAGTACATGTTTGTAGATCAAAGGTTGTAACAAAGATCAAGCCACGAGAAACCTATGAATGCAATATGAGTATCAAACCTCAAAGGGAATCTTGGATCAGACCATCTACAAGATATAACTCTACAAGACAAACATATTGCATGAAACAGATCATTAATCACCATCCAACCAATCAAGATAATGATTCCATGTACCTTCTAAAAAACAACAGGTATACGATACATCTCCGGCCAACAATTCAAATAGCTATTTTTTGTACTGTCAGCTGCATTAGACCAGGTTTAAACTAGTTTTGCAAAGGTTCCATGCAGCAATGCTTGAGTTTGTTATAAAGAGAAGACAAAAGGGGGTGTTAGCACTTGAATCTGAACATGTATTAAGTTAAAAATGCCTATTGATAACTACATCAAGTAGCAATGAAATATCATCCAAACTCTTTCCTGCAGTCTCCTCTCTCCCTCACAGGGATTTCTTATTTCCTCTATAAGAGGGGCAAGCCAATCACGATCCTAAGGATTAGCATGGACCATCCATGCTTCAAAAAGAGAGCATGATATTCTCCTAAAACACTCAAACTCCACCAAAACTTCTCTCTTGAGTGACCGTGCTTTGATTCTTCTCCTAACTTGAACTCTAAGAAAACCCAACAACTAGTCAACATACCTAATACCATATAACATCTACCAATCACCCTAGATGGCAATAAGGCTTGGGTAAGAAAAAGGAAAGCAACCAAGTGCAATAAAAAGTTAAGAAAAGAAAAAGGATGAAGTTTACAGGGAAAAGATAGAAGACTTTATTATGGGAAATAAAAACCTATCAAATTGAAGGCAAAGGATTCCCCTATTTGGTAGGGTTTAGTGTCGGTTGAACCCACACAAACTATATATGTTGGTATCCACCAAGTTTTTGTATCAACCTCACCTTGATACATCTAATCTGCCCTCAACCGCGTCCTTCGCCAAGCTCGTCCTCAAGAGCATCAACTTAAACATTGCTTTTCCCAAGCTCTTCAATGAGCTTGCATCCACTGAACAGACATTTGAGCCATGAGCTTCTTGATCCATCCAAAATCCTCTGCCCATGCTTTCCTTCTCCTCAGTCATATCAAGGAACACTCTCCCTATTTGGATATGTTGGTGAAGAGCCCCAGGTCACCAGGCTTTGCCACCATGTCTAAGTATAAATGTTCTCATCCCTTCTTGAACTCATTGTTGGCCAAAAAGCCTTTGCCAATATTCCGCTCCCTCTCCAAGAACATCCAAATTGCACCACCCCCAACCCCACACATCCCCATTCTTTGCTTGTCTGTTCCTCCCAAGCTCAATCATGTCCTTTAACTAGTTCACAAACCACTCCCTCTTGAAACAAACCTCCCTCCACTAAAAGACCTCCAAACCTCCCTTCACCTCTTAAGCAACCACCTTGGCATCCCAACTTTGACAAGAATAACTTCAACTCGAGCCTCTCTCATTGTGTAATGATACTGCCTACCCTTTCCCATATTATCACCCATATTATCATGTTTTCCTTGCCCCAACTTGCTTTAGCAATCTTTTTACTCACTTCTACTACAATTGCTGCAACTCTTGTCCAAAGGCTCGCTGCGGCCCCCCCTCCCCACCCCCTTCCCCCCCACCCGCCCCTCCCAACACACACACACACCCCACCACCACAAACATCACCACCATGTTACCATTCTAATCCATCTCCACCAACCCTAGACGTCATGATTGATCTAGAACATAACCACCTCGAGCATCTCTCCTAAACAATCTCCCTTGTATGTTAGCCTATTTATCCTCCACTCTTTCCCCCTACTAACCCAATTCTCAATCAAAAACGTTATTTTTCCAGAACATCTTACTTCTCCCAGCAACTAAACATTTTCCATTGCCAAGGGAATTATGTGAATATGTCAAAAGAGGATGTTGCAGCTACTAACATTTCTTAGGATCTCACTTCATTATTGCATTAGGATATGTTGTTCCTTCTCCATGGTGCTTGAAGTTACCAAGCGAAGGTGGAACATTATAGGCACATTTGAGAAGTATGCCATTTATTGACGTTTCTTGTTCAAATTTTCCCTCACCTACAGCCCTAATATTTTGCAAGCTGGCATTAGGATAATGGGCATCTATGCTCTCATTCTCAAAAGATGGACCCCTAATATTTCATTCAACAATGATGACTTTGATTGTATTCCAATGCTGATAAAATTGTTGGGCATCCCTCTTCATTTCAAATCTCCTTTACGCTTCCCTAAGGTTGCAAGTTTTATGGGCAAATCTAACATGACAAATAAGCTCTAGTTTGAGAACTCCAGGATCACCTTTGCCAACGTCTACATCAAAATCAACTTTCCACTACCATTTCATTGGCTAAGAATGGTACTATTACTCATGTGATAGTCAATGATTGAACCCCAAACCCTTGTTGTAATTACTACACATTTAGCCACTCCTCTTCTTTCTCTTAAGCTGGTGCATCCCCACGTAAGACTCTACGTCCTTCTTAGCAAGCTCCACATCCTCCTCAACAACCACAACACCTAGCCTAACTGACCCCCCTAATCCCACAAGATTGGCTTCCAATCTTGTGGGATTAGGGGCTTCTAAGTTCTTGCCTCCATCTCTAAAAAGAGCACCCTACTCATCTCCCCCATTTGGGTCCCTTGAAACAAATTTTCTTTACTAGCTCTAAAGTCAAAGCCAGGTTAGATTGTTACAACCCCACTCCTTGCTGCCATCTTCAAGCCCCCCAAACTCACTCTTTAAATGTTTCCTTCAAAGCAAAAGGATGTCTCAATTGATTAATAACTTTATTACTATGCCTCTAAATAGTCTACGTTGTCTGGCTAGTCTAATTACCCTAGTTTATAACTTTTGATTTTCCTCTTTTGGCTTTAATCTTTTTTTTTTTTTTTGGGTCCTTGACTATCATTTTTCTTTGTCCTTTTTTGGCCCAACATTTCAACCACCGAATTTCTCCCACAAAAACACCAAAATCCCAACTTATCTATTTCTATCCCACTTTTATAGTATCAAAATCGAGCCAAAACTGCAACATCTTCAAAAACAAAAAATTGTGGGAAACTTTTCTCAAGAGTAAATGCATCTTTAATATGTAAGGCTACATCCATGGTGAAAAGAAAACATAAAAACAGGGCTTCTCCATCTATAAATGCCTTCTTGGATTGCTCTTCGAACATAACCAAAGGCTTTCGATGGTCAAAATCCATGAAGTATTAAACAAAACTATGAAGCCTAAATTAACTTATTCCTATAAAACCTATTTTTTAATAAAACGGATGTTCATTGATAGAGATCATTGAGAAGCTCAAGTCACAAAAAATGCATCACATGTTAACAAATAGCAAGCTTTAAATCAAATCGCCTTGAATTCTTGAACACACAAATGAAATTACAAACAACTTCTAATGCTTAAAAGCTAAGTTCACTATGTTGAGTTATATGGTGAGGGAGAAATAAAGTAACTACTGCTCTCACTTAGATACATTAACTGTTCTCACATAGATAACAATAATTACTCTCGAAGGGTTTCCAATGTATATAAAACTAATTAGTGATGTATGCCCACAATAGGCATGCTTATTATACAATGAAGTCTTAATTTGTCATAAACGAGATATAACAAATCAAGAATTCCCAAATTTGAAAAAACTGATTATTCTCAAGACTTTTCAATTGGGTTTGCACTTCTAATAACAAGAACACCTACTATCAATTATCATTATAGGATTGAAAAGAACCTTAATCAACGTTCAATAGTTCAAATACAAATTAAGAATGAGAAATGAGTGAAAATGGTTAAGAGTACAGAGAATGGCTCCAATCAAAGATCAAACATTAACATCTGGTTATTAAGGAACAATGGTTATGATGTGAAGATTTCTTTATTAGGAGTCATAAGTCTCATTATAACGAAGCTTACCAAAGAGATAATTAGACAATTAGATGAGTTAGATGTGGCTTAAATTTGATGGGAATTTTGATCATCTTTTAACATGAGATTTATAGAGAATTTATTTATAAGGTTCATCCCTACTATGAATTGAATAATATTATTACCCACTGTTACCAAGTACTTCACATCTATAAAATAAGTTATCCTATTAGTGTACTTAGAATGCTAATGACAAGAAGTACTATTAAATACACATCTAAAATCTAAGGGAGTTATTTATTTCTTATGAATTATAGATTTTAATAAACCAAATGCTTTGATATCATCTTAGAAGAAATGATTTGATAATGATAACAGAGCTTGTAGATTCAAGGATTTTGAATCTAATGTGAGAATATGGTCTACTTTAGGATTTGGATTTGATTTGAGAATTTAATCAAATAAAAGGAATACGATTTTAATAGGAAATTTGGCCCAAGCCAATGGTGAAATAAGAAATAAGAATTTAGCCAATTATTGAAACTGAATATGATTGGCATAAGCCAAAATTGGGCTTCTTTTGGAAATCCAAACAAAGTCAGATAAGATTTAGTCTAACAATTTAGCTCAATTGAGGGTTTGAATATAAGGTGAAAACTTAACCCAAATGAGACTTTGAATGTCTTAGTAATTTGGATAAGATTAGGTTCAAGAATTTGAATTTGATGTAAGAAATTGACTTATATAAGACTTTGAATTGACTTTGGGAATTTGGCCCAAATAGAATAATACACCGCATGAGAATTTAGCCCAAGTCAAGGATTTCAATCTAGTATGAGAATTTGGACCACATCAAACATTGAATTTGATTAGCGAGTTCAGCCCCAAGCTGAAAAATTTAGAATCTAACGTTAAAACATAACCTACACCAGGGGTTAATAGTTTTACAAAATTCCACCTAGCATGAAAGATAGATTAGCTGCTAGCGTACAGGATTCCAATTACAACAAATTTGGTCTTTGTTTGATTAAGAATATGGCCCAAGAAAAAACTAATTGTTCTATAAGATTTTACTTGATTTGGATTAGATGTGAATATATTGATAAATGTTTTGGATAAATATGCCCTCTCAAGTTGATAGTTTTATGGGATTTGACCCAATAGATTTGTGTTTGGAAACTCGGCCTTAGGAAGACACTGGGTTAATTGGATTTGGAAAGGTCACTAGGACATTTGCAGTTTATGAAGTTCTTGGAGCTATTTGGATTTGAGAGGGATTGTTGGGGCAACTTTCTAACTTCAAAAAGTTTGAAGGGTAATAAAGCTCAGCATATACATTCATTGATATTATTTAGCCATTTTGCAAGATTAAAGATCTAGAAGTGTTCATACATGATCACCAATCCCAAGTATATTTTGATCATTTAGGATGATCAAAAAATGCCAAGGACTTCGGATGATTTGAAAGGCTCGTGAGGCATATTCAAAGTCCTGTGGGAACTTTCTTCAATTTGTTTACCCAAGAGACATTTTAGTGATTTGGTAACTTAAGAACATGCTTTTGGAGTTTTGGAGTTTTGGAGTTTTGGAGTTTTGGAATTTTGAAGACCATAAAATTAAATTAATGGCTTTAAGTCTTTGGAGACTTTTTAAGGATTTGAAAATAATTTGAACCATTTTGAAACTCAAAAGAAAATTTTAATAATTTATTCATCCAATGATAAGTTAGCTATTTTGAATAGATTTGAGGTTATCAAAAATTTCCAACAATTTTGAGATTTCCATGGAAGAAATTTGGAGTGCTTGAACGTACTTCAATTTTAATTTGGACTCAATTTGTTACATAAGAGCATTTTTATAATTTCATCCTACAATAACATTTTGGAATTTCAAGGAAGATTTTTACCAAAAAATGTTACAATGACATTTTGGTAATTTCAAGAAACATTTTTACCTAGAAATATTGCAATTTAACTTCATAGATCCTTACGGTTCATTTTGGATTTTTCACGAATTTTTTTGGAATTTTATTAAGCTAAAGAATTTTGGTCACTTTATAACTTTCATAAAATTAAAAGTTGTTTGGAATTAATATTAAAAGGCCTGTGGGTTAATTACAGAAAAATTTTTAATTTTTTACAGAATTTTACATCATTTTGAAGTTTTTTTAATTATCATATTAAGGAAAATTTAGTAAATTTTGCAGAGTTCAATGCTTTGAAAAGTACATCCAACAACTCGAAGAGCCACTAAAAATAACTTGACTTTTTTAAAAGCTGTTATTTTGCTTTTATAAATTTTTTCAAACATGGAACATTTTTTCATCACCTAGATGATGATTTGATAATTTCAATAGTTTCATCATATTCATCTATCATAAAAAAATAATCAAAATTTTATTTATAAATTTTTTGGATAGTCTTTATATTTATAAGTGTTATATTATTTTATTCTCCAAATTTGAGAAATCTCTAATAGAATTTTGATAATATTCAACTAAGACAACTGATCATAAGAAATATTGCTTAGACATCAACAATGTGTGGGTAAACCAACGACAATCCAAGCTTTAAACCGAGGCCAAGCCAACTAAAATCTCCTACAAATCGATCATGACTATATGACCTAACGCCATCCTTGAGATTCATCTCGAGGCAATGACTTGAGAAGATTAATTATCAGAGTAAGAGTAAAAGGTGTGACCCAAAGATCACCAAGCATCTCAGGGTAGTTGATTTAAGTTCAATTTTAATGATAATTGGGAAATCTTCTCCAACTTACAAAATACTTGTCAACTCACATTTGTACGAGATCTTGTTGTTGCAAACTATAGAGAATGGCTTGGTTGAGTCAATTTAGCATGTTTTAGGCTCAACTTGGGATTGGGCTAAGTTAATAGCTCAATTTAGACTAAATTGTTTGGTTTGTGTATAATTTGGTTCAAAGTTTCAATTTGAGTTTAGAATGGGCTAATTTAAGCCAAAGTCCTCAATTAGCATAACTTGGGTTTGGCTTGGCTAGATTAGGTTTAGTTTGAGCTAAATTTGGGCTTAATATGGGTCTAATTGACCTAATTGTTATAAAATAGGTTAAATAGTTCAAGTTGGCTGCAAATTGGCTTAGTTGGGCACAATTAGGCTCAATTTTGACTCAATTTAGTTGATGCTAGTTTAGATCAAAGACAATTAAGCTTAGTACAAGGTTCAAATAGTGAATTTAGGTTAAAATTGAACAAAACCAGGTCAATAGGGTGTATCTTGATGTAATGTAACTTACACTAGTTCAATCAGGGATCAATCAGGCAGTCTCAAATATGGTACAACTAAGGGGTCCAACAGCAATTCAAGCTTAAGTTTAGTTCAAATAAGAATAGTTAAATTCAACATTAGGCTAGGTTAAAAAGGGTAAGGATTTTGGATTTTTCATTTTTTTGCTTTATCTCACCCATGAACAAATGTGATGGAGTTAGGGAGGCGGGTGCGACGACTAGAGACACAGCAGCCAAATAGACCAATGTCAAGTGACAAGGTTGTTCAAGCATGATAGTAAGAAGCAACTTCATGCTTGGTGACATGTCGACCAAGGAAGCGTCAAGGACCATTGTGAGGAAATGAAGCAGTGACAACACCAAAGACGATCAATGGTGCAACACCCGAGGCAACCGATGGTTCACTATTTTTTTTTTTCAAAAGAGTGGAGAAATGGTCAATGGTGTGGCATGCATATGAGTGCAGCTCTAGCCAAGGATTCTCCTATGAGGATAAGGGCTACAACCTTGCTAGTGATGCGTTAAGGAATTCGAACACTAGCAACCTAGGAAAAGAGTGTTGAACGCCGAGCTTGGGAGCATAGAGAATATGGGTTTGGGAAGAAAAAGCAATTAAAGAGGATAAGGGATTGAGTGGCCAACAATAGGCTCAGACAAAGTGGGATATGGATGCAAATAAAGGTCAACAAGCAAGAGCTTGGGAAATCAGGAAGGTTGGGTGTTATAGTTTTTAAGGACATGGATAGAGACATAAAGAGAAGCAATGGTGACTATATGGAAGAGTTTTAACTTAGACAATAATGTAAATAAAGACTGGATGATTTGTGACTTTGATGACTTATGTGGTGAGATACCCACCTAACGAAGGAGAGGATGTGAGGTGAAAAAAGAGAAAGATTTGAAATATGAAGAAAAAATATTGGAGAGTGAAGGATAGAGTGGTAGTACTAAGAATGTAATGAGAATAATTGAGAGAGAGAGCAGACAAATAACACTAAGATTACAATTAATTAAAAAAATAGGATATTTTTTAGGGGGGTTAGAAGAGAAATTTAAATGAGTTTTGAGAGATAAGATAATTTCTCAAAAATCTATTTCAAAGAGAAGAGAAATATGGAATGATGATAAGATTAGAATGATTAAAAAGACAGATAAAAATCATGATGGAAGAAAGAAAGAAAATAATAATAATAATAATAAATTATATTTTTATTTTTTTTCTTTTCTTTTCTTTTTAGTCAATCATGTACATTTCATGCACAGATTAGAATTGTTATATGAAAAGTTTTGAAATCAAAGAAAAAAAGTATTAATAAAGAGGTGAGCAACTTTTTCAACTACATAATAGAAATTTAAGAAATTAATAAATATGATTTACGACAAAGTTTGATAATAAAAGTAAACAAAACAAACCAATGAAATATAGATGCAAGAAATGAAAAAAGAGGAAGGTTTAAAAAGTTATTTATGAACAAAACAACGGAAAAAAAACATCAAACTAGAAAGGATGTGATTCAATTCAACTTTGAGCTCTCTTTAAAAGCTAACATGAGAAAACAGCAAGAATGTTGAGAAAATGCAGTAAACAGTACAAACGTTCTATGGATAGTCAGTAAGAGGAAAAGATGAACGAAGGTACCTTGAACTTTAACCCACAAAAGCAGCAGATAATTGATTTCAAACCAAAAGCAATTAATGGTCATGGCACTCTTTTAATTTCATTTACCAAAGACTGCCATCATACTTACAAGCACCAGAATTTCGAAGGCCTTGTATAGGACATTTTGCATTGTGCTTTATCCCAAGAGAAAAAGGCATTTGTAATATGCTTCTTGACCTTCTCGGTTTGAAAAAATGAGTTAGTTAAAGCCCAAGAGAGGATAGTTTTGGGGTGAGCATAGACACAGTTGACCAAATCATATAAAAATCTTAGTTTTACGTTTTCAATTATAACTATTACTTGTGCTTGTTTTATTCGTCGAGTTATAAAGAACATAAGCTGAAAAGAAAAGTTTGTAGAACAAAATTCACTACAACTCACTCTCCTAAGTGTACCGAAGGGTTTAATACAAAAGAGGTTATCTTTAAACATAAATATTATAGTGAATAGATATCTTTAAATGTATTTAAAAATTAATCATCTTTAGTTTCCCATAGAAGCCTTTTAGACCTAGCATATGGGAGCTCATCGAATATTTGCCTTTTTCTTTAGTTAACATTTAAGAAAAATTTAACTTATGAAAAACTTGATACATTCGAGAAATCAAAAATAGTTCCCTCTGGAGTTTTCTAGTAATAAGCATGCTAGAATATTGAAATAATATAAATTTAACTCCTAGACATGTAAAATTCGACCTAACACAATAAGACACATAAGAGTTGCATCAAGACACAAAGTCCATATATGACAAACCAAGGAATATTAGTAATCCCACTAGATATTTGACATATATAAAACACATTGTAGCACTAATCGAATCAAATGCTTGGCCTTACCTTACCTTCCAAAATGAAGACAAGGCAAAAGATACATGTCAACAAGCACCTTCAAATTATGAAGCTTCAAACGCTCCAACACTTTTTTGTTGATCCTACCCAAATAAATATTAAAATGCTGGGAACAAGGTTCTTGATTGCTAAATCTAGCCCCAAGAGTAATATTCCACAATTCAAACCATCCTATAATGGAAGATTCTCCAACTCTCCATGGGTTTTTTGTTCAAGGTGTTTTCCATATAAAATGTGGACCTCTCTTCCTCTTTCAATTTCTATAACACCTACTCACTTCTTGATCCCTCACAACACATTTCTTGCACAAACGTGAGTACCAAAACCTCTTTAACAGCCACCATTCCAAGTTTTGGTTTTAATTTCTTAATTTTTTGGGTGTGTTTTAATTTAAATCTAGTAAAAATCAAACATATAAGATACAGCAAATTTTTTATATCAATTTAATGGAGGAAATATAAAGGATAAAACTAGATACCTATTAAATTTTAAAGAATAGTAGATTTGTATCATGTCCAATAGACATAAATGAAGACATCCTAAAGATAAAGAGGATAGCAATTATATTGATTTTTTTTGTGCAGTAGTTAACAATAAAAGGCATTCTGAATTATAGCAATTTATGGCATGAGGGAATCAAACTTACAGCTTGTATAAGGAAGTTATGGGACTGCAATAAAAAAAAACTGGAAAGAAAGAGATGAGTATTAAAGAATCAATTTGTCCTTTTGGCAAAACAATCCTTTTTTTATAACAAGGATGGAGCATATCCGTACCCATCTTCTACGTCCAAGAAAAGCAAAAATTTTCATTGAGAGTCACATTACATGGGATACTATATTATAAAATTGGTAGTACATAAAGGAATTCATGAGAAGAAAATTAAAACCTAGGCTGCCAAAAGAAAAGCCCAGGAAAGCAAAGGAATAACCAAGAATTTTGCCATCTTTTAGCAGCATAGCAACAGCAAAGAAATCGGCAAAACTATGCACTGAGTTCAATACCAACCACAACAACACAACAATACCAACAAAGGATCTCAACTAGAGGAATAAGTACTTATCACTAAACCAAGCATCAAGGAGGGACTTGACAGTGATCAAAAAAGATCCCAATTCTCTGACATCCAGGACGAGAAACTTCCATTGCTTGAGTTATCAGATTGGAAATCATCATTAATTAAAATGGGATTAACTATTTTAAAAACAAAACTGGAAGTTGAGCACTCTTTGACTCCTAGGAAAAAAAACTAAACAAAATATAGATATTTAGCATTCGAAATGGTTTTAGTCAATACAATATCTATGATTCTATGTAGAACGGGTTCTTCAACACAAAGATGGCCCCTTTCTGCCTATCAAAAAGATTTTCTGTAAATGCATTTCTCTTAAACTTCATTGAAGTATACCACCAAAGTAGAGGATCTTAACATGGTGTTATTAGTCTTGAACAGGCATTTGAAAAAAAACCATGCCATTGATCCAAAATCTAGCAAGAGAAAATGTCTGTCAAAGGTGAACATGTGCACAGGAAGCATTGGCAAGCATTAACATAATATTAAAAAAGACCAAAGAGTTTCTAACAAAAAAGGAATCACATCAAGAACAATAATTACGTCATGTAGCATTAAAAAAGAGATGTATTGACAACATTCAAGAGAAGTACCTTAGCTTATGCTTCATGCAAATGGCCTAGCACTGATATGTGATAGCTCACCAAATAATTTAACATTTTCAGAATAAAAAGGAAGATATAGAATATAAGGAATACCAAAACAAAAATTCAACAACCACAAGTTATTTGGGAGTAAACGTCGATGATAAATACAAGCAAATGATATTGGAATATAAAGTGATACGATGGTTAGATAAGCTTTAGCATTCTTCATCTACATAAAGAGCAGTTGTGTCCATCCAAAACTTTAAGAGTTCAAAAATAGCTAATCTTACTAAAGGAGAACAGTAACTCAGAAATGTCATGCAATAAGAAAAAGATCATCTAGCCATGCTAATAATTATTATCAAGGGACCAATTTAAAGGATAGAAGCAACTGAAACATACTGTGCAATAAGAGAGATAATCCAGCCATGATAAAAGTCATTATCAAAGGAGAATTAAAATACCAATATTTTAAGGGTTCGAGCATTGGAAAAAAAATCATCATTAAACAGGTTGTGAGAGTGTTAAGAAATTAAGTGCAATAAAACAAGGAATGGTAAATTTAGAAATGATTACGAGAGAGAGGGCAAGAATAGTGAATATTAAAGATAAAGTACCCAAAAATAAATTTGAGGATAGAAAATTCATAATAAGTTGGCAATGAAAGTAATGGGAAAAAAGGGGGGCAGAGAAAATTCTGTTCAAAAGGGCATGCATAAAACAGAACTAGCATCTCTTGTAGCACACCTTAAGATAAATAGAAAAAGAAGATTCACATACCAAACCAAATGCTTGAACAAGACAGAGATGTTCCAAAGTTTACATATGTTAACCTACACATGCCAACAAGTACAACACAATTTTCATGGTTAGATTGTATAGGATTCTATTCCCAAAATTGACTCAAACAAGGGATATATTTTCAAATCAGCAATGGCAACAAATTGTGTAGCCACTAAAGTGCAAATTTTCGCCTTTTTCTCAAATGCAGGATAATGTATCATCCAATCTTCTCAAAAATATAGGTATTGAGAACCAGTCGAGTTGTTCATTACATCAGACTTTCTTGTAGTTGTTTTCAGCTCATCAATAACCTTAACCCCTAATAAAGAGGGAATAAAGGGCAAATGCCCACTCATGCTATCAAGCAACATTAATCAACCACTCCATAGCCACAAAACTAGCCACATCACACCCATGATCAGTCCTAGTCTCGAAAACTTCCCAGAGCATGTCCTAGGTTATGCCACACAATTGTGATAAAAAAAATTGAGGGTAGTGTGGCATTGTTGACCTTATCAATTTCCATTATGACACAACTTATGGAAGTTAGAGAAACCTCCTGTCAAAAAAAAGCGAATAAAAGAAAAACCTAAGGGTACAAGAAAGGTGGCAAAGAGCACAACCTAACTCAACCAAATCAAAGCAAGTGGCTAACACCAGGACTTGACTTAAATCAAAGAAAGCAAGGGAAACCATCCTTGAACCCTTTCCCATTACATTCTCTCTTATTTTTCCTAGATATAAACCTCTTATAAAAAGCTTAACTTGCATCTAACAAAGGTTTCTCTATAATTCAAGAGAGATATTGGACCTCATTATTACCTTGTCATCATGGTTTGCCAATATTTTGAAGGATTTTCACATAAAATACTCTGTATACTCTATTTTAACAAATTCAATTAGCCTAACCTATGCTGAAAGTGCCAGTTAATCCCTAATACAGTTTACCCCACTCAAAATAGATTTAAAAGAAGGCATCAATAACCTCATTGCATGAAAATGGAAGATTAAATTTCAAAGAGGTGAACTTATGGATACACAGCACAAGATAGTGAAAATCATTTGGATCTGAAATCTGATGTTTAACTAGCATGACCCAAAGCATAACAAGACTAGTTTAGTAGCATTGTAAACAAAATAGTAACCTGTGCATTTACCTTTATGTTTTGTAAATCGGTACTCATGAATTGCATTAGTCGATCACTAAGCATATGTTCAACCTGCATCCAAATGGTTCTAATTGAGTTGCTTCAGAAAGGAAAAAAATATAATGTAGGATAGGGCAATTACAAGAATGAAAAATCCCAAAGTACTGTTATTATTGTTATAATCATTTTAATTTGCATGTCACACAAGCCATTATGAAAGTTTTTCCAAAGCAACTGGCAGTTCAAAGAAATGAAAACTAGAACACAACAGAATCAACTGAATAAGATTGTGGACCATGAAGAATAAAGTAAAATTTTCACACTACAAGACAGGCAGGTCATGCACCAATAGTTGATTAAACAATACACATACAAGAAGGAACTAATCCAGCCACCCAAAAAGGTTAAAATCCTTATAATAAGAAAGCCGCATCATGACTCAACTAGCAAATTGGGGAGAACTTGACCATTTATAGAAATAAAGGTGTGACAGGCTGCTTTAATGTCAGTTGATTTTCAGTAGTCTTTCTGCCAATTGTTTGTGAAATCATATATTAAAATTAACTACAACTTCCAGTTTTTTGTCTTTAACATCCTGCTCTCAAGGCATGTTCCTCCCCAATGCCATAATTTTATGAATGCCAAATTACTGTCATAGCAATTCGTTTCTACATGAAAAAGCAAAAAGCTAAGCTGAATCTGGCCCTTTCATAAAAAAAAAAAAAAAAAAACAAGAAACTAAATACTAATCAGGCTGTTATTTCATTTGATTTGCGAGTCATAACAACAAAAGAAACAATGAAAGAATAGCACATAAGATACTTGAGATCGAAGCAGTTCTTTGTAAGTCCCAAGTTCCCTCAATGCAGTAGTAAACTTGGACATAACTGGTCCTGCACAAGAAGGCCGATTCAAGATTCAATTTAAATAACTAACAAATAAAAATAAATCTATACACTATTCATTTAAAACTTTGCATGTAAAAAACTGCAGTATGATACCCAACCCTCTTATGTTATTTTTTTCCCCTCCATTTTTACGCTCAACATCCAGTTTGATCATTTCCTTGAGAACCTGCTCTAACTTTGGCTACCAATTCCCATTTGCTTGCCAATTTTTCATGAAAACCACTTCATGTTATTTGAACACAGCATGCATTATGGTTTTAGTATTGTTTCCTTTTAGAATATTTTCTCAAGGTTCTCATTTGACCTATTATGCAAACAAGTACTGGCCACCAAAAAATTTGGACAAAATTAGACCAAGAAGTCATGTTCCATTACAATTCATACTCCCAATAGTATTGCTACAGAGGGAATGATAGCAGTACTAAAGTTTTATCTATGAAGCTTGGACATTTCTCAAGGGGTGACTTCGAACATGTATTGGACACCAACACTCCTTGGATGCTTCAAGACACATGTTGGACACTCCAAATTATGGATCTCATCAAATTATTTAACAAAAAACACTGGATAATCCCAAGACACCCTAAGGGGCATTACCAGGACATTCAAAGACGCACCTTGAACATACTTGGCTATTAAGAATAAAATTAATTTGTACATCATAAAATCTAAAATTAGTTTTTCAAAATCATAAATGTAAACTAGCTATCAAAATATATTTATTTCTTTTAATTTAAATGAAATATTCTATCAATAATTATCAATTAAATACTATTAGCACATAAACATTTTGTCCTCCCTTTTCTCTCTCCTCTTTGAAGCCCTTGACATACCTGCTTAGTCCTTGTAGCCCTACCCTCACTCTTCATCAATTTGCAGTCCAGCAAAATCAATTAACATCCACCATCTCTCTACTAACCTCAATGCTAATAGTTGATGCCATGGGCAACTCTTGATCTCTCTCTCTGTCCTAGTTATAACCTTTGTCACTCGACCACAACATTGACCTTGCTTGTTTATATAGTTCATATTTTAATCAATATATGCTTTAGTTATGAACCATTTTATTTAGTATAAGAAAACTTATTTTCATTTTATTTTGTATGATTTCTAGCAAGCATTTGTGGTAAGTTGCAAGTGCAATACAAGAAGAAAAAAAGCTTGAATTGTTATCCAACATTAATTGGTATGCTTTTAACTTCATTAATTTCATAGTGTTCTATTTTATTAATAAGTAATAAGAAAATTTCACTTCTATTTTTATTTTACTTGTCTTATCACATAGCATGCACATACCCCACTTTTTTAGAAGACACATCTCGTTATCAATGTTGTGTTATGTCCCATGTCCAATGCTGTGCTCGTGCTATACAATAGCATAGTTGGCAAAGATATACAAGCTATGTTTGAGATCAGAACCAAAGGGGAAAAAAACTTCAACCACCTTAAGAATCCATCTTTTTACAAAGTATGATAACAAAATATCATGTAGGTTAGCCACAATCAATTAAATACGAACTCACGAAAGTTGAAAAAAATGATGGAGAATAACTATGCTTGAACATATTGAAGTCTAAGTTCACCCTAAGTGAATTAGAGCCTCTTGAAAAGCAAGGCACACACCACCTAATCTACTAAACTCTGGAACATGATCTCGTTTCTATAGGAAGGATAATCAACCATATTGATTGTTTCTAATAATAGTAGTAAATCCCATAACAATAATATCCTCAAAGCTGAAAATCTATGGGTTCATCCTCTATTTAATTTGAGCATTGTTTGAAGTAAATATAAATATATATATATGTGTGTGAAATAGTTTGTTGATTTTAAGAATAATCTATTGTACATATTCGATTGTGCTTATTCAATTGTGCCCATGGATTCACTAACTAGAAAAAATAAAATGCAATACAAATGCCAATTATTAGTTCTGTGAAGCAATAATGAGCTAAAATCATATGGCAAAAACAAAAGTTCAACCATCCATACATTGATGCATGAGCAATAAACAATTATGAGAAGTCAGAGATAAGATAGTCTCATTGATCCTTGAATTAATGATATTAAGAGTTACTTCAAGAGCTTCACACTTCATAGTAGTACCAAGAAACTGATGAGAAAACTGAGTAAACTGACCTCCTATGGCCACACTTGTTGGATCGTCCTGTCCAGCACCAAAAGCTTCCAAGGAATCTGCGAAAGTGAAATCCCCCTCATAAGCTTCCCCAATAGAGTTCCTGTATAAAACAACACTTAAAAAGAAATCACAACTTTTCTATGAAAAGAAAAAATATCAGCAGGTACTTTCTTGCAGTGGTAGAAATGACAATACACTAAGTTAATGAACAGAACAGCCATCGCTACGCATGATGCTAGAAAAACCCCAATACATGATTGACGCAAAATGAATAATAGAAAGCATTGATGCCACTGACCTATTGAAATTAGTAGTTCTCAACATTTCAACTACCAAAAAACATGATTCCAACAGAATAGGCTAGTGAGTTCATAATCACAATTCATGCATAATATATTCTCTCTATTCAGGTTTTATTGAGGACAAAGAAAATTAAGATGTCAATAGTGGCAATTTAAAAATAACACATTTGTGCTTATCATAATCATTAGACATATCCCAACAATTTGGGCTCTTTAAACAAAAAAGAGCACGCTTACATAAATCTCTTGCATCCCTTCTGAAGCCTTTGGCAGCGTTCTTTTAATTCATCAGCTTCAAGTTCTAACGACAAAATCTTCACAACAAAATGGACAATTAACTAACATGACAAGATACAAGAATTCTAACGAGCAAAAAATTTAGCATGTGCATAAACAAATGGCTGAATAAGTTATATGTTAGTTAAAAACATCCAGGCTAATCAGAAACAATTGGTACAGCTACAAGTTTACAATTAATTTAAATCACAGATATAAGAAAAAATTATACTGAACAGCTTAAATACTCATATACAGGTGTCACTCATGCGAAGTCATATCTACTTTAGAAATGCATGTGGGATAATCACCAAGCTATTAATCATGTAGAACACTGCTACTACAAGCACTGTAAAGTGCCTTAACAGCAAAACTATTTTACTGGTCCTCAAGAAATGATATTTTTTAACCTCCTGGAATGAAGCTCCATTTCAATCCTATAATAATCTCATTTCACTCATTCTATAATGCATCAACCGGCAGCATCATATATCACATAATAAGCTTGAAGCAGAACTAGGTTTTTCTACTATAGAATTGTTGAACATAAAAAAGAGACACCATTGCATGCTACTGTGGCCTGCCAATATTACTCATCGAAAGGAATTTGTAATAGTAACAATTATTACATAAAGAACCACATTTATTGACCATACAACCAAACACATGAAGGTATGGCAATAATACATTATAAAGTCACCCTCATGTACAAACAATCATCATACCTTTAGTTTCATCCAAAAATCTCACCAATGTCATCCAGAATTCATTTTATTAACTTCTATATTCATAGTTTCTACTATAACTTCAAGCATCCTAATTGTATTCACAATCATGAGTTCAACCTTTGTCCTCAACATTCAAAACCGAGGATTCAATAGCCCCGCACCTTAATTTTCAACCTTAACCATAATTTTCAATGGTCCATAATAAAACCTGCCTATGAATCCAACACACATCATGGTAGTACTTCTCACAACATCACCAAGAATTTATCCTCAAATTCCCTTGTCAATGCAAGTGTTGGATCTCAATAATATCATGCGAACTATCTTTGGAACTTTCTTCTGCCCAACAAACATCTTCAACTTACCCTCAAGATCAAAACACACTTACCTCACCTTAAGCAGTGCCTTTGAAAATGGATGTGTTATCCATAAATTGATCGTTTGGAATCATAGACCTTACAAGGCACAATAGTGCTATGCCTAGCCATATTACAATGCAAATTCAATCAAGTCCACAGAGGCTTCCATCGATTGCAACCGTTCATCCATTTGCCAACCATTTCATCCACTGCACGTTCTTAAAAACTTCCAAAGTTCACCAATTTAACATATCATCATTGTTGTAAGCCAAGCTCGAATTCGAAACCATACCGTACTCCTCTACAGGGACATCCCTATAGCTTTGCTGCTTGCAAGGTTCATATTGGCCTTGACCTTCTTTAATTACAAGCTCCTCACACCACCCTCACCTTCATGATCTCCTCGCCATGAACACTTCACCGTTGAAACCAATTGTCGACAATATTTTCTTTATATTATACCATTGTAAATCTTCGGCCATGGGGATGGAAGCAAACTTCAATCTATGTTGATTGTTTGTGAACTATACGGCATAAATTTGCTACATTTGAGCTTTATCAGGCACACTGACCTGATTTCAACGAGATCTAATCTTAGTCTTATTCCTCCATTAACATCACATTCCTTTGCTAGTATCATATTCCTTCACCTATAACATATTTCTTCCCCCATGTCATATGTTGAGCACCATTGACTCCATGTGGCATACCAATATTTTGATGTTAACAAACCCATATTATGATCTATTAGTAGTCTAATGGTTTACCTAGCCATTGTTCAAGTTTACAAACCAGATAAGTTATCATGGAAGGACTAAGTCATTAAAAGCATGAAGAATTGAGAATGAAGCTAGAGATGAACCATTTATTATAAAGAAGAAGCTCAAACTGAAAGAAAAACATCTTAAGCTATAATGTAAAGGTTTTTACGTAAACCACCACAAGTCAAGGCACATTATGGCAAAGCTCATATAAGAAGTTATTAAATAAAACCTCTTTATTGTGAATGTCATGGGAGTTTCATCAAATGAAGAATCAAGTTGAGTCCAATATATCTTTAAATAGATACCCAATAATCAAAAATCTTAAGAATATGAGTAAAAAACATAATTGTATGTTATCATACATAACCCACTAGCAACTCAACAATCTCCCCTTTAAGTGAGATTCCGATCCATATCATCCATGACTCCATCCTTTAAATCTGAAATTTTTTAAATAGTTAGGTCAAGTATCAAGTCAAACAGCAAGGATGCCAATGTGATCCACCAAGCCTTTCAAAATGCACATGAATTACACCAACTGCTTCACAATGGATGGCAAAACTACATGAATCACGTGTTGGTTACTCAAACCAAACCTAAGTAACCTTATAGAAACTTATGAAACAATCAAAGATCATACACAAACAAAGAACTACTCAGCCACATCGAGGTAACATGTGAGTTATTAAAGCTCCACTTTAATCATGTGCAAAAGAGAGCTAACCATGAGAGTCATAAACAATATGAGCCATTAAATTTTAACCAAACTTAGGTACTCTCTAACTCAAATTTGGTTTTGATATCATGTATTAAGGGAGTTTAATCAAAAAGAGGCCCAAGTTAACCCAATATACAATTGGTAATGAACACCCAATATCCTAAAATCCTAAGCCCATGTATAAAAGATCATATTACTTATATATTAAAACTCAAACACTATGCTTAACTTAATCTTGAACTATACTTAACCTCGTTTATACTTAATATTGAGAAACACTATATCTTTAATCTTATAACATTTAGAATTATCCTAAAATTTTTAATATTTTACAAAATATTTCCTAATTTCACTTGCAAATACCTTTAAATATTATACTTTAATTCTCATAATAATCTATCTACAAGTTGTTCTTGTCTCGAAACCTAAACAACAGGCCTTCTTTTTTGAGTCTCAACAACGGAAGTTGAGGCATGAGAATGGTGAGGAACTAAGAAAGAAAAGTAGAATAGGGTTTTTACTACAAAAAAAGAATTTTCTAAATTATGAATTGATTCATTCATCATTATTATCTCTTTACATAAAGGATTTAAATATAATATTTTATTATAAAATACATAATATTTTAATTTGAACAAAAAATATTTAGTTTTTGACCAAAAAAATTTTGCAAATCCCACAGATTTCGTTTCATGAGTTTTTCTACGCATGAGAGACACCACACTAGGCACTATTCATGCACGCAGGTACTATTTCGGCTCACAAACAAGCATCTATCATGTGGGAATTGACATGCAGACTTACCCCTCCATGAAGATGCAAGACCTGTGCGCTGCAATACTGGTTCTAGCGCACCTATAGCTACCCTCCAAATGTGGTTGTGCATCAGGTTCTTACTACATGGTGCTAGTACGACGGTCTTCATCGTTTTGTTGTCTATATTGATTTTCTTCACAATGGTATAAATAGCACATCTTAATTTTTTAACATAATAAGCTTTATCTTGTAACTAGTATTTCCATTAGTAAAGCATATTATAACTAAAATAATCATAATTTAGTCCAATAAACCTGCATTCTAACCTACAACAACATTCATATTATTTTATCCCTACCACACAATATTTGGATTCAACGTAACATAATTTAGTATGATGAGCAATAACTTACCAATTTACACCAAACTATAGTCTCCAAGACATGAAGCTTTTAATCACACAAAAATAAACAAGGTCCAACTCATGAATCACTCAATTTTTTTCCAATATTCTCTATTCTTACAAAGCTATTGATATAGTCTAGAATCAAGAATGGTGAGGAATCAAATGATCATCCATAACATTTGCCTTGTCATTCTTTCTTACTATCCCTCTAGCTTCACTGTTAAAGAAATGCATTTTCAATCCCCAAGTTGTAGTCTCACTTTCATGGCATGTTGATTATGCTCGGTCTTAAAAGGAGTAAGGGCTATTTCCTAAACCTTGCTTGACTACAACAGCATAGTTTAATTATGTGTAGCTTATAGAAAGCAATTGTGGTCAAGATCTAATCTTTTTCAAATAAAACTAAAAATATTCTTATTCAATGACTTGAGATTTGATATGATCGATTTAATAAGGGTTTGGCCAAAGTTTAGGAAGCTTGAACTTTATGTTGGAAAGTACCTAATATCCTATATTTAGTAATTCTACAAATTTCTAGCTTTGTTGATGATCATCTAAATCATTAGAAAACCCTAAGAACAATTAAAAGTCCAATCTCAGCTATGTAAATCTTGATGTCTACTAGAAGATATCAAAGTCTCAATTGTTCAGATACCCCAAAATTCAAGTAAGCTAGACAATGTCTTAGAGATCCTAGGCACCAAATCCCTAAAAGCTTTAAGCACCAAAAATAAACCGATAGCAACCAAAGCCAACCAAGTTGTGAAGATCTCAAGCATTTAATGGCTATAACACTTTTGCATATCATGTTGGCTAAGTAGTTTTCATGTTTATAAGAAAGACATTCCACACAAACCTAGGATAGTTTGGTTTAAATTTAGTATACTTCCATGAAAAAAGATTGCAATAAAATTATTTTGTATCAATTTAACTTAGTATGAACTAGTATAATGAAATGGACACAATACAAACATATTACTATATAAACGAAAATTACAAAATGCCAACTTACAAGGCACACTAAAGATTAAGAAAACAATTTTCCTTTGCCTTCTAATTCGCTTTTACTTGATACTAACCTAATTGCATGCTAATGACCAACCAAATTGAGAAACTAATTATCATTAAAATTGTCTTCGCATTATGTTTACAACCTTATGATGTAAGCCCATATTATCTAAGAAGATAAGCTTATAAGAGATCATCAGTTGTACTCTTCTTTTCTCTTATTAAGTTTCTATGCGTAATGATGATCTTGGTAGTGTGTCATTTCTCTATGATATAAGGAGAGTTTAATGCAGTTCTCATCCTATTATGGATTTTAATATACTATTGCATATTCTCATACACTCATGCCACACAAAGCACTTTGCATTTTTAAATGCATGTCTTCAACTACATAGTTATAATCCTCAATCAAAACATTAGTCACCAAAAAGTGTATAATAAATTTATATACACCTATTTTGATCAAATATGTTAATTTTAGTAAGTCTTCCCTCATAACATTGGCTTTCAAGCTACGTACAAAACAAGGCTCTTGATCATATTGGCAATAGTACAGGAAGGAGACTCATGTCATATTCATTTTAGAACATTATTCGTGGTTCACAAGTTTTATGATAACAAGAAAGCAACTAGTGTGCATTGATAAATCGGTATCACAAACAACTTTATCATATAATTCTAATATTATGTTATATGCAAGATAAATTAAAAATCTCTTTTGTAGAGCAAATAATGACATTATGTTGAATATTCTTCTACATATACTCCATGATAATATTAGTAATTATTAAGTTAAACTTAGCCTAAAACTACACTTTTATCACAACTTTTAAGTCCTCGATGACCTTTGTAAAGTTCAAAAAAAATTTTATTAAATCGAATGCTAGCATCAAACACTTATATTATTATTGAATACATTTTCTTAAGGTACAAATGTTATTTTTATGGCTTTGCTCTATATTATACTAAATCAAAATTATCGATTGAATTTCCAACAAATTGGGAATTTCAAGAAGAACATGCATTTTGTGGTGAAGTTGGGTATCTTCAATAATTATGAGTTTAATGAAGATCATTTCACATCAACTACCTACTATTATAGAAAACAAATTTTAGCAACTAATTAAAAATTTGGGAAAAAAAATACCTCCATTTGGCATTCTTGCTAAAAGCAATCTTGGTGGGCCACCTATACTCTATGTCAATAAGAGATGTGAATATCTTAGATAGTCTCCAACTTGAAGCAATCCTTTAATGGAGACCATAGACATCGATGGATCTCCTCACTAGATGGCAAACACACTCACCCTCCATGGCTACTGGTAATAGCTCATTTGTGGTTTGGCAATTTTTATCCTCTATAACCACGTTTTAGTTGATAGTCATGGTCAAGGCAATAGTATTCTCAAACTCAGTGACACCTTTTAATTACTACTGTCAATGTGCAGCCAAGCATTTTATAATTTATTCACAAACTTGCTTAATCACGAATGTCAACTGCTACAAGGGGATCAATTCAAACAAACAAAGTCAACAGTCGTCAACAACCACTATTTTTGTTGTTATCACCTCTTAAAGACACTTGAGACCTCCTAACTACCATCATTAAGGGTTGACTACAATGAATCTTCCATATAGACAATGGGTATAGCATACTACAATGAATCTTCTCGCATAGACAAAAGGTAGAGCATATGTACGGCCAAATTGGTTTCAAAAGGAAAAACTTCTACAATTCTCTCCCAAGTTCTGTGAGCCAAATATTCTTCGAAAATATACCATTATCCCTCAAATCACTCCAGTTGCATTGTTCTATGAATCATCTACATCAATGGTAGCATCATGTTTTGCATCAACAGAGGCTACGGACCAACCTCAGGCTTTTTATGATGTTGTACTCGTATGTATTTTTGCTTTATCACAAAAAACTAGCAATATTGAGAAAGCTAAAGCAAGCTAATTTTTCATGTTTTCGTTAGCGACACAACAGTACTTGCACAACTACTTATAAATGTTTCATTTAATTGAATAAAAAATTGAAGGTCAAAACTGGCATCCAAGCACCAATCATGCCCTTCTATGAAGCTAAAACAAGCTCATAGTAATAAAAGAATGAGAAATGGACATAACAAAATACCCAGAAATCCTTGAACAATTAAGAATGGGGAGAGAATGAGCGACATCTGGAGCAAGAACAATTAGAGATCCAGAAACGAACCTGCTTCCTGAACATAGGAGAATCATCAAGCTTCGCGAACGCCGCCATGTCCTTTCACTTCTCCTTACCCCAACAAAAGAATAAAAACTACGCGTACTCAGGCGCTTTAACGGTTGTATGGTTTCTTTCCGTAGATCGACAACGAGCAGAGATGGGCAGGGAGGATATTTGATTCGGTCACCGGAGCCAGGATCTACAGAGCTACTGCATTTCGGTTTTCTTTCTTTTTTTTTTTTTTTTTGGTTCCTATGGTGGCTTGTTTTCCCTTAAGGCCCTTCAAAATTATATATTTAGTTTCACTGTAATTTTATTTGTAACAATACAGTCCGCAAACATTTAATATTCGCACATGTTTTACAAAGGTTGCACCTCGTAGAACACCTTTGCTTGGCGTGATTGTATAGTTTTCTTTGAATTTAACTTCACTAACAAAAATTCCTATTAACAAATTCATGTTACAAACTATATAGTAATTTATTATTAGAAAAGATTTATTTTAAAAAAGTTATCAGAATTAAAGTTTTTTAAGCTCAAAACATGAAATAAAAAATGATTCTTCTATATTATGAGGACAAAAGAAAATTTTAAATTATTCAAATAATAGAAAAATTATTAGATGTTACACTTAATTTTTTATATGTAATTCTCTATATATCATGTCTGATTTTATAATTGAGATTTATATTAATATTTTTAAATGTAAAATATGTTAATAAATTATATTATTTTTTGTCTTTTGCTTTTTTTTTTTTTTTACTATTCTAATGTATTTGAATACTCCTCACACCTTTAAGAAAATACATTATCATAATTTTTCAATAGTTACAATGAAGACCTTCAAAAATAATCAATCCATTGATTAATAATTCTCACAAAATATTTCATCCCAAAAAAATTTGATTGTCACATATATCACTAGAATGTTAGCCCTAAATTGAAATAAGATTTATTTTGACAATAGATGTTGGTTTATAAACACACATAAAGGTTGAATTAAATTTATTAAACATTTAATTTTTATAAATTATCTATAAATAAATTAGACGTAAAACTTATTTTGAAAATAATATTTGAAAGTTTCTCAAAATTTTTAAGAGAAAAAAATAAAATAAATTATTTAAAAGTTTTTGTATCATGATCTATACAAAAACATTTATATTCTTTGAGGAAAGAAAACAAAAGAATACACAAACAAGATAAGAGAGCTATTACCATAATATAGATAACTAAATAAATATAATTTGCACACTTTTAATCAAACAAATGGAACCTATTGCTGTATTTGCATTAGTTAATAAATGATGGGCATGTGATAAACTAAAAATGGTGATGATTAATGAAGAAATTAGAGCAACATGTCAAACAAAGTTTGAAAGTTGTGAAAAAGAATATCAAACAAAAATATATTTTAGAGTGTAGTATTTGCACTTGGAGAGAGAAGGAACAAAAAAAATTAAAAAATCATATTAAGAAATAAATAAATAAATAGAGCTTAAGAGGTGCAATGAATGATCACTATCTCAAGAAAAGAAAAGGAAATTATTTGTATTAAATTTTAGGAGTTAGTTTATTTTACAAGTTAATAAATTAAAAAGTCAATTGATTATAAAAAGAGTTTAAGAAGCATCCACTTTTTCTATAAAAAAATTCCCAACTTGAACATACATTGGTTATGCCCTCAAAAGTAATAAATGGGAATGAGAATAAACGATTCAACTCAAGATTTTGCAAATAATAAGTCATATGTGGAGAATTTTCAATAAGAATGAAATATCATTATAGATAATAGAAATACATGCATATGTATATATGAAATGGGAACAAAAGTACATGATTCAATTCAAGATTTTGGCAATAATAAGTTGTATGTGAAGAATTTTGAATGAAAATGAAATGTTATAATAGAAAATAGAAATATATGCATATATATATATATATATATATATATATATATATATATATATATATATATATCTGTGTGTGTATGTGTGTGTGTGTGTATGTGTGTGTCAGTATATATAAACAAACAAAATGAAATTTTAAGAGAGAAACACATAATGTGTCTCAATTTAGTTTCTGTTAAACTCTTTTTTTAAGAGGTTTTTTCTTTCTAAATTCGCCAATAGTTAAATTCTAGCTAATGACCTAACAAATGATATTTAGCTTTTTTAGTCTCATAACAACCCCACTTATTCCTCTTGTATGAACATTTTAATAATTCAAACTTGACCTTTTACTAATAACTTTTCTCGTTTTAGGCTTAATACTAACCAAGGCTCGACCAAAGAGTTTGAAACAAAACAAAATCTCAGAACATTTTCAATAAATTCATGATATTCAAAACAAAGATGTCATAAAACCTATTATAATTCTGATTATATAAATGAAATATTTAAAGCTCTTTAAACAAAAAAATAATATTGATTTTAAACTATAAGATAATCAATATAACATTACAATTAAATTAAATCTATAATCACAAATATCATGTTTAAAAAATCTCTAAAAATTAGTCACAAAAAAGATTTATAAAAATTCATTTAAATATGATTTTTTAAAAAAGTCATAGATATCTCCACAATAAAAAAGATAAAATAAAGAGAACAAAAGAGGAACTTGACATTTGATAATACAAGGGAAGATAGAGAAGAATATTTCTAGAAGAGGAGAGTGTGAGAGAGAGATGGATAGAATTAGAGAGAAATACAAAAAAAGAATAAAAAATAGAAAAATATTTTTATAGAAAATTTGAAAGATGTATAAACTTAGCTTTGTAATGCTTTGCATAATTTTTTTTGGTTAGCTAATGTTGTAATCCATTAGAATGTTTAATGTAAAATCATAACAAAAAAATCTACTAAGGAGAAAATCTAATTCTTATTATTATTTTGATTCTAAATTAGAGTTTTGAGATCAAATAATACTTTATGATTATGAATCATATGATACAATCACGTTGATTTTACTTTAAGTATAGATACTTGTATGATATAATTAAGTGAAGTAAAATACAAAGAATAAAAAAAATATTAAAAAATCAAAATTAAAAAAATAGAATGATTAATCTTTTGTAAACTATTGTAAGGAGAAATAATTTACAATATAAAAATGCATACTTTTAAGTGTTTGACAAAAAAAAAATTCTTAAAATTGAGATCAATGATTTGATATTAATCTAATATTGTAGGTAATGTGATGCATAATGCAATGTAATGATATGTTCTAGATATTGACTTAGTATTATGTGTTTTATATATAATATGGTTATTAAATAATAAGATTTTAGAGTAATTGTGATATTTTTATTGATTAGAATGCATATTTATGATGTTGTTGATAATTTTTTAAGTGAATTAATCATTCATTGGAAAATATGAAAACGAGTTGAAAAATGATGAGCAAAATGAAATATACACATAGTTGTGAAATGAGAAATATAAGAAGATCAAAATATTGTATATAATTGTTTATGCTTAAGTTGGTATTTATAAAAAATTAAAAATAAAATAAATGTTTTTTATGTAATATACTACTTTAACTTTAATTGCTAATAATAATGATCTTTGTTACCTTTGAGATTTGTTTAGTAATACCTATTATACTTGGTGTAATAATTCTCACTAATGGTCATTGAAGTGCTACCTAGAAGAATAATAATTTATATGATGTTGAAGGATGCTTTGAAAAAGAAATGTGCTCTAAAGACAAAAAATGATTCTTGTAACATAGAACTTGCATTACTTATATTGCATATCCTATTCAAGTTTTTTTATTTGCATTGCATCTTTTAATATTAAAAATTTTCGAATTATCTATTAAATTAGTGATTAGCTCACACTTATTTATTTTTAATATATTATATAATCACTTAATAGAGAATTGGAGGATAGCATTTTTGTAGTTAGACTCATAACTTTTATATTATCCAATGATAATAATATTTTTTTGTTGTAGCTTTTGTTATATCAAACTTATAAATTGAGAAGTTACATATAGAGTTATTGGTTTTTGGTTTATATATTTTATGGTTCCTTTTATATAATATATATCATAATATTATTTAAATGATGCAGGAATGCTTTGAAGTTCATTAAAATATAACCTGAGGAGTTAAGTCATAATTGTTGATTAAATCATATTCATCATCTACTGGTAATTAATTGCTTGTATTTCGAATATAAAAAATAAAAACATAAGTTAGGGAATAAGATTATATAATAAATGCTCTTTATAATCAACATTTGTTCTTGTTATTTATTCTTTTGGATTTTTTTTTCTTTAGGTTAAAGATATTTATGCTTAAACTTTGTTTATAGAAAGACTCCATGCACTCATATCTTTTTTGTTATGACAATTTTATTCTTTTAATGTAGCTTTTATGTGGATGGCTAAGATCGTTCATTATTTTTGAGATAAACAACTTTTGGGCTTGGGTGATACAAATGTTTACGTGGGGGTGAACGAGTTTATAAATGGTACATAAAAAATTCATAAATAACCTATAAATATATGAAGTTACTACATGTCTCTTTGCAAGAAATGTGCTTTTCTTATTTAAACCTTCTACTTTTTGCTTCCATGAATTTTGCATGTAATTTTAACACTTTAGAAGAGTTCCCTTAAGAAGCCATATAGATCCAAAGAACTTCCTCCATGAGGGTGTAGATTAACATGAGTCTCATCGCTAATCTAGATTTTAATACTAGCCAACCTATACGCATGCTTACAAGTGAGAAGTAAAGATCATTTCTAAAGAAGCAAATCTGTCCCTTCTAGAGTTGAGAAAAGTATCACTTTTTTGTTGCATTTTATAGCCTCTACCATTGTAGGGTCAATGCTTATATCTTAAGATGATAAGCAAACTACCATGCCAATAGATTGCTTCTATAGCATGATGATAAAAAATGTGAACTTAGAAAATTTTTTACTGCTCTATGGTCATCGGATTGGATAGATTGTTTTGGGATTTACTTAGATTCGTGGTATAAAGAGAATAAAAAAGTAAAACTGAGGTAGTTTTATCATGGAGATCCTCTGAATGGGTGAAAACCACTTTGGAGATACACCTGACAAAATTTTTATTATATATTTGTTTCTTTAGTACAAGACTTCTTGAGTTGATTTCTCTTAAGAAAGAAGAATTGAGAAAAAAAAAGATAAAGACAATATCTTTTTATCACAAAATAATCCCACTATATCTACAACTATGTACCCATGTATCTCATACCCTTAATGCTAGAGGTCATTTTATAGTAGTAGAGAAGTGACTTTAATGATTTAGATAAACAATGGATAAGCTCTCGAAGGGCATGTGGATATCAATCCTTTGATTATGAATAATTTTTTGAATCTGTAAGTTCATTGTTCTTTCAATAAAATAGAAACACTTCAAGTCTATATTATAAAACTTGATGGTTTAAGATATAATTCTTAACTAAAACATATTCATAATTTATTAATTATTGATTATTTGTATTTTGAATCTAATCAAGAAACAATTAAATTTATAGGCTAAGATTATATCATAATTATATTATCTAATCAATATTTATTATTATTATTTTATTTATTCTTAAGTCATTTATGTTTGAACATTATTCTTGAAAAGACTATTCATGATTAGATCCTTTGTTCCATATAGCTTCTACTTGAGCGACTAGGGTGATGCACTATTCTTGGGATAAACATTGCCTTTTTAATTGCTTCTTGGGTTCTTTTAACAAATATCTGCTTCTTACAAAGTGAATTTTAGTTCATTTTGATTTTATGGGTGTGCAGAATATTGTTCCTTTGGAAGTACTTTTCAGACTTTTTTTTTATTACTAAGTTCAATAATGAGCTTTTATATACTAATTTTAGTTGGGTTTGCTTGTTTATCTATTTACTTTATGCAAAATGTTTTAATGGCAATTTATTTGACCATTGCATGGTTTGATGATGTAATTTAGATCTATAGTCCTGCAAGTTGCAAGTTGGAGTAATTTTTTACCTGATATATTGCTTTGAGCTTATTGAATAACCTTTTGATTGCAAGCCTTATGAAAGAACTTGAATATTTCAGGATAAAACATCAATTAAATGCAAATTAAATTGGGGATTATCATGGAGACTTTTTTGACATGGCAATGCTTGATGAAAGCATTGATGGTCTGCAATGGGAATGGTCTGTGATGATTATGCTACCACATATAACTTAATCTGTCTTTGAAAGTTGAAAATGTAAAAGGGGTGGCGAGCACTTATCTGGTTAAATAACAACTTCAATTAGGTCCTTGTTGATCACTGAATCCAAATCCCAAAGGCCTCCATATGTTTTTATGTGAAAGCGATGTTTATGCATTGCTCCCTTCAAATTGGCCGATTATAGCAGGTTGCTTTGTGCCTTGCATTGAATATGAATTGAAAATAGACATCAAATAAAGATTTGTTAACATGGATGACTAATTGGTTATGCATGCATTGGCATGTGGTTCCTAAAGATTATTTATGATGTATGCAATTCAATTGTATTTTACATATTCTATTACCAAATTGATAATGATTTTTCGAAAATTCAATTTCAATGGCTCATGCTACAGAGAGGAAGCTTTGTGTTATTACCGAACCTTCTGTTTTTAAAACATTCATAGAGCACAAATTGAATAGAGAATTTATTAACATGTTTTTGAATTTTTGTTTACCTTATTGTCATCTAATGATAATATTTGCAAGTAATATCAAAATTTGTCTATACTCTCTGCTGGTAATGGAGCATCATTCATGCTATCAGGACATTTCTACTTTTTCCTCGCTTTTCGCGTCTTCATCTTCCTTCTCCAGCTCGCTCGCCGGCAGGCCTTCGGCGGGTGGACAATGTCCTAGATGGATCATCCGCCAATCCGAAGGTCATTTGCTGAGGTCCTCGGCAAGGTCGAGGAACCTTCCCCTTGCCGGATTCGCAACTCCTCGTTCTACAAGGGAGCTCCGGAGGTGGCTTTCTCGCCTGAGGACGTGGAGAAGCTGGCGGCGCCGCTCAAGTTTTCTCTAGTGGGGAAGTTCTCACATGGTAGGCCGCCGGTTGTCGCCATCCGCTCCACCATGTCCAAGTTCGGGTTCCGCCATGAAGTTCAGGTGGGTCTCTTAAACCAACGCCACGTTCTCCTCCGGTTCGCGACGGAGGAGGACTACCTGCAATGCTGGATGCGGAAGGTTTGGTTCATCCAAGACTTCCCGATGAGGCTCCTTAAGTGGTCTCCGACCTTCCGTTATGAGGCTGAGCCGTCTCTGGTTCCGGTTTGGGTCGCCTTCGACCAGTTGCCGATTCACCTGTTCAACAAGGCTTCCCTGTTCTCAATCGCGGCAACGCTCGGAAAACCCCTGAAGGTGGACACAGCTACAGCGGCCATGTCCCGGCCCAACGTCGCCAAGGTCTGCGTCGAGATTGACCTCGCTTCCCAACTGCCGGAGCGCATTCGTATTTCCTCCATTCCCGGAGTGAAGGCGGGTGGATTCTGGCAACGAGTGTCTTATGAAAACCTACCCTCTTACTGCTCCAAATGCCTCACCATCGGTCACGACGCTTCTGGGTGCAAGAACAGAGGTGGTCAGAAGAAATACACGCTCATCGGCACGAAGGCACAACCCCCCACGCAGGCTAAGCAGTTGGTGGATAAGGGCAAAGCCCCAGCAACTCAGCAGGACCTTCCGGAGCCTAAGGCCTTTAACGATCCTGGCCAGTGCTCTCATTCTTCCAGTCAGTTCGCGCGGTCTGATGCTCTGCCTTTGGACTCCCTGCCTCGGCCTCCCCCTGGGCCTCGGGGCGATGGCATCCTGGGGCCGTCTCCGGCCCTCCCTCCTGGTGAATGGGGCGATCCAACCCCGGAAACTATATCACCTCTTACGGCCTCTGCGGTCTGCAGGCCAACCCCTGTCCCCTCTCCACCGCTCGAAGAAGGGGAGTTTAAACCCCCCACGGAGCCTTGCTCCGTGCACCGTCCTGGCACTCCACCCAGTTCACTGTTGGTACAACGGGAGGAGATGGTGTCGAAGCTGGACGCCGCTCCCGCCTCCTCCCCCCCCCCCTTCGCCGCCTCGCATCTCCCGGGCCATGGATGGTGCTCACAGCGACAATGAGTCGCGGTCCACCTCCTCATTTCCAGATGATCCTCCCTTCTTGGAAGTGCTCTCGAGGAAGAAACGGAAGAAGAAGAGATGGGAGTTCAACCCTGAGCTGTCGATCCCGGTCACCAGGAGCTCCTCGAGCTCGGTCCCTCCTTCCCCCCCCCCCCAATGATCAATTCGCTGACGTGGAATGCCCGAGGGGTGGCGAATAATGCCACCATCGGAAGACTCAAGAAGCTCATCTCCTCCTTCTCCATCGACGTTCTTATTCTGTTGGAACCATTCATTAGCGGTGACCAAATCCCACCCATCTGCTGTAAGCTTGGGCTCATGGACGGGATATGCTCCGGCAATGGAAAAATTTGGATTCTTTGGTCGAATCGGTGTCTGGTTCGACCCATCGGGTCCTCTGCCCAAGCGATCCTCTGCCATCTTTCTGTCGGAGGCATGCCTCCTTCCTTCTTCTCGGCTGTCTACGGTCAACATTCCAGACCCCTCCAACGACCTCTCTGGGAGGACCTCTTGGCTCACTCTGCGACTGTTGCTTCCAGCCCTTGGTGGATCTGTGGTGACTTTAACGTCACCTTGCACTCCGTCGATGTTTCGCGCACGGCGCGATTTAGCCGATCTGCGGCCGACGACTTTCAGCAACTAATCGACTGCACGGGGTTGCTAATCCTGCCGGTTTCGGGCAGCAACTTCACTTGGCAAGGTAAATGCAATGGGAAAGTCATCCTCAAGCGGCTCGACTACTTCCTCTGCAACTCTCGCTGGCTGGACCTCCTGCCGGACGAGCACATCGACATCCTCACCAGAACAGCCTCGGACCATGCCCCGATTCTGTTCCGCGCCTCTGGCGTGCGGAATCGGGTCGCGCGTCCCTTCAGGTTCCTTAATGTGTGGCTGACTCACCCGAATTTTCACCAAGTGGTCAACAGGTCCTGGTGCGAACCAATAGCGGCTTCAGGCCTCTTCAGGTTTTCGGGTAAGCTCGCTCGTCTCCGGAAGGACCTGAAACACTGGAACTCGGAAGTCTTCGGCAATATCTTCGTCAACAAGGCGAAGGCGGAGGAGGCGGTTCGCGAGGCAGAGCGCATGCTTGACTCGGCCCTCTCCCCGGACGCAGAGATTGCCCTGAAAGCTGCCAATGAGAACCTCAAGTCTTCTCTCGCCCGGGAAGAGGAATTCTGGAAGCAGAAAGCCGGCCTCCGCTGGCTCCGTGATGGAGATGCAAATACGGCCTTCTTCCACGCCTCCGTCAACGTCAAAAGGCAATCCCTTAAGCTGAACAGACTGGAACTTCCGGACGGTGGTTGGACTGAATAAGAGGATCACCTCTGCGAGACCATCTCCAATCACTTCAACTCCCACTTCAGCGGCCATGGCGGCTCCCCGCAGGCAACGAGAAAACTCCTCCACCTGATCCCTAGCCTCGTGTCGACAGCCGACAACTTACACCTTTGTGGCCGGGCAACGATGACGGAAGTAAAGAATGCCATCCAGTCGATGAGAGACTCCAGCGCGGCCGGGCCGGACGGGTTATCGGTCTTATTCTTCAAATCGTGCTGGGACGTGATCGGCGATGACTTGACGGTGGCCGTAAATGATTTCCTGGAGGGCACGAAACTTCCTCGGTCAGTGGGCGCTGCTTGGTTATGCCTCATCCCGAAAGGCTCCGCGGTCGCAACTCTCGCTGACCTTCGGCCGATAGCCTTGTGCAATGTCGTCGGGAAGCTGCTGTCGAAAATCCTTGCTAACCGCCTCAGTCCTCTCCTTACAACCCTGATCTCCCTGGAGCAAGCCGCCTTCATTCGTGGCAGGAACATAGCTGACAGTATCCTATTAACGCAAGAGATGATCCACCGCATTGACCGGAAACGAAAAGTGCCCAATGCGCTGTTCAAACTTGATTTCAGGTCGGCCTTTGACAAAGTCAACTGGCGGTTCCTGGGTGAGGTGTTGGAAGCATTTGGTTTCTCTGCACACTTCCGTCGCCTTGTTGGCAACATCCTCGATGCTTCCTGGCTCTCGGTCCTTGTCAACGGCGAACCGAGAGGCTTCTTCAAATCCTCATGTGGGGTCAAACAGGGGGATCCTCTTTCCCCCCTACTATTCCTGCTCTCCATGGATGTCCTGAGTCGCGGAATCGCAGGTCTGGTTCGTTCGGGCAAAATGGATAAATTCTCTTCCCCAAGACTTTGCCGACCGGTCTCCCACACGGCCTTTGCAGACGATTTTACTATTTTTTCCTCTGCGAGAAGGGAATCGGTCTCCAATTTCGCTGGCCTGCTCAATACATTCCTGGAGGCCTCGTCTCTCTCGCTCAACTTATCTAAATCACTGGTAATTCATGGGAAGCTCACCCCGAAGGCTCTTGTTCGTTCCACGAAATCAATTCTGAGCTTCAAGCGAGCGCAACTCCCGCTTATGCACCTGGGTTGTGCTCTCGATAAGGGAAGACTGAAATCGATTCACTTCCAACCTCTGCTGGAGAAGATGGCTCGACGCATCGCCTCATGGAAGAACCGGCTGCTGTCGAAGGGTGGGAAGAAGGTTCTCATCAATTCCGTTCTTACATCGATGTCGGCGTATGTGTCGGCGGTCCTTCAGCCACCGAGATCCATCGTCAAATCCATTGAGAGGCTCCTATCTAGGTTCCTCTGGGGCGGTAACGACAACTCCGCCCGCCACCACTGGGCCGCGTGGAAACGGATCGCCAAACCTATCGCGGGCGGAGGCATGGGCATTCGGGACCTGGCCTCTCAGGTCATGGCCCACTCAGCTAAACTCTGGTGGCGCCTCTTCAACGTCAAATCCCCCTGGACCGACTTCATCCGGAGCAGCTACATCGACAACCGGGATGGCATCCGGATCTCCAGCGGGGATTCGCCGGGGTGGCGCCGTTTGGCTTCCTTCCATCTTCGCTGGAAAGCCCTAGCCGCTTGGGACGATGACCCGGGCGAAGAAACTCGGACCAGTGCACTGCTCCACCGCATCCGGTCCAGCTGCTGCACAGTGAACCGGTTTGAACCAAACCGGGCATACATTTTCTTTAACAATCTTCTGCTCCCTCCGGTTCAGATCTCCTTCAAGAATGATCTCCTATGGCACCGGCTCATTCCCGAAAAGGTGTCAATTTTCCTTTGGCACCTCCATCATGATGCCCTCCCCTTCCCGACAACATTCCATCGGATTGGCATCACCTTGGTTTCGAAATGCCCCTTCTGCAACAACCTCGACGACCCGGACCACCTCTTCTGGTCCTGCTCCATATCTCGTCCCATCTGGAGATGGTTTGAAAGCAAACTGGAGATCTCCCCTTCGACACCGCCGTTCGGATTCGCAAAGTGGTGGGCCCTGAAGCCGAAGATTAGCTCCCTTGCTTTCACTATTCCGGCTTATATCTGCTGGTCAGTTTGGAAGGCATGGAACGCTGCTACAATTGCTGGCCAAACAATCTCGGTTAACGACCTCTTTTGGGAAACACAACTTCTTCTGAGGAGAGCCTATATGACTAGGAACCACAAAGATAACATGCTGGAAAACTATTCTCTCTCCCTTCTGGCCTTGTTTTAAGGTTGTTTTCCTCCCCCTTGGCAATTTTGTATGCCAAGTTTTGTACAACTATTGGGGAATGGAATATTTTAAAAAAAAAAATAAAAAAAAAAATAAAAAATAGAGCATCATACTGTGGTCATATGATTTAATTAAGATGATATTTTAATTTATTTTGATTTTGTTTTGTGCTTGAAATTGTGTTATTTTGAGCATTATTTGTTCTCAAATTTTGTTTTTTATAAATTATATTATCCTATTTTTGTAATAAATTTTTAACCATTTATCTGTTTCAAGTGAAACATATTGCTACTTTGATCTCCCCTTTTGTTCTCCAGGTATTAAACCCTCTTCTCATGTTTTCCACCTATTTCCATTTTGAACCTTTCCTTTCAAGTTTACAGTTTTTATACTTTATACAATTTGTTATCTTAAACATACCATACATGGCAGAGCCTGTGAAAGATGAAGTAGAAGCTCTTGGAGAAGTTTTGAACGGCGATCGCTCCGTGTTGACCATGATTCCAGATCAGTGTGCAAAAAGAAACTTTTGAAGGAAGAAGTGGACAAATTCAAGCGTGCTATAGACAAGGATTATTACTTCCAGATGTACTATGATGACCTTCCAGCTTGGGTTTTCATTGGGAGGGTTGACAGGGGAGCTGAAACTGATCCATGTCATTTGATGACAGCTGCTTCATATCATGTACTTCACTAGAAATCTGACTACATATACCTCTCTACTAGTCTTCTGAATATTTGATCATATCATGGTTTTAGCATCGTTTTACAACAATTCTAAAAGATCTTGAAGCCTCAGGCAGCACAAGTGAATTTGAGAGAAAGTGTGTAGTATTGATTAATGATAAGTTTGTGTCATTTAGGGATAGATTATGGAGATCACTTAATGCTCTATTTAGGGACTTGAGTTGAACTTTTTAATAAATAGAAGAAAAAGGTAGATTCAAAGAGACATGATAAGAGATTATAAAAAGGATTTTGTGAACTCGAATATTAAAGGAGAGTTGTTAATAGATAAAAAGAAATGATATCAGAGGATTCATTTGCCTATTGCATAATTAATCATCCTCTGTCCTTTTGTTTCCTATCTCAAGGTATGCTCATGATGAGGAGACCGGTGACGCAGAAGAGGAAACAGGGTGGACATATCTTCATGGCGATGTCTTTAGATTTCCCAAGAACAAATCGTTGCTATCTGCATGTATTGGTTCACTTACCAAGTTATTTTCTCTGTTAGTATTATTTGAAGATTTCCATACCATTGTTACTCATCCTGTTGCTCAATTAATTATTTCCTAATTTTCATGTTGCAGTGCAATATTATTTTTTTTTTCTTGGAGCTTGCGGGGGTTTTCTATCCTTACAATCGAGGAGCTCATTTTACTGCATTGGTGATTATTTATGCACTTACCTCAGGAATTGCTGGTGGTTATTCTGCTACTTATTTCTACTGTCAGCTTGCAGGAACAAATTGGGTTTGTACCAAATTTATATGCCATGCTTGATCTTAAAGAAAGAAATGCACATCGAATTGCTGATTCGTACCTTTAACATGGTTGACAGGTGCGCAATCTGCTGTCGACGTTAACGCCACCGCCGCGCTGCCTTTTGGTACCATTTTGGTTTTGTCTCCTCTGCTTGTTTTGGGTGGGATTGCTGGGAAAAACTGTAAAGCAGAGTTCCAAGTTCCTTTCGCACAACCAAATATCCAAGTGAGATTCCAGATCTACCTTGGTACAGAAGAACCATACCACAGATGGCAATGGCTGGTTTTCTTCCTTTCAGTGCCATTTACATCGAGCTTTACTACATTTTTACCGGTACGTGGGGACACAGGGTATACACAATGTATAACATTCTCTTTGTGCTATTCATAGTTCTTATCGTCACGGCATTTATTGCTGTGGCAATAACTTACTTCCAGCTTGCTGCGGAAGATCATCGTTGGTGGTGGAACTCGGCTGTTTTATGAACTCTTTAACGATCCAAATCCTTTTGTTTAAATCTTGTAGGGCATTTCTATGCGGAGGATCAACTGGTTTGTTTATCTATGCATATTGCTTCTACTACTACAAAGCGCGGTCGGACATGTTGGGGTTGGTGCAAGCCTCCTTCTTCTGTTATGGTTTCTTCCTCATGCTCGCCACGGTTGGCTTCCGGACCTCGCTCTTGTTTGTTCGGCACATATATCGGCCCATCAAGTGCGAATAGCTTTTGTATCACTTACCTGTGGACTGCTGTTTGCTTTGAGGGCTTCTAGGGTTCTTGTAAGTTGATCGCCGACGAAGGGACAACGTCTCAAAGTTGGATTGCTCTTTTTACAAATGGCTTGGGAAATTTATTTAAATGTATAAGGCAAATGTAATCATGTGTATGCTTTTTTGATATTACTATGGGAGAATCTACCAAAGTTTCAAATATGAGCGGCTGTCGAGGATTTGCTTCTCGTGCGATCATGTTGGTCATTTAGACAGCCATTGCAACGTGCAGCTGACGAAGGCGGTGGTTCACCCTGGTGACGGCGAATGTTCTAAAATGGGCGGGAACAGGGGCCAGATGGAAGGAGGGGAGGACAATCTAGAGGTAACGGAAGATGCGCATGGATTAGGACCTTGGATGCTAGTTCAACCTAGACGGAGGAAAACGGGTGCTAATGCTCTGAGTGGCCCGGTGGCCACGGCAAGCCAAGGCCCCAGGAAAGATGTTAAACGTACTCGTGGGCGGGTGCACGCCGGCTCGTCCAGGGGTGCCAGCCGTCCCTCAAGGGAACGCGGGAGAAGCAGACCTAGGCGGAGTTCGGCATCTAGGAGCCGTGCGTATCAACAGTTGGCAAGCTCGGGAGATCTGGACCTGGTGGCTGAAGGTGCGGAGTAGGCGGCCCGTGGGGGTGGAGACAGGGGAAAGTTACTCGTGTCTATGGTGGCTCGAGAGAAGGACACGCCCACGGACCTGGGCGGCAGCGCGGCTTAAGTGGGCGGGCCATGGCTGAGCTTAGTGGGGCGCAGCGGCCATCACAGGCGGTGATGGTGGAGGTTCGGGGAGGTGCTAATGCACGGCTACAAGTTCTTGTTCTAACGACATTATTATTTATGAATGTTATGGTGTGGAATATAAGTGGCGTAAAGAAGAAGAAGTCCAGGGGCTATTGGCGCAGGCTGGTCCGTGAGTGGAATGTCGCTGTTATGGCGTTAATGGAGACTAAAGCACGGCTTTTTTCTATACAAGATGCAGATTGGCTCCTCGGTAAAGGCTGAGAGTTTGAGGCTTACCCCTCAGAGGGCGTGTCGGCTGGTTTTGTTATTCTGTGGAGAAATGGGGTGGATCTTAAGGTAACTGGGGCTTCGTCTCATGCAATGGCTTGCACAGTCAAAATCCTAACTGAAGGCATGATTAATTGTTTCTTTGTTTATGGCCCCAAACATCACCATATGCGCCAGGCCATTTGGGATGCTGTCCGGAACTCCTGCGGGGGCGACGAGCCTCTTCTCGTTGCTGGGGATTTTAATTTAGTTTTGGCACCTGAGCAGAAGTGTGGTGGGTGGCGCTTCATTTATGGCAGGGATCAGCAAGACTTTGCGGATCTTATGCAGGAGCTCCAACTTGTTGATTTGGGCTTCTCCGGCAACAGGTTTACTTGGAGCAACAGGAAGCAGGGTGGCGCGCGCATCCTCGAGCGTCTGGACCGGGCTCTTATGAACTCAGCTGGGTTGCTCGCATTTCCTGTTTATTCGGTTCATCACCTTAGTAGGCTGGGTTCGGATCATTGTCCACTGCTGATTAAGGTGGGAGGTGGGGATCATTGGCCGCAATCCGGCAGGCCTTTCTTCAACAGCGTGTGGCTGGATTTCCCTTAATCTTTCCAGGTGATGGATAAGGCTTGGAGGAGACATGCTAAGGGTGACAGCATGGAGGTTGTGATGACGAAATTTAAGCACGCGCTGATGGCGCTGTGTAGATGGAACCGCGAGGAGGTGGGGAATATTATAGATCGAAACAGGGAGTTGGAACGGGACATCGACGAGCTTCAAAAGAGGGAGTCTAGCGAGGGCCTTTCAGAGGAGGACCACAAGCAGCTAGGGAATATAGTTGCTGCCTTTCACCGGGGATGTGCTCATGAAGAACAGTGGTGGTGGCAACGCGCCAAGGTGCATTGGGCGCAACTCGATGATTGCAACTCGAAGTTCTTCCACATGACAGCCTCGGCTCGGAAAAGGGAGAATCGCATTACCCACATGAGGGATGATGACAACAACATTGTGGACTCTCCCGACAGCATTAGGAGACTTGTCGTCGCTTATTTTGAACGAAAATGGGGTGATGGCAACCAGACGCCCCTGCCCCCAATTACCTCGCTTCCGGGATCCATCAGCGATGAGTTGGGTTCCAGCCTTTGCCACAGGGTTACGGAAGACGAAATCATGGTGGCTATGAGGGGAATCAAAAGGAATCACGCCCCGAGAATTGACCGAATCACAATGGACTTCGTAAATGGCTATTGGGACATTATGCAGCGGGATATTATTAATATTGTATTTGCCTTCTTCGAGGAGCGCAGGTTGCCAGAGGGCTGGAAGGACACCCTTGTAGTCCTTATTCCAAAAAAACATGGCGCTTGCCGGCCGGAGCATTTCTGGCCAATCAGCTTATGGAATATCATCTATAAGCTGGTGGCTCGTATTCTTGTTGGCAGGTTGAAAACGCTGCTGCCTAGTCTTATTTCGCAGGAACAGGTTGCTTTCGTCCCCGGGAGGAGCATCTCAGATAACATAAACATTGCCCAGGAGATGGCAGCGAGGATGCGCTATTGTACCGCTGCCTCCGGCCTCATGGCAGTGAAAGTCGACATGGAACAGGCCTATGATAGGGTTCGATGGGACTTTCTGCTCGAGGTTATGAAGGCAATGTGCTTCCCTGTCACTTGGTACGAGTAGATCACAGTGTGTATCTCTGGTCCACGGTTTGCTGTTCTCATTAATGGATCGTGGCTTCCTTGAGTGGCGGCGCGCCGAGGCCTCCGGCAGGGCTGCCCGCTTTCCCCTTTCCTCTTTGTTATGGCTACGGAGTACTTGTCGTGCCTAATGCAGGAATACGAATCCTGACAGTTGCTTGGGTTTAGACCGGGGAAGCACGCGCCGCGGGTTTCCCACCCCCTGTTTGCGAATGACGTGCTGGCGTTTGCTCCTGCATCAAGGGAGGCTGCGAGCGCCGTTCGTCGCATTCTGCGGGCCTTCGGGGACAGCGCTGGCTTGAAGGTTAATTTCTCCAAGTCCAACGTTTACTTCAGCAATAAATTCAGCAAGAAGAAATCCCGCCTGATTTCTAGGAAGCTTGGCATGGAGCTTGGTCGGACTTTGATGTATCTGGGGGTTCCAATTACTACGCGGTGATTGACCAAACATGATCTGAATTTCCTCGTCCAAAGGATTGACACTGCTGTGATTAGCTAGTGCGCTCGGGTGTTGTCGCTTGCGGGTAAGGCTGCGCTGGCATCCTCTGTATGGTGCCGGCGGGGATCCTTGCACAGGTGCTGTACTACTCGTCTTGGGACTACGTGACTATGTCGAGGGCGCCTGGAGGGCTTGGCCTTCGAGATCTTCGCATTTGGCACCAGGCTTTGCAAATAGGGAACTGCAAACGTATCCTTGGATGTGATGCGGGCTTATGGGTAGACATCATAAGGAGGAAGTATGGGTTCAACGATTTGCTGATGAAGGCACCCCGGAAGGCCTCTGCTGTGTGCAAGATGATCCTGGAAGCTATGCTGGCGGTGATTTCATGCTTTGTGTGGCGCATTGGCGACGACCGGAGGGTGCGGTTTGCAGAGGATAATTGGTTTGGCGTCCTCCCTATATGCTGCTGGCCAACGTTCATTAATATGCTCTCCTGCTGGCCTAAGAGTGTCGCCGAGTGCATCAAGGCCGACAGCGTTGGGATGTTGAGGTGATTTCCAACTGGGCGGGCGCGGAGCTCATCGACAGAATTTTGCATCTACCACGTGCTCGGGATTTTGTCTAGGACATCCTGCTCCAAACGCACACAGAGATGGCAAAGGCTCACAGCGGCCGGATCTACGCGCATATCAAGTGCAACGAGTGGTCTTCCGCAAAGGGTGGTGGCCGGCATCTTGATGAGATCATGGGGAGGATCTGGAAATTGAAGGTGTTGCCAAGGGTCCGGGTTTTCCTTTGGCTGGCTGCCGGTGACTTTCTGCCTACGGCGACGTAGATGGCTCGTCGGGGAATTGGCCGGGATTCCTCGTGTCCCCTGGGTTGCACGGAGGCAGAGTCCCTACAGCACGCTTTGTGGGACTGCCCGCGTGCCTGAGACATGTGGGCTGCCAGCCATGCACGTCACGTGCTGCTAGAGCTGGGTTGGCCCACGGGTGCGGCGTCCAGATTCAGAATTTTGGGCAAGCTTTTCCGGCTCACAAGGTCTCCTGCTGCGCGTCGCGGCGTCGGGGCGCGTCACATGGCAATGCTTGCCACTACCATGTACTACATATGGTTGAGGAGAAATGCATTCAAACACAATAACCATGTGCCCACACCCTGCTCGTTGTCTAGGACGATCAGGTTCGAGGTGAGCACGGCTCTTAGGAGGCATCTTGTTTATTCATCTCTGTCCAACGGGAATCCTGGCAGATCTTCGGATCTGCTTGTTACGCATGGCTGGCTTCCCCCCCAACATGATGGATTAAAGTCAATTGCGATGCTGCGGTTGGTGACTCCATAGCTGGCCTTGGTGTCGTTGTGAGAGACTGCTTGGGTAGACCTCTCATGGTGGCTGGCAAGAGGATGATCTCAGTGGTTGTTGATATGATGGAGGTCCAGGCCATTCTTTTGGCATTCAACCTTCTTAGGGGATCCTTTCCCCAGTATCGTGCCGTGGAGATTCAGTCTGACTCGATGATTGCACTTCAGGTGGCTCGGGACATGGTTTCCAACCCCAATGGGGAGGGGGTGTTTGCAGTTACTCTTCAATATGTTAGGGATATGGAGGCTCTCCGGTTTTCTCATATCCACAGGGAGGGGAACGAGCCTGCTGACTGGGTTGGCCGTGATGCTTGTCTACACGAGTTTGTTTGGGTTCCTAGGGGATCTTTTCCCCAGTCTCTTCTCAAACTTATGTTGTTTGATTTTTTGTTTGATCCCCCTTGAGAATCTTATTGTAAAACCTGTGTGGCATTGTCATCTTTGATATAATAATATATCCCTTTCAAAAAAAAAATAATAGATATGTTTTATTTTTATTTTAAGTTTTAAAGACATATCATGATTTATTTTTGTATAATAGTTTATTGTTAATATTCTATTTTTTACATTTTATTAAATATCGTTATATTTGATATGTGTTAGTAGTTCATTTATTTTACAGTTGTTTTGTTATCAGGTAAAAATAGGCATTTACTTAAAATGTAAACCAAAAAAATAAAGCTACACGAGGGAATTGATCCGTTAGTTATTATTATTATTATTATTATTAATCAAATATTAAAAAATAAATGGTACGGGTTATAATGGCACGGGTGGCTCACGTGGTAGTGTAGGGAGGAGAGGAAGTGGCGCAGCCCAAGTGATGAGCGCGCGACCGAGCGAGGAGGAAGACCGAAGGGGCAACAAAAACCAAGCACTGACGTCGTTGGATGCGTAGGTCGGACTCCTTTCAAATCCTCCTACCCCCGAAGCTTTTCGCTCCTCAATTGTTTCAGCTCACGAAAAAGTGAGCAGAGGTAGAGGGGAAGGAGAGAAGGGAGTGAAAGAAGGGGAAAGATAGGGGAGATGGGGCAAGCGTCGGGACCGGCGACTCCGCCGCCGCCTCCCGGAAGCTGCCAGGTACGGTGTGCTCGTTGCCACGAGATCCTCACAGTGGCTGCCGGGATAACGGAGTTCAGTTGTCCAAAGTGCCAGCTTCCGCAGATGTTGCCGCCGGAGCTCATGTTGACCGTCGGAAACGCCCGCCGCCCACCGCCACCTGCTCAGGGTATCGATCCAACGAAGATCCAGCTTCCCTGTGCCCGATGCAAGGCCATACTTAATGTTCCACATGGCCTCTCCCGCTTCAATTGCCCCCAGTGCGGCGTCCACCTCGCCGTCGACCTTGCAAAGCTTCACCACTATTTCGCCACTATAGGCTCGTCGTCGCTCCCGGGGCTTCCTCAAGATCCGTCGGAAGAGATCAATGAGGTTATTTGATAATTCACGGACTTTCTCCGTCTACCTTGCTCTCTCCAACTTGCTTTCGTGTTGCTGTGCAGCTTAGTAGTTGCAACCCTAATCCCTAATTTCTTTAGTGGTTATTTCGGGTTGGGGGCGTGTTTCTTCTGTATAAGTTTTTCTGTTGTATTTTATTCTCTACTTTGACAGGTGCATGAAACCAGGGGTGGTATAGGGCAAACATTAGATAGATGTCTAGATAAAGAAATACAAGTGAAGTGACTTGTAGATTGGCCACATGTCTGATCGAGTTTCTTTCTCCAAAAATGGTGATTGTATCGATCAGACTTTTTAATTTAAAATTTGTAGTACATCTTGGCAAAAGAACAGTTTTGTTGTGAATCTCTTGGAGTTAAGCTGACTACTTCAAATTTTTTTCTTTTTGTGATTTGCGGTGACTCTGCTTCACTTGCTTAGGTTATATAATTCATGCAGTCTACCATTGTTGGCTGCAATGCATTAATAATGAGTTTTCTCAAATACTTCCTAGTTTTATGTTGCTTTTGTTGAGCTCTTGCTTATTGGTTATTGCAATACTTCTTCATCCTGATTGCTAACCTCTATTAGTTTCTGATGATTGTAACAAAGGAGAGTTTGTGTTGGGTTTTGTACGACTATGGTATTTCATGAGCATATGAACTTCACAGTTAAACTTATTTTCTGGTGTTATTCTATGGTGCCAAATGAACACAAAGACAAAAAACACAATGTAGGAAACTCTTTTATCTTCTCTAGGTTGAATAAAGTTCAGTCACACACAGACTCACAAGGTCTTTGATGCTTGTGCTTTTGGAGCATAGGAAACATGCACTCTTGCTTTGTCGATTTTTTTATAAATATTCCATATATTGAGAACTATTTTATTATACAAATTGTGTTACGATGGGATGCTATTTTGTTTCTATCACTTGTGCATCTTTGTTTGCTTTGCTTTATTTAGGCTTTTCTGTTTTGAGGTGCCCAGTAGAATATTTTTTTGCACTTTTTCATTGTTTTCATAGAACACTACCTGCTTTTTTCCTGTTAATGTTATCTAGATTGATGTTGTTTTCTGTAAAGCAATTGTATTTGCCATGATGTTTGCCATGATGTTCTATTTATCATATATTTAACCAAGATTAATTGCCGGTCCAAAAGAATTTGTTTAATTTCTGACCTTTTATAAGAATTTGAATGAATGAATTTGATGCGCAAGATCATGAAATTACTATGGATTCAACCTAGAATTTTTGGAAGGACCATGTGAAGAAGTCAACATTGCTTTCATCATTGGGAATGACTTTAATCTAAGTTGATTTATAAGATCAAGCATATCTGTGACAACGATAAATCAAGAAGTCCCAGAAGTCTTTCCACTGGTTTTTCCATATTTTCTATTCCAAAATGGGGCCCCGGCCCGAATTCAGACACCTCTGTTCCCCAAGTCTCCTAAGAGAAGAGAAAGATCCTGATTGGTCGGTAAACATTGCCTCAGTAACCAAAAAAATAGGTAGATTTTGGTAATTCCATTAGAGATCCCATTAAAATTAGAAAATAGAAATCAATTTAAAAACCAAATGAACTGTTTTTTTCTTAGTGCTGTTTGTTTCCTATTCATTAGTCCTATCTATAAGACTAGAAGATATATGAAAAGTATAAAACCATTATCATATATAACCACATCTTGCCAATTCTTCTGTAGGAATTCTAAATTAGGGTCTTTGGTGCATCCACATTGCATTGAGTAAGAAGCATGTTAGCGTGGAAGTATCTTGTATACATTGATATTCCTTGGTAGTCATACTTTGTATTGGAATTGTATTGCAATATTCCTGCAGCTGATTACTTGTTGGTTAAGTGTTCCTTGTGGTTGGCTTAGTTTTTCTACAAGTTTGGTACATATTCTTATAGAGATCTATAGGAACTAAAATAATGTTCAACTTGCCGTGTTTATTTGCAAGTTTTAGTACTAATCATCATGAACTTACTCTACAAATTGTGAGTTTTGGATGTGTTAGTTTTTTCGCAACAGTGCTGTTCATTCTCATTTCCATGTCTATGATATTTTTTATTTCTTTGAGGCGAACTATGGATAATGTGAAAGTTTTTTTGTATTTAAGATTCTAGAATCTTACATTGAATAATAGCTTTAACTTCAATTCTAGGTTGAAATATGCATTTGCTATTTTTAGTTTCACAATTTCTTATTTGCTTCCATAAATTTTAGGTTGCAGTTGATGTTGAACGGGAAGAAGATGAAGGTGGTGCTATTGGAGAGACCTTTATGGACTATGTAAGAATATTTTGTAGAGTTTTTAAACAGCATGATATATGCTTGAGCAATTTATTACCCGCATTGTTTAAATTTCCTTATGCATGCTGTCTTTAACTTTTGTGTGCAATGTTTTCATACTGAATTTGCAGCGGCCACCAAAGTTGTCCCTTGGTGATCCTCACCCAGATCCTGTTGTTGAAACTTCTTCCTTGTCAGCTGTGCAACCTCCTGAGCCTACTTATGTCCTAGTAATAATGAATGAGCTTGATATTTCCAAAGCTTTGTCATGCTTGCAGATTGAGACACTTGTTTATGCCTGCCAGGTTTTCTTGTTAAGTTCTTCAAGATGCATAATTTATTAAAGGTTATGTGTGTAATCTTATGATGTTTTAATTTTCTTAAATGTCAGAGGCATCTTCAGCACCTGCAAAATGGTGCAAGGGCAGGCTTTTTTATTGGTGATGGCGCTGGTGTGGGTAAAGGGCGAACTATTGCTGGTTTGATATGGGAGAATTGGCAGCATGGAAGGATAAAGTCATTGTAAGTGTAGCGTACTGGTTATGCATGCTAATGGCTTTGTCTTTTCCTGTTTCACATTTTGTTTTATGATATTGTAGTGCCAACAGCTCCAAAACAAGTTGTGAGCTATTCCTCATATAATAATTCAATGAATTGCACCAATTTTTTGTGTTACGTATTTGTTATTTGACTTCATGTTTTTCTGAATCAGCTTCAAGCATTAGCAATGTTAAAACTTTTTATTCTTTGTTTGGTTTGTCTTGAGAATGTATTTGGCAAAGAAAAATGTATTATTTCAACTAAACCTTGAAATAAGATATTTATCTTGAACCTGTTATGTTGCAATACCATGAATCCTTTTTAAGTTTGTTGGGTAGTGACTTTATTATCATATGATGCTAGCATCCTATGATTATGCACCAAAACTTTGTAATTTCCAGACTGTTGGAATTTGTGCTTACCGTTTAGTTCTTGGCACCTTCTATTTATCAATCCATTTGGGTTGCAGCTTTAGTTTAAAGCTAGGCGAAGTATTTTACTGTTTTTTAGCCAAATGAAGATATTATAAGTTGAGTCGTGCACCTGATATGTTGCTGAATTTTTGGTTTAGTTTCTCTGTTTTGTTTATCCTTCAATTTTTGCTAGTCCCTATTGTTTTTTTTGATTTAGTCCTCATCCACTCTTCCATTTTTTTCAATTTAGCTTTCTATTTGTTGCTGGGGTATTGGTCGAGAGATGAATTTTATTCCAGGTTTGCATATTGAATAGTGAAATCAAGACACACACCATATCTCTAACTTCTCACGATTATCCATGAGAGCCCTTAACATTCATGACTTAAACTTGAGGAGGCATGGAACCTTGACGTCTGCCTTGAGGAGTCTATCACAGAGTTCATCTTAATTGAGCTAGACGTTGAAGCAATAGATTTATGATTTGTGACATGAATTTACTACTGTTGTGTTGTATTATATTGTCATGTTGATTGGGTATTGGATGGACCTATTGATTGACTCGGTGTACTTTTGCTTGGATATTATTGTATATGCCACTCGACTTTGATCCAAAGGGCATTGTGGATGTATTAGTTGAAATGTTAAGGGTTAGGTTGGTCACAGCTAATCCAATGATTCTTATTCTTAAGCTCTCAAAGTTGATATATGTACCATTTATGGTAGATACAAGTAGATAAGTTGAAGCTAAGTTGTATAGTTACAAATCAATAAAATATAGTTGCTGTGTTGGTATAAGTTAACCAAATGTAATAATTTTTTTTTCTAGTAATTCTTCTAAATGATTGTGTTGTCCTTGCTTTTTAGAATAAGCTAAAAGAGGTGGATAGTCATTCTACCTTCACGGGTGGATATGTGTAGTTTGAGCAAACTCGTTGTGGTGCTTGTTCCTTGCCTCGTTATTGAGGCCGCCAAATTAATTTAGCATTCCATCCAAATCTAAATCCAAATTAAAATCCAAACTTCTCTAATTAATGACTTGTTTCTTAATGCCTTGTTCCATTGTTTGGAAACTAGTCATACATTTTGTTAGCATAGCATTTCCATTTTAGAAACTAAAAAAATCAAATGAAGCATGTTCTTCAAGTGTCCTTTTGCAAAAGCATGTTCTTTAAGTTATTGCAACCATGATGTTCATATATTAGCATTGTGTTTCTTTTAGAAATGCTCGACATGCCAACTTAATATCTGTGGTTTCTTGCTAATTAAAAATATGAACTCGATGAATCAAAGTTTTCAGGAATTACTTATTCATTAGTTCTCTTTGTTTTACGCTTAAGATGTTTGTCTCACTTTTGTTTTTCTCTTTCTTAGCTTAAATACTTCATTTGATTTTTTTTTTAATTTGATTTTTGCTCCTTATAAATCGTCATTTTGGGGGGGGGGGGAGGTGTTAAAAGCTTTTCATAATGCATTGTAGGTCGTGTTCATAATGTATCTATTGTTTTTTCACAATAAATGTTTTAGGTTGTGCCCTTTGGTGCATTTAACAATGTGTCTCCTTGCATTGTCTTATGCCCATTTGACACTGGCACAACGAAGTGTTGATAGTTCCCTGACGTCTTTCTTCGAAGGTATCCCATTTAATGAAATCTTTTTCAGATTAGCCATTTGATGCTGTTCTATGACTCTTGCATTGTTCTTGTACATATGTGTTCCACCATGTCAATGCATGCATTGTTAGTTTTAATTGCTTGAAGGATACTTTATTCATGAAGTTTCTATACATCGAGAACCATTTTTCAAGTTGGTAAATCCATGTGGTTGTCTTTTTAGGGTTCATCTTTCTATCATAGGTTGGTAAGTAAACATTGCTCTCAACCTACAATGAACAAAATTTGTTGTTGTGGTTTGATGGGGCAAGATTAAAGTTGTTGTCTTCTTTCTTGTCTCTAATTTCTTCTAGCTGGTGATTGACTTGCATTATTCTTGCTTTTGTGGTTTTGTTCGAGACCTTGGAGGTTGTTTCTTTTTCTTTATTTGGTGTTACTGTTAATGGTGTTTATCATTGACTTAGAACATTCTCCATCATTGCTTAAACTTATTGCAACTATTGTACAACTTGCTTAGAGTGAAACTAAGTTCTTTTTGTTTGCCATATTTGTTATATAGTCTTCCCTTCTTCTTGTATTCTTCTTTTGGTTTGCCGTATATGTTATATGATCTTCCCTTCTCATGGACAATGGCGAGCTTTAACTTGAGGTTCATTTAGTTTTCATTATACATAATATAAGTGCTGTTATATCATAAATATGATCAGTCTTCTACTCGTTCACTGATAAAGTCGTCGACAATGCACTAAAGGAAAGAGTGACCATAAGGAGTTTTGGATTATTGCTGGGTGGTTTTGTAGGAATAACACAACTTTGCCATACAAGGTAGGTGCAAAGGAAGCCTTAACATTTTTAAGTTGGCTTTGGAAAGAATTGAAAAAGAGAGAACACAAGTTTTGTGTGAGTAGAATGTTATCGGAAGGACAAGTCATTTTTTTCCACCGAGATTTTTTTTATTGAAAATCATGGTTGAAGCCCATATTAAAAATTGGAGCAGGTTTCTATAAGATTATTAAATTGCAATAAAGATAAGAGCTCAAACGATAGGGGCATGCCTTAGACCCATTTGAAATAAAAAAGAAGTGCTTGATTAGCAACCCAATCAACGATAGAGTTGTCACCTTGAAGAACATGTGATATCTCATAGTTTGGTAGAAGTTGTTTGTTGAATAAAGGAATTGTCCGGATTATCAAATGCATGCTGTTGGCGAAGGAGAGTTTGAAGAGCATCTGTCTCAAACCACTCTTGTATGACAGGGAGAGTATGAAGCATTCAATGAAACAACATGAGCAAAAGCATGATCTTTTATTGTAGATCATGAACTTGAAAATAATTTGTCATCCCTTATAATTAGCGGCTGGCCATGATGATTACGAGGAACAGTGGCAATGCTGGTCGAATCATCAGCTGAGATAACGATGTCATAATTTATCATTATCCATTTCGAGGTGGGGGGGCGGGGGGCCGAGGAAGCCTCCAAGAATAAGTGGGAAATGATGGGCTCGAAGATGAGCCTAAGTGGCTCTAACAGTCCAAGAGAGGTAAAGAATAAGTTGCATCACCCTAGTGTATAATTCAGAGCAAGTAGCGGTGTTATGAGTTGGCCTTGAATGCACCTTGTTATTTTTGTTACTCCATAACTGATAAATAGCATAGGCAGCAAGCTGGACAGTTTTCTCTGTTCTATGATTAATTTCCATTTAACGAAGAGGAGATTGCAAGGAATTGATAAGGTTGATAGCTCCAAAATTATGAATAACATTGACAAATCGAGGAAGCAGAAGAGCACGTCCAGAAGATGTGTTCGAGGATTCAATGGACAAGCAGCCCCAAGAACCGCAATTGCTGGTATCAACTCCATGAATATTTAACCATTTCAAGGTGGGAATTGCATTGTGATTAATGCGCCAAAGGAAGGCTCTTATCCTTGGTTGCACTTTAATTTTCCATACACAAGCATAGGTCCAACAATGTTTGCCGTCCAGTTGAAGCAATTTGGCATATAAGCTGGAGTTAACAGCTTTTGTTGAATCAAAAGAAGTCCACCAAAGAGTATCACCAGCACTCGGGTGCATCATGGTCAAGAAATCCAGTGGAATTTCAGGGTTAACGTTGATATACGTAGGCCAAGGGTTGAGGTCAGTAAGAATGTTGTACGAGTTGATATTGTCGATGTGTCAAGCAGTGCTATCAAGCACAAGAGAGCTAGTTGAGCATAGGAGTTTCCAAACAAGCAAATCACCTCGCTAGGAAGTTGTGTCTAGTATCATATTTACTTGGAGAATATTAATCTAGAGATTGGAGTTCAGTGCTAGGAATAGTTGAGATTGCTTACTAATGAGGATAGTTTGTTATGGTTAGAGTTTTGATAGTGTCCAAATCTACATAATGTAAAGACTTGAATGAGATCCATTTCAGGTGAAAGTTCTAATAGCTCGTTCAATTATAGGAAAAAGTTTAGTGTGACTGATTTGGCTCATAAAGTACATAAGAATACTTGTAAGCATCGAATTCACCAAAGTGATTTTGCCATGAAGGGACAAGGACTAGGCACCCTAAGTGAAGATTGTCGATGATTGCTTGGGTGATGAATCAGAAGTTTGTTGCAGAGAGCTTGTTACAAGTATGGGATTTCCCAGATATTTGAATTGCATAGCTTTTTTTGATTCCTAGCTTGTTCTCAATCATGTTTTTTTGGAGATATTGACTTTTTGCCTAGAAGCTTCTTGATAAGTTTTGAATACAGTCTTAAAAGATGAAATTCATGTGGTGGTAGTAGGGCCGTATAGTATGACATCATTAGCAAAGATAGGATGAGTAATACGTAGAGTCGTTGGACTAATACAAATGCCAATGGGGGCATGTAGTGCCTCATGATAGTAGATAATTAAGGAAAGATATTCAAAATGATGATGAAGTAAGGAGATAGGGGGCAACCTTGATGGAGTTCGCAATTTGTTGTGATCCAAGGCAACAAACAATCATTACAGAGGATTCCATATTTGGGCAAGATAATGCAGGCCTTAATAGAAGCAATCCATATGTCGGGGAAGTCAAAGTGTTGAAGAAGATGAATAAGGAAGTCCCATTTGACCTTATTAAATGCTTGCCTTTTATCTACTTTGATAACCATGTAACCTTCCTTGGAGATTGATTGCTTCATGGGATGAGAGATCTCTTAAACTATAAAGATATTATGTGAAATTGATCTGTTGTGAATAAAAGCACCTTGCTTAGGTACAATAATATATGGTAGCGCCAACTTTAAGTGATTAGCAAGAATTTTAGGCACCATTTTGCAGATAATGTTGTATAAGCTAATAAGCATGTAGTGGCTTGGGTGGCATCTTGCTTGGGAATTAGGACAATTAATGTGTCACTCCATTTTGTTGGCATTTGTGTGATAGTAAAATTTGATCAACTGTTAATAATATCAGCATGGGTGATGTCCCAGTAGGAATAGAGAAAGCAATTGGTAATGTCATCCATGCCTGACGCTTTGTTAATGCCAATAAATAGAATAAAATCATTGATTTTGGATTTAGTTACCGGAGTAACAAGAGTAGTAGCTTGTTCAACTGAAAGATGAGCTTTGGGCGGTAGAAGTTTAGTTAACGGAGGTAGAGATAAATGTGGCTTCCACTTGGTGAAGTAATGGATGAGAATATTAGCAATATTCTCAAGATTGGAACAAGAGTCACCATTGAAGTTGGTTAAAGATTGAATAAAGTTGTCTCTTCTATATTTCTTAGCAGTTACATGAAAAATAAAGTGTCACGATCTCCAAGATTAGCCCATTTAAACTTTGTCCTTTGCCACCACCATAAGGATCGTCGAGAGAGGGCATTATTATAGTTGGCTACCATCTCAATAAGGGATTTATGCTAGTCATTATTTAAACCATGTTGTGATTCCTTGAGTTGGAGGTCGACAATGGATTGCTCAAGTTGTCAAGGTTATTTAAAAATAGCACTAAAAGTTTGCTTGCTCCAAAGATTGGAAACATTCAAGGCTCAGTTGAATTTAGAATAGATAGTGTAGGCAAGCTTTTCTTTAGTTTTTCTATTCCAAGCATTGACAGTGACATATTTAACATTCAAATAAAGAATCTAGTAATGCTCATATTCACTTCCCAAGTTGTCCTAGGTCAAGGTGCTTGAATTGAATGAGAAGAGGACACTGATCCGATCCGATCCGATCATTGTGAGATGGTTTACATATGTAACTAGAAAAGAGGTCATACCAATTAGGTAGAGAAATACTCAATCTAGTTGTTCAAGGATGCGAGCAGAGCCATCTTGGTTATTGCACCATGTATAAGTAGGGTCACTAAAACCAAGATCACAATGATCCAATTTGATCCTTGTGAGGTGGTGTATATTTGTATCTAGAAAAACGGTCATGCCAGCTATGTTGAGAAATACTTGATCAAACCGTTCAAAGGATGTGAGTCGACCCATCTTGGTTATTGCATTAGGTATAGGTATGGCCATTGCAACCAAGATCACATAGGTTGATGTTATTGATTAACTGAAGAAGTTCCTTGAGTACAATGGAAAATTGAAACTGCTTACCTCTTTTCTTTTCAGACTGTGAAAGAGTAATATTAAAATCTCTAACCACAACCATACGAAGAGGAAGGGAATTGATAGCTTGAAGATGTTGCTAAACCTCTCGCTTAATGACATGATATTTATAAGCATAGATTGTAGTATAGATACATTGATCCTTACCATTCTAGGAAATTTCTATGAAAATCATCTATTTGATATGCTCAATAATTTTAACTTGAAGAATGTTTTACTAGAGGATAATAATTCCATCAGAGAGACCTACAATTGGAACAGTAATGAAATCTCATTGCCTGCCCAGAAGAATCTTGTCTGGAAAATGTAGAAACCAAGTGCTTCTTGTATGAAAAATGCAGAGAACTTGGTTTCTATGAGGGAGACTATGATAATATTTTGTGCATGCAAAATTTCTTGAAGTTGATTCCATGAGGTAGAAGACTTTAGCTCGTAGATGTTCTAGAATGGACTTGATATCATTAATTTATCAGTAGTGAAGTGCCACAATTGGCGCTACAATAGAAATGCAATTCATCCATCCAGTCACAGATATGTTGTCTGTGAAAGGAGTTGTGCAATTAGCTGAATAGATTTTGTAGACTTGGGAGCCCAATGGTTTGATCATTCTTCGTCATGGATGAGAGAGACAAGTAGGTGATAATACAAATTTCCTGTATGTCTGCTACAAAAAGATTTTTTGAAAAATATTGCATAAAGTTTAGCATGTTGTTTGAACATATACCAAATCAAAACTTGCACTGTGAGTTCTGGTAGTTCGCATGATGATGGCTCTATCTTTGTGCATTGGAACATTGGATAATTGGGTAAGAATTGCCATATCCGAATCCCAAAGTGCAATTTTAAACTATTATTGAAAAGAGTGGCACCGCAGACTTAGAAACTTATCTGTGTGTGTGACATTGACCAAATATGTATAATACGATGATAAGTATCGTTCTGTATGAAACAGGAAGAGGGGTCACAGACAGAGTCGTATAAGATCAATAGTGAGTTTGCATGATCACATTGGCCAATACCAATGATCGTAATCATACAATTTATACAACATCGAGGCAATAGAAGCACAAAAGTACCACTTCATCGGTAAGCATTGTAGAGCCCTACAAATACAGCTTGTCTGCAGTCGATTCATGCACTTTTGAAGGATATTGCTCTGATAATCCAAGACAAACTGCATTTGAATTGCTGCTTGGGAGGGTTTTTTTTTTTCAGGAATAGTTGAAAGCAAGGATATCTTTTATTGAGGTCAGTGTTCAAACATGCTGGCATGTCCCATCCAAACATGACTTTTGATGGGATTCGTCTCTGAATATTGGATTGTTGGTTGACGCTGCTTCATTACTAGTTGGCGATTTACTATGCGTACAACCATAGTTGGCTTCATTGGTGGATCCATTCAATTGCATCACTGTTGGCATGGGGTCGTGAGAATCTCCTGAGTTAGCCAGTCGGTGGCCTTTAATTGTGTCCTCTTGGCACACATTCATGCCATCCTCTGTTGGTGAGGAGAGTTTGGCTTGCCTTTGGAACATCAAACATGGCATTGTGAGTATGGTCAACAAATTGTTCTATTGTTTTCTCACAGTTTGTGTTGTGGAAGGCTGGTTTAACCCCTTATTTTGAGGCTGATGTGTGGAATTCCTTGTTCAGTTTTATGCAGTCCTTCAATTGAAGGTTGAGGTTACTTCAGTACATATACTTGTTTGGCTTTTTGATTTCCCACACTTGAATTCTAAGGTGCAATGGTGTTCACATCAGGGTTTGCACAGCACCACAACAATCAAGTTAGCTCTATTTTGCAACCCATTCACATTTGTAGGTTTCTTAACTGCATTAAGCATAGACCCCAATGGTCTCCTTCGTCGGGGTTGGACCTGCATCCATGGTCCAAGTCTAGTTTATATTTTTGTAGGTATGTCACTTGCTTGGCTTTATTCTTTTTAGATGTTTCTTTAAGAGGAGCTGCCTGACCTACCTCTTGCACTTTATTTCTCTCCATTGGGCCTTGCATTGTGGATGCTCCAGTGGTGCGCCCAACCTTCCCACATGCAAAGCACATTGTGGTAGTCCTTCAAATTTGAATAATTGAAATCAACTTCTTAATGGTCCATTGAGTCACGTACCAGACTTAAGTAGCTTTGTTAGATCCATCCGAATACAAACTTGTGCATAGGTAGAGCATTGCATATCAGCTGTTCAGCCATCAATCTGAATTGTTTGACCAAGAGTAGAGGCAATCAATAAGAGATTTTCCGTATCCAAGTACATAAGCGGTAAAGATGCGATGCACATAATGGCAAACAAACTCGGTTTGAAATCTGGAGTCCATAGATCCGAGCCAAAGGCTTGTCCATCTTGCCAAGGCCCACCCAACCATACAGAATCTTTTTTTGCTATTTTTGTGAAGTTTAAGACAAAGCAACTATTATTGACATCCAAAACATTGAAGCCTTTAAGATGTCCCATCTCTGAGAGGTTATGTGCAATTTAGGGGAACGTAAGGCACCCTCCATATACTTGTCCCATTAAGTCATATTTGTGGATGGCTACTTGTCAGGCACACACTTTGTGGGAGAGTTTAGTAACTCTATCCTGAATGTGAGATGTATCCTTTGGTACTAGATAAGACACATCAATATTGGTTTGTCTTATAAAATATGCTTGCCTAGGTGAAGCGGTGTTACCATTGCCATTAAAATGTGCTGCTAGGTTCCCAGCTAGAGCTTTTTCAAAACTCATTCAACTTGCATAGGTGGTGCTAGGAATCTTCCAGTCATAGCTTCTGCTGTCCCCGAAGGAGTATTTGTACAAACATCTGTTAGGCTTGCGACTGGTTTGCTGTTATTAGGACTTGGAGGAATTTGCAAAGTAGGGACAGCCCCAATACAAATTGATTCTTCCTCCTCATGTTAAGAATAAAGCTTTCGCTCTAGGGCGAGCTTTGCCTCATTCCCAGAAGCTTCCTTCAAGTCATCTTCCACATAAAGATCTGACCCAGTAGGATCATTCTGATCATTGGATTACCAGTCCATTACTTTGTCAGAAGCAAGCTTTTGGCCATCTTGATGGGCAGCAATACTAGGCAGGACCGCATTGTATTTCCTTCCAATCATAGAGCTGGTCTGGCCCGCCTTCAATCCACCCAAGTCAAGTTCCGGCTGCAAGTAAATAGGCAGTGCTTTCCCTTTTTCCAGCTTGCTTGTTACCTTCACTTAAGCTGAAGCTTTTGTTTCTTTGTTTTAGAATCGCCCATTTTGAATCAGTTTGCCTTCCCTCTAAAAGGTCTTGTGCAAATTGCTACTCCCATTGGTGCAAACCCTTAACCAAACTTTTTTTAATCGCTGGTTCTCTCGATGCCACAATTCAAACGCCTCTCCATTGGCCGATGGGGCTATCGTCTTCCATGCATTGAGTTTCACTTAGCATCCCAGCGTGATCAAGAGTATGTTCGACACTATATGTCTTAGAAAATCAAGAGAAAAATACTCGTTGGATGTACATCGGAAATCATTGATGATTCCTAATTGAGATTCTCTTCATTCAACAAGACACCTTCTATCCTTGCAATATCACAAAGAGATTTTATAGTGGCTCTTTAGGGTTCAACTCCATTAGATTTAGTTTGGTGCATGCATATGGAATGCCTATTATGATTTAGTCAATAATATATTCATGATTGTAGCATGCACATGCATAAAGAAAATTGGTTACAAATATTACGACTTTTCAGGTCCTATATGACTTTTGACATGCTACCTTTTAACTTGTGCTTCCTAGACTCCTTGTCATGACTTCCCAAGACTCTTCATTGAGTTTGTCTTAAGATTATTGTCCAAGCCTTGTGATTTCTCTCCAAACGTTCCCCATGATACCTACAATGTCGAGGCATCTCTTCTCGAGTTTCTCATAATTTTTTATTTGTATATGGCCTTTGGTGTAGGGCTTATCCTCGAGGCATCTCTCCTTGATGATATCTCAACAAAGTTTTCCTACCATTATGGATTCAATTATTATGCCATATATGTTGTTGTCAGTTGGCATGTAGTGGCCTTGTCTTGACCTCAAGTTGATTTACAATCTTGAGTTCTTGATAATTTGAGGTAATGCAAAGAACTTGTAATAACTACTTAGCATACAAAAAAGAACTTTAATTAGCATTCCATAAGGATTTGATGCATTTGAGACCATACTTTCTAGCAAACAAGTCTAATAGTCCGTTGTGATCATCAATCACTACAACATCTATTGAGCCAATCTAGACTGTAAACTATACATTAAGTGTTAGACATAATTGCAAAAATTCAACCTTGTCATCAAGCACAAAAAAGGAGTCCAAATCTTATTGGAAAAAGTGCTAATATGCCAATGATAAATAGATTATGCTTAACTTTAATTTTGCTTGTTGAACATATTGAGCTAGAGTTATATTTGGCTTTACATGTCGAGGACAATAACTTCAAGCAATTTATAGAAGTGGTTAAGGGGAAAATAATGAATATGTTACGCAAGAAGGTTTACTTTGGAAGGCTCAGCAAGTTTGCATTTTTTTAGATTGATTGAGATAGATAATAGAGGTTCATTTGATATGTTAACTTTTGAGTGACCAATCAATATGGAACTTGCATAGGCTTGTTTATTGACATGTATGGATCATAACATGATTAAGTTTGTGAGAGTATGTGTGCTCTATAGCAATTTAAAACCAATTAACTAAGCATGGGGTATGCTTTTCACTTCCAGTATGCACAAGATGATGTGAGAACATATCAATGGATTTTTTTTAGAGGATTATCAATGGCTTGAAGTGGGCACAGTTGTTTGCTTTTTATTGTGAGTAGATTGACAAATATGACAATAAATATAGTGTACCCCACAGATTATCATATTTGAGGAAGCCACGTCTCTCTCCTTTTGATTTGTGTGTGTTCATCATGACATATTTGATAGAAACTCAAGGTTCTTAAGTGGATTTTTGCTTGTAGTCTAGTTAATGATTCATCGAAAAATTGGTGCTTGAATAGAAGTTATAAATTTGATTATTGTTCAATTATTAAGACGATATTGTGCATGGCATTAAAGAGCATATGAGAGTTTCCAATATATACAATTTGCTGACAATCAGATGATATTGTACTAAAAAGAGTATGTTTGGAATTCATTTCCTCAAGTCAATTTGTTCTGGAATTCAGACTCAACACGACAACTACTATCTAAGGATAGTGGCAATTATGAAAGCAATGATTCTTGAAAGGATTTGAGATAAGGTTTTAATTTAGAGTTTGTTGTGGTGTCATATCAACAAAAAAATTGTGGAAGGAGAATGATGTCCATAAGATATTGAGCTTTCCAAGTCATTAAACACACTAGTGATAATGCCTATTAATTAGAGTTTTCCCAAATGTCAAGAACTTGAAGCTATTTTTGTATTGGATAATGAACCATACTAGATGGTGTCTTCAATTAATGACTTCATGATGGCATCTCTTTTTAGTTAGCAGGGTGGTGTTGGCCAACTCTTTGTTGACCTTTATTTCAGTGTTTTGTTTGTCACACTCATACATTCTATAGTTAGGGTGTTTTTCTCAATTGAGCATTTGATTAGATCTTTGCCTAATGGGGAGCACACCTATTTAGCCATGCACCTTGTGTTTGGGAGCATGTTGTTAAGCCTAAGGGGGATGGTGTGTTGGGGATTCTTCATCTAAGGGTGTGACAGCAGGTGCTTTTGGCTTGGCATACTAAATGTTTTTTTTCCTGGTGTTGTTGCTACTTTGGTACTAAGCCTTCAAGCCAAGGATGTTTCCTTGCCTTCTAGTTGTGTTGAGGGAATTTTGCTGTTTGGAAACTTTTATGCTCAGTTGGTGATCTTGTTCTCAGCCACACTATGTTACTTCTGGGCAATGGGGTTGATATTCTGCTATTTATAACAACTGGATCGAGTTGCTTCTTCTCTCCTAGTGCCTTATATTCATTAATATGAATTCCTCCCTTCTTGATTATGTGGCAATTCTCTTTTTGGATCAGGGAGTTTGGGACTAAGATGCATCGAGGTTCCATTTTGTTGATATCGTGACCAACTTTTTGGAGATATTTTGAGCCTTATTTGGCTTGCAACTCCTTCATTGCAAGTTGTTTGGGCTAATGGATGGTCATAGTGTGGGTTTTGCTGCTTTGTGCTTCTTTGGGTGTCCAAATATTTCTTTGGTGGGTTTCTTGGGGTGCTTCTGACATTGGATTGACTTGGGATGCTTTGGATTGGCCAATCCTCATCTTGGCCTTGGGGCTACTACATGACTGAGTTTGCTGACCATGTGTTGCATCATTGTCCCAGGTGAACTCACTATTTGATTTTTATTGGTCAAACCGGTTGGACCTTTTCGGTCTCTTCATCATCTTTTGCACTGATTGGAGAGGTGAGTGTCCATGAATAACTGCAACATTGATGCCATTATTATTGTGTTATTGCTCTCTACCACCTTTGGTGGAACTAGTACAGTGTGCTGCGTGCATTACTTTACCTTAGCACAGATGTTTTGTCGAAGATCATTGCTTAGAGCTTGGCTTGTAGTATTTGATAATAGCAGGACATCTGGTATCCTCCGAGCATATCCAGCCCTCTTCACCTCCTTCTTGATGGCTCTCCCCCCTCTTGGCGAGTTTAGGGATTAAGTGAATTGTGAGGATGCTGTTTTCTCATGTGGATGAGCTGTATTGAGATCGTATCTAGACACTTCTAGGATCTCACTCTTGGGAGAGGGTGGGAAGCTTCTTTGGGTGATGAAGTGTGTACTTTGTGAGGTTATCTCCATTTTCATCTTACTCTTGTCATGTTTCCCTCATGATTAATTCAATAGTGACTCTCTCTATTTTTTTCAGTGCATCAGCCATCAGTGGCTATTTCTTTGGGATTGATTAGTGCCAAACTTTTCTTCTTGTGTTTTTAGCCATTTAGAGAACTACGTTTATAGATTTTCTGAGAGAGAGGAATTGGGCAGCCAATTAGTGCCCACCGACTTTTTTTTATGAGTGATTGTATGTAGATTATTGATATGTTCCTTCTTATTGAATTATTTTGTATCTTGGAGCATAATGCCTTGTTTGATCTACCTTGATTTAGTAATATCATAAGCTGTGGCTACAATTTTGGAATAATCTAAGGAAATCTTCGAGCCATAATTCAAATGAATTGGGAGATTTACTTGGAATAAGTGAGAATAGAAGATTCAATAAGAATTGAATCCCAAGAATAGGGACTTGTGATTAGATGATTTGTTTAAGACCTTCTTCAAGGCTTGGATAAGACCTAGTTGTCTTATGTTCCATGTTAAGTCCACTTCTTTTTTTTTTCCACTTTAGGCCTTCTCCATTTGTGTTGGTTGAACAATGGTGTAGACTATTGGTTGTGCAAACAACACATAGGTGGATGTCTAGCAAATTGGCAAGTTGATATTTTTTAAGCCTTCATTGAATAAGAGTTTCTGAATAGGCAAGTTGTGGTGCTGAGAAAGTCTAGCAAACTAGCAAGTTTATCTTTTCTAAGCCTTCATTGAATAAGAGTTTCTAAAGACTCAAGGTGTGGTGGCAATGAAGTGTTGGTGGAATCAATAAGAAAGAAAGAATGCCTTTAATTGCTTATGTTTTTTGCCACAAAAGTTTATATGATATGCTGTAGAGATACAATTTGTTTTTTGTGTTAATTTGTGTGTAATTTCACTATGGTGTAGTATTTTGGTTGTGCGGCTCATTTTGCAATTTGATTAGTTCGGTTTGGCTTGAATTAGTTTTTTTAGTCATGCTAAACTCAAATATTTTTATTCAAGATTATGCCAACTTGTTCTAACTCAGCATGGCTTACTCATGGTTCATTTCTAGTAAATTATTTATTTTAATTGTTTGAATATTACTTGAACTTTGTGTGGGGATGGCTGGTATCTTAATCTACGAAGTTGGTTGATCCAGCTTTATTAGTCAAGTTTTCATCTAGTGGTTAATTTAGTTCTACTACAGTATTTACTTAGGATTATTTTTCATAAGAATTACTTTTTACTGTATTCTTAGATAGTAGTGGCATCCACATAGCATGTGATGCTAATCTTGTTCAACCTAAGATATAAATACCACTTAATGTGCAAAAAATATAATGAAGCTGAGATTCACTAGTCAATTTTACTGAAAACAGTGACGCAATTTTCTAGTGTAAGGATTCAGTGGTTTGGGTTTGTCGAAAGCAACACTTGGCCACCTTGTGTGCTTCTAAACCTGAAGTTACTTCAAATTTAATCTAGTAGGGTTGGTATTATTACAAATTCGTGGTATAATAAAAACATCTTTTCTTATTTTATATTTTGGTGAACTTGGTGTGTTTTTTTGTCCTGAGAGAATAGTGACTAAAATATGTATGAAACACTAATTTTTTTTTTCTTTGCCAATGCAAATTGTTTTGTCAAATTGGTTTATAACTCCACCCAAAACCAAACCCAATATCAAAACTCGATGCCCTCCAACATTTATTCCATCATTGTTGACATTATTCTAGTCAAAAAGGCAAGTTTCCCAAATTGTCTATCAGGAAATGGCATTAACGCCTCTTTGTTGTTGGGGGAACAATGGTATAGACTCTGATTAGTGAAAACAATACATGGGTGAATGTCTAACAAAGTGGCAAGTTGATATTCTCTGAGCATTCATTGAACAAGACGTTTTGAAGAGAGGTGTGGTATTGAGAAAGTGTAGGTGGAAACAATAAGAAAGCAAGAATGCCGCTTATTTTTTTTTGTGCCGCAAAGGTTTATATAATATACAGTGGGGATACAATTTGATTTTTCTATTAACTCGCATGTAATTTCACTAGTGTAGGATTTTGATAGTATTGCCCATTCTGCACTTTCAATTAGTTTGAAGTTGGTTTTTTAAGTCGTGCTAAACTCATAGTTTTTTATTTAAGATTGTGCCAGCTCAGTCTAACTCAGTATGATTCACCTCTAGTTCCATTTTTTGTAAGTTTTTAATTTATTTTCTCTAAATAAAAGCTAAAGTTTGTGTGAAGGTCAGTATCTTAGTCTACAAATTTGTTTAATCCAACTCTATTACTCAAGTTTTCATCTAGTGGTTATTTTGTTGATAATCTAAAAAATTCTATAGTGGCATCTGAATTATCTAAATTGGTTAGTCCAGTTAGAATGCTTCACTTTTTAATTAGGAATTTTTTAACTTAGGAATTTTCATAGAGGATGTAATTCTATTTGTAATGTTCAAGTGTGATAGTTTTTTGTTAGTCATTGCATTTTTGGTAATCTAGACAGAAGTTAGTCTGGCTTTATCAAAATTATTCTTAGGAATTTATGATCTTATTGGTTCTTCTCATATTTATAGACTATTGCTACAAACTAAATTGCCCTGCTGTTATCTTTATAAAGCTTCTACATGGATAAAATCGAACTGAAAATACCCTTGGAACCTATTTCTTTACATTAATTGGCCATACTGCTCTTTTATTGTGGATGGTAATAGACACGGTAATTTGCTCTTGCATGGATGTAGTTATATCTTGGAAAAGTTAAATTAGTTATCAGATGTTGATGAAAGTGTAATTGTGAGCAGCTGCTTCTTAGACTTGCGTAATTGCACTCATTTAGTTATTCTTGTGTGAGTTTACATAATCTATTACTGTCCTTCATAATGGTCTTAAACAGGTGGGTTTCAGTTAGTTCGGACTTGAAGTTTGATGCCCGTAGGGATCTGGATGATGTGGGTGCCACATGCATTGAAGGTGAAAACTTTACACAGTTTGCTATCTATTTGATTATCACCACCTTCGTATGTATGCCGTGGAGTTAACTCTAAAGTAGAAAAATTTCTAAATCTTGTATTGAAAGGTGGCCTTCCTACTTTATACAAGGGAAAACACAAATTGCATCCATTTAGAACCTACTTGGACAGCAGGATTTTAGTATGATCAACAGTTGCCACATCTATTCATAGAGTTGGCTAAGGCTGGTGAATAATTTCTAATATTTATTATACTACAGATTTTTGTACTTTTGCATAGATTAGGTATCAATATCTTTGTCTGGTGTTTTAAGAACCTTGATTAATGTATGATTGTAAAAATCAATGTTTTTTGTAGTTTAACTGTTCTTTTTTGTGAATGCTGGTGCCGAGTTCTTAACTTTTTTTGTATTTGATTTATTTGAAAATGAATAAGCAGCTCTTGCACGAATAAATACTATGAAGAATTTCAAACATCCTCGACTTAGCTAGTTGAAACTTCAAAATTTTCCCAGTGTGTATTATGTTGCTTTGTACACCGATAACATTTTGTTGGGTGACACGCTACTTTTCTGCTGAGTGTGCAATCCTGATGGAGAATGTAACATGCTGGATAACTTGTTATACTCTATAGGTTTGTGCATCCCTTGCATGGCTACCTAAGTTTGCAATTCTTGTTTGACTCTGTGCAATGAAAGTGCACTTGTGGACCATTTATGCATGTGATGTGGAATGACAAGGAGGTGTAAGACAACATGACACCTTTAAGGTCCCATTTGACATTGTCTGAGGCTGGGTTAAGCATTACCCAAGATGGAGGCTAAGGTGGGATTTTGCTAGTTATTTGGGCTGAGGAGCTATGAGAGGAAGATAATGGGATAAGATTGGGGCAAAGCTCTGTTTGGTGGAATATATTGGGATAACTTATCTTAGGTTTTCCCCAGTGCCAAATGAAACTTAAATAAAACTTGATTTGAAATTTTAAGTAATCCATAACATAATACAATATTACAATATTGATTTGACATTTTCTTAATGTTTATTGCAATAGCAAGCTTATATATGTTTAGATTTAGAAAAAAAAATCAGTCTCTTCAATTAAATATCCCAAAACCAAATTGGGCCTGAATGAAGCTTGCTTATGGCATTTGAAGTAATTGTATAGCATATTGGAATATTGTATTTTTTTTTATTATTGTGTATTATAATTATGTTTCTCTCACATGTTGTTTTGGGTAACAGGGGGTGGGAAAGTTATTAAACTACTAATTATGTGACCCTTAAACATTCATGATGTTCTAAGATTATGCATGTCTTCACTTTACCTTGATACAGTGCATGCATTAAATAAGCTTCCTTACTCAAAGCTGGATTCCAAGGCTGTTGGCATCAAGGATGGAGTGATTTTTCTAACATACAACAGCCTCATTGCATCATCTGAAAAAGGCCGTTCTCGCTTACAACAGTTGCTGCAGTGGTGTGGATCTGATTTTGATGGTCTTATAGTTTTTGATGAGGTGCTATACATAAATATAAATATAAGTGCAAGAACACACTGTCCACGTGCATTAGTCTTCTCTTCTAAGTTTCTGTCTACATCACAGTGCCACAAGGCTAAAAATTTGATTCCAGAGGCAGGAGGACAGGCAACTCGGACAGGTGAAGCTGTGCTTGAGATTCAGGTAGATAGTTTGAGCTGTAAGTATTCATTCTTTCTAGTTTCTTATCAGAATGTTATGGTTTTGTGCTATGCTTTCATGTTGAAGATATTTGGCTGACTAAGCAGTGAACCCTCATAGACAATTCATTTCTCATCAAGCAAAATTCTGCACGCTTTGGATAAAGCATAGATGGCATAAAGATGTATGCCTTTGTTTCTGATCTGCTTTTCTATTTGTTGTTGCATCATATATTTTGGTATATGATGATCTAGTTGTTTTGAGAATTTCTCTATGAAGTTCAAGTTTGTGTGCAACTAAGCCGCGGAAGTAACATCAATAAATATAACTAAGCCTTAATTTTTCAAGTTGGATCATTCTCATGGGTCTTATAATCTCATTATTCTTTACCAAGTGGCAAATCCTTGAACAGGTATGTTTGGCCAAATATGCACATGAATTGCTGAATTTTTTATCCTAGTACTTTTGATCAAATACTCAGCAGTTCATTGCAGATTTTGTGACTGGAGTGATTTAGGTTTGGTGATTGCTATGGTCACGTGTTTCCATCAGCTTGGGGACATTTATTTGATATTTTATTAGCTTTTCGTTGACACTTGACAATGGATCTTGTTTGTGGTGATTATTTCTTTGTTAAGGGTCATGTATTTTCTCATTCAAGAAAGCTTCTCAATGTTCTCATTTCAAAACTTTTTAATGTTGTTATGGAGTTGACCATTGGTTTAGATGATCTTGGAGCAAGCTTATATGAGCTTCCTATTTATTTTGGTTTTGCAGTGAGGCTTAACTTACAGTTGAATAAGCATCTTAATCCATATACTTGCTTGATTTGGAGTTAGTGATAGTGCTTATAACCTTGCCCTTTTTATTAACTATGCCTTACTTGAGGTGTCGAGTTTTTGGGAACTTGGTTGAGTTTTTTGGAACTTGTTTAAGTTTTTGTATGGTTCACCTCAAGCATAGATTGTGCATCAAATTTGTCTATTGTTTCAATTCACTGTACATCTTTAATTGTCGATCGTAACATGTCTCTTGGCATGAATTTATGATGTTATCTGCAATGTTTTGTCCTAGCTAAGAGATTGAACTTTTGGTACTCTAGTGTTTTGTTTTATAATATGGGATTGTTTTCAACTCGAGAGTCAAAAGAGGCATTTTTTTAGTATGGTGCAAACTATGGTAGTTGGTGACTATGTATCAATTGAGACATTTGGATCTTAGAGTTAGTCGGGGAATTTGGATTTGGAGAGTAGACTTGATTTGGAGGAACACTGGTGATTAAGAATTTTAACCTTGATGTTATAAGTAGCACTTGTCTCATATATTTAAATAAAAATGTGATCTTAGTACTTATAATAAGAAATAAATAATACTTATTCTAGGAAGTTAGATTGAGGGAATAAATAGAATATCTTGTATTAAAGAAATAAAATAAAAAAATATACTAATTCTATAAAAACAAAAATAAGGGTATGAAGTAAATAATAAAATATTGTTTCCTGATTTTAAAGTTTTGTTTTAGATTTCAATTTTTTCTCAAGCAGAGGAATTGATATTGATGAATCCTAGTTTGTTAACAGGTGGTTCAAATGTTGGCTTAAAGAGAGATTTAGTGAAAATATTTCTTTTGTAAATTTTAATTGAATGTAGGCAAGCATTATTGCTCTTTTATCAATTTCATCTTTTTTATGAAATTCCAATAAATTTTTATGTGCTTTATCCTATCATATTGTTCTTGTTGTCATTATGAAGTTTCATAAGACTTTCCATTGCAATGAAAAGATCACTTAGTAGCCTTTTGAGCCATATAAGAATGCTCATTCCTGGTGCATTTGTGTTATGTTCGAGCATGATATTTCGTTAGGGTATCATTGATTGTTTTTTATTTCTCCTAGTAATCAAATTTTTTCAATTTCGAATAACATCAACCATTACTTTGGAGTTTTACTGAAATAATAACCCTTTTTTGGAATTCTTTTAGGTATTTTAATGTGTGTTTTATTGCTTCTATGTGCTTATGTAGGAGTTTGCATGAATAAATTTCAACACCTTAAGCAGAGTTATGGATATCGATCATTCCTAGTTCGCTACAAGTGATTTGAATCTCATCTTAAAGAGATCTTTTGTGAAGATATCTGTTTCCTAACTCTTCATTGAGCATAACCAAATGTTATTATCATGTCAATTTTAACCTTTATGAAATTATGATCAATTATTATATATTTCTTCTTCTCATATTGTATGTGATTATGAGCTATGCTTATGATAGCTTTGTTGTCGTTATAGAGTTATATAGAACTTATCCATGTGATATAAAGATCACTAATAGCTTTTCCAGCACATAAGCTTGCACAGTTGTATTCTCCTTTTGTACTACTCTAGGTTTCCATGGTGTGGTTCTTTCTTCTCAAAGTTGCCAAATTTTCTCATTAGTTATTATAGTTACCCACAATACTTTTGCTAACTAAAATTCCTTCTAATAAACTTCAACAAAATACTCAACCATTATTTTTGGGTTTATTTGAATAAATAGCTTTTTTCTTGGAGTTTCATTTGGGCATCTTATCGTGTGGCTTACCATTTCCAAGAGCTTTTGTATAGGTGCATGTTTAAACAAGTTAATGATGCTCATAGTAAAGGATATGTTTGATTTAGTATGTGACACATGTATCAATTTTTCAACTAATTTTTGGTACCTTTCTCTCAAGTTAGGTCATCTTCAATGATGTTATTATTTCTGTTCTCTCTAGTGTTGTGCTTGTAAAATTATGACTAGATTTCCTAGTTTCATTTAGAATGTTAGCAATGTACTCCCAATAAGATATAGATATGATATGGTTGCTTCTCGCAACTTCCATCTTAAGAAAGCAATTGAGAACCCATATATCGTTTATTGTAAACCTGTTTTGCATTGTTTTATCTCAATTTTGTATCTTAAATTATTATCAATGATCATTATGATGTCATTCACATATAATATAGAGATTCAATTTCTTTTATCTTTGTATTCCTTAATACCATGATATGCTTTCATTATATTTTTTTGTGTCTTAGAATTTTGCAAACTATTTAAGAGATTGTTTTTTTCTTTTAAAAAATTTTATTATATTTTGCATTTAATAGAACACAAGAGATTCAATGCATGGGACCATCTCCAATCTATATTTTATAGGTTAGCTCATTCTAGAGCTTGATTTCAATGGACACCCTTGTGATATTGGGTCGAACAAATGAAACAATTAAGACTTTAATTTTAAGAGGTGTCTTAATAAGAAGGCTAATAGAGAAAAGATGACCCTTGTTGAAGAAGTTCACAGACAAATGTGGGAGTGAGTTCCAAATTTGCACAATTAAGGACCGAATCAATGAAGAAAAAAGGTGATAACTTGAAAATTCTTATGAGAAAGCCTTGGAAGGTCCAAACAACATGCAGCTAGCACCTGAAGAAATCCTCTTCATTTTTAAATTGAATTAAAATATGCTGGGGTCTAATAGCCCAATTGAGAAGAGTCTCCAAATCCAATTGTCAAAAAATCCTTGTGCAATGAATTCATGTTAGGATTTCTCGAAGAGAATTTAAATATTAAAGCAAACATGAAGGGACTAGAAAGCGTATGCACATCCTCATTGGTGAATAGAATAGCTGATTTACCTTTGAAAGTGGTGGCATTCTTCACAATAATTTGTTGGTCTATAGTGGATTTATGTTTATTGTCAACAAGATCCGCAGCAATAAAAGGCCTAGGTGCAGCTGAATGATATCCACAAAGAATTACAATGAGTGACCCTCGGACCACTTAGTAGGGCTGCGAAGGTTTGCATTCGGAAATGCAGTGGAGGTCAAAGCCCCCTTAACCACCTTGGCAAAGGAGGCACCTATAGATGGAGCAAGATGAACTTGCGCCAAGGAGGTGGAATATGGCCAGGGAGGAATGACTATTGTGACTAGCACCAAAACTAGTAGGGGCAAGGTGAGCGATGCCAACAAAGGAAGTAGACTAGCAGATCTTCAATGATGGTGAGACGTAAGCGTCAAGGGACAGATCCAAGAGAGAATCTCGAGCCAAAGCTATTTGTTGAAGCCATGGTGGAAAACGGATGATCGTCGACGAACTTGACGATGACGATTGAATAGGGAGAGGGAGCGAGAGATATTTACAGGAGAACATAGAGAGAGATGAGCGGTGCTCTACTAGGAAAACTTTGTAAAGCGCAAGCACAGGAGAGCGGATCTCTCTTCTTTTCCCTATTTAGGAGATTGTTTATAAAAAGGCTTGTCAAATTATATAGTATGTACATTATTCGTTTGTAAGTAAACTTTTTTTTTTGTCAAATTCTCTATATAGAAAGGCATTTCTTAAATTCAATTAATGGAGCTCCTAGTCTAAATTTGTAACCATAGATAGGACTTCAGTTCTTTTGCTATTAGGGCAGAGGTTTGCTTAAATCTATCCCATAAGTCTGTGTTGCCTTGGGCAACAAGCATGAATTTGTATCTACAAATCTTCCTATTTGTGTCACAATAGTAAATATTTATTTGCATCCTACAACCATCTTATACTATTATATAAGTTTTTGTTCATGTCAAGGCCTTTATTTGTTCTATCATCACTTGTTTCCATTTTGAGTATTATAAGGCATTGTGGATGTTCTTTGGAACCATAATAGTATTTAGTTGGGTAATATTTTTTTTGTACTTGGAAAACAATTTTTTTCACATCAGGTAATTAAGGATAATATGATTTGTGCAATACTTCACCCCTTTCTTGATAGCAATAAGGGCATTAAGATCATTTCAGTGATTTATAGTCCTTATGGCATTGGTGTATAATTCTTTTTTCTTGGGTAACTAGTTTTGAAGAGGAGAATGCGTTCATCTACTACAAACCTTAATCGATGAAGATGGTGGGATTTACTCCTAAAATCAACAATTCTTCAGGTTTCAAATTTTAATGTTTTGTAGTGGATGAGTAAATTGGAAGGTTGGGGAAGAATTATAAGAAAGATAATGGGTTTTGGTGGTTGTCATTCTATACTTATGCTCTTGTAAGAGACTTATCGAAGTAGTATGGTTCATTCTCAAGGAATGGTGCATCATAGGTGACTGAGGGTTTTTTTTTTTTTTTTTTTTTTTTTTTTGACAAATCATGTTTGTTGCTCATTTCAATTGGAGAATATCTCTTGAATATACATTTTTTAGCCTTAGGATCAAATTTACTTCATTAGGATTGTTGTCATGAGTAAAAATTGAACATTTGAAGACTTCAGATGGAGGAGAGTTGAAGATCCGAATTGTTAGGAAGCTTGAGTAGTAGATTTTGTGGAGTTTTGAGTTGTAATTTTTTTTGTAGTAGTTGATGAGATAAAATAATGTCAAAGTTACCTTGCCTTATATTAAACTTAAAGCATTACTAGAAGCATGAGCCACTTCAAGAAATTGCTGAAATTTGTCTTTGATTCTCTCATTTTATTGTGGGGTGTATGCATTTGTTTTGATGAAATAAGACCTGATCGATAAGATATTATGAGAAATCATTTGTAAATATTCTTGCTCATTATCTATTTGAAAGATTTTGATTTGGTATTGGAAGATATTTTACAAATCTGTGGAATTGTTTAATGATAATATATGCATATAATTTTGGTCTTCATTAAGTATCCCCAATAGATATGATAACTATAATCCATAAATCTGATGAATTAATGCTATTAATTAGAATGACCCAATCATAATAGAACAACATTATTTAGTATTGAAAACTTATGAGATGGTTTAAGAGAAAGTTAAATAGTGGGTGTTTTTTCATTGGATAAATGGTATATAATTTTGTTCTCCTTAGGAATTCAAATCATACTCCGAGATGCTAAGACATAAAGCACACAATGTGATAAGTAAAATATCAATTCATATTTAAGATTTTTTTGTTCATTTATTTATATAAATAGTGTTGCAATTGAGGCTACAGACATGAATAACATCATCTAATTTTAATCCACCAAGGCTTACTATACCACATTCTGCCTCTCATGCATAACTACCATTGGCTATAGAAATCTTTTAAGCTTTTTTGGTTCTCTCATAAGTATTGAATCACATAGGGGAGTTTCTCATACAGTCAATGTTTCAAATGTTCACTATCCATTGTGATTTTGATAAATTTTACGAAAAGAAGAATGCTCAGTTATGCAGACATGCAACGGATGCTACAACAAATGAAGACTTGTGTTCTCTCTCTGGATTGTTGCTTAATTAAGTCAAAAGTTTCTTCAAAATGTTTTTTCCACTATTAACTAGTGAGGAGCATTTGATTGTGTTGGAGATGTGGGTATCTTAGTAGCCTAGGCATTTTTAGATTGTAGGCAATTTTTGAGCTTTCTATGGGTTTTACCATGAAGCTTGAAGCAATGATCATTAATAGGGTTTGTTCTATGACATTATTTATAGCATAATTTTATTACCTTTGGTTTTTGTCCTTTGTTGCATTGGCTTTCCCTTTGTATTGCAAGAGTTGATTACAAAGTGCTTAGATATGACATGATATGAGACAGGTTGTTAAGCCTAAGTTGCAAGCCATTTTCCTTTTAGTTTTCTGCAAAAGCTGCACAAATATAAGGAAAATGTTTGGTTTTGAGCAACTAGCCTTTGACCTTATCTAACTTTATATTGAGTCTGTGAAGAAAATCGAAGACACGTTCTTTTCTCACCGCTTTTCTTGTACTTGAGGCTATTTTCAAGGTCGTGTTATTTTTTCTTTTAATAAAGGCCTTGCTGTTATTCTATTAGAGAAATGAACTACCTAGTGATGGATAAGGTTCCTTGCTGAATCAATTTTAAGGTTGATTAGACTTAAAATCTACTAGGTATCGCTAACATTGGAATAAATTTCTTGAATAGCATTCTATATCTTTTTTTGTAGTTGAATAGAATTGGTTTGCTTGCCCAATTCTGGCCTCTATCGAATTGGCATGACGAGGAAATTTTTTGCTTCCCACATGTTTAGTTTTTTGAGATTGTTGAATGTGTCCAATTACACTTGACGAGATTTTCGATTTTCCCTTTACCTTATATAATGAGCAATGTTGGTTGGAAACATTCATGAAAATTTGTCCTGTTAAGGTTTTGTTCAATGGTTTAAAAATCTAGGAAATATAGTTTGGATTGAAGGTAGATCAATGTAGAGATGGTTGGATCAACTACAATTTTGGAGGAAGAGGATGACTCGCTGGAAGGATTGGTTGTGATCGAGGTGGACTAAAATATTGTTGATAATGGATCAAATGGATAACATAAAGATGGAGGTAGAGGGCGCCTTCAAGGAAGAGAGTATCAATAGCAATGATGGAATCTCCTATGTCATCATGCAAGGAGAATGAAAATAGGTTGCATGGTCTATGTTGTGCAAAGAAGAAAGAATGACATTATTAAAAAGGGCTACTAAAGGAATGCATTGACACAAGAGAAGGCCATAAATTTGATACCATGAACAAGAGTGATTATGAACTTTAACCTTAACTTTTATGCATGACATCTGCTTCATTTTTAGCTGGAAATAAAGATCATATTTTGACTAGTATGATAGCATAAGGGACTAAAAAATATTTATATTAAAAAAATAATAAAAAATAATAAAAAATAAAGAGAATATCCTATATTGAGAAAATAGAATGAAGGAATAACGATTATATCTTCTTCTAGAAAATCAAGATAAAGGTAAGAATTAAATAAAATGTATTGTTTTCTTATTTAAGAGATTCTAGATTCTAATAATAAGGTTCAGTCATGGGCACTTTGGGATATTGTCGTCAATAGGATATTTTGGTGAATTTAATATCAAAAGCATGTACACTACATGTGTTTGAGAAAGTATTTGTAATTTAAAAGCAAGGGTATTTTGCATGTGTTTGTAACTTATGTGCAATGGTGTTTATTGCTGGGGTATTTCCTTAGTTTGAATTGAGCTTGATGCTTATAAAAGTGTATATGACTCTTGAGATCTTCATTGGGAGTTTGAAGGTCCTTTTTTAACCTATTTTGCCCATTGTGGACATGTATTAGTAATTTTGGCTCTTTGTGTCATTTGGTAATTTAAGTGGGTTTGATGTTCTTAAAGATACCTAAAAACCTAATGTGGCTTTTGAGATGATTTAAGAAGCTTGTTCTGATTATATTAATATAACTTCCAAGTGTTATTTTGGTTTTGTTTGCCTGACTAGTTTCCAGAAACCTTAGATAATCCTTTAAAGAATCTTGAGGTGTTGAGGACTAAGATATTTTTGGTTTGCCAATTGTTATTTTGATAGTTATAACTCCTAGTGACATTTTAATAGTTTTGAGGTTGTTATGTACAGGTTAACATCCTATCATCCCTTTGTTAATTCAGAAGTTTGGAGAGATTTATTTTGGGTTTTTCTCCCAAGAGATATTTTGATGAATTTTGCCCAATGGTCCTTGGGTAATATTGTCTCAATTTTATGCAAACAAAAGGGTCTCTTGTGGCTAAACATTTGAGTTTGTAAGGGATGTTACGTTAGTTTCCATGCGATCTGTTCATATAGAGAGAGAAATCAATAAAATTTTCATATTTTTGGAAGGTTAGCAGCTCACAAAAAAAACCTTTTATTATCCACAGATTTTATAATTTGGCAACTTTTCAATATTTGCTTTGTCTTTACAAGAGAATTTGATAATTTTTATCTCATTGATATTTTAGTAATTTGGAGTTACTTCGAAATGTATATAAAGACTTTTTAAGGCATTTGGAATAATCTATAGGGCTTTAAATTTGTCATATTTTTCAGCCAAGGGTAATTTGATATTTTTTTCTCCTACTTGTAATTTGGTAAAGCATTGTTTTCATGGAAACTTTATTGGAGATTTGAGCCAAGGGATGGTTGGTTCTTGAATTAATTTTTCTTTTGTATTTTAATGCCTGCAATTTTTGTATTTTTCTTTCGCAAATATTTAAATCCTTTTAGTATTTCTACATTGTTTCAATTAGTAAATGTCTACCATCTTGAGTATCAGATTCCTCAGTACTTGGAAACACAAATCACTAGTTATGTACTTGCTTTTGCAGGTCAAAATTCTGCACCGTATATCATAATTGTTCTAAATGTTGTCATATAAAGTCCTTTAAGCTCGGGGAGAGCTTTTGAATCCACAGCATACCTTATGCTCTCTCTAATTCATCCATGTTTGATCCTCTTAATGTCATCACCATCCATATCCCCATTATTTCTTTTGTTGGATCTGTGATAGAGCAGTTCAGTCCTTATGGTATTTCTTGATTCTTAAATTTTATCTACTTGACACTATCTATTTTTATGAAACTTGTATGTAATATTCTGTTTTGAATTTTGCAAGTTGAAACCCCATTGATGTGAAGGTCATGCTTCATAACCTGGTGCAGAGTTATTCCTTGTTCCCCCGATCCAAATTATACTCTGAGATGGGTCCATCTGATTTGGAAGTTATCTGCACGCTCAAACCCAACAACAGCTACATTCACATCGTTATTTGCAATGATAGCTTCTATTGGTTGCATCAGGGAAAGGGTTTTGTTGTATACTGTTTATACGTGCATGTATGTAATTCATAACAATGGTTTTAACTTCAGAGTTAAATGCATGTACCTATGTTCTTGGGCTGCTGTGGATATGTCTACGCATGTGTCTTCCTCCTATCCTTTTAATATAAAGAATGAATGCTTTAGCAAAACTTATGGATATCTCACTTGTGGGCCTATGAGCAGTCATTGTGATAACTTTTGTTTTGTGCAAATAAATCTTGGACGTAAGGTGCTATAACATCTATATGAGCAGGCACGTTTACCAGAATCTCGAGTTGTATATTGCTCAGCAACTGGTGCATCTGAGCCTAGGAACATGGGCTACATGACACGGCTTGGACTATGGGGAGCTGGAACGTGTTTCCAAAGATTTCATGATTTTTTAGGTTTGCTCTTTTGTTTTTCTTTTGTTAGTATTTATCGTTTGGATTGTTGAAAATATAGTTACATAAGATTGCAATCTATCATGCCTCATGTCTGTAGAATTTAGTATATCCTATTTTGTTAGCTGTGATATTGACGTTTTTTAGATCTTGAACCAAGGTTTTCTTTTTTGTCACGGCTTCAGATCTTTGTTGGAACTTGTATGTTAATGACTTTCTGCATGTTTTTGGCTTTTTATTAGTTTCAGTTTACTAAAATTAAAGATTTAATGTAATCGCTTGATTTTCTTACCCAATTTTTCAATTTATGCTTATCATTTTACTAACCAAAGAACGAAAGCATTAATTAAGATGCACAGGCACAAAAGGTGCAGCATGCCTTATTTTGTCATCAGATGGATGATTATTATCTTTTGACTTTGGTTAACCTGCAAATATTAATGAACCTTTGCTTATTGTTTGGTATTCCATCTATTTTCAGCTTTAGATGCAAAATAAATATTCGAAATATAATTTTCCCATTGATCTTTCAGTTTGAGCATATTGCGTTATTGATTTCTGGGTACCAAATGAAGTATAAACCAAAATATAAAGTCTTGTTTTTCTTTGCATTCAAAGTTTAGTCCATTATTGTTGAAGTTTGCCCAATCTATGCAGGAGCTCTTGATAAAGGTGGTGTAGGAGCATTAGAGCTTGTTGCAATGGATATGAAGGCAAGGTTAGGCTTCTACAAATTATGATAAATTTAGTTTTGCAAAGACTTATTTCTAACTTCTGGTGCTTTTGATCTTAGAGGCATGTATGTGTGTCGTACATTAAGCTATAAAGGTGTTGAATTTGAAGTGATCGAAGCCCCATTGGAAGAAGAAATGATGGTACTGGATTACTTAAGCATTTGTGCTGACCATTTCTAATTATTGTTTCATTGCAAATACAATTACTTGTTATATCTTTGATGAAATTTTTGTTTCTAACATGTTTATGCTTTTTGTGGGGACGATTAGGTAATTCTCCTGCACTACTTGTATGTTCATATTCTGATAACATGCAATTTCACTGACATGAAAATGCGTAACTTAGAAGTTGGTGAGATGTGTTGTAGGAAATAAGGCATACTGCTTTCTCTTCTACACCAAGTCTGAAGGAAATTTTCTTTGAGAAAGAGGTCTGGTTTTGATCAAGGAGGACTGGCGGTTAGACTGTTAGGTGAAGATGAAGCAAAAAAAAAGTTAGTGATACGACTGGGGTGGGAAGAATGAAGAAATTGGGTGCATTTGTTAGTGAAAGCATGTATGCTGAGGATAAACATAGAAGAAATCAGTCTGCACATGCTTTTATCTAAAATGATATGGATATGCTAGCATGCAACATGTTTAATTGAACCATGTGCATGATTTACATGCTTATAAAATATTCGTGTACATAGGGCATCTTAATACTAAATGTTGTGTAATATGTTTTTTTTAATTTACTAGGATATGTATAAAAAGGCAGCTGAATTCTGGGCAGAGTTACGAGTTGAACTTTTGTCAGCAAGTGCATTTCTTCCTGAGGAAAAGCCAAATTCCAGTCAGGTGTGGCGTCTGTATTGGGCCAGTCATCAGGTATGTATAAAAAATCATGTAAAAATATTTGATGGATGAATTCTGTATTGGAGTGCTTTTTGCTTAATAAGTTTGCTGACTTCATTTTCATTTGCATTCGCCAATGCCATTCTTCCTAATTGTACCTTGAAGAGTTTTTGAAATGATTTCTTAGTTTTGAAAATAAATTTTATTAACGTTTTAAGTTTGCAGAGATTTTTCAGGCACATGTGTATGGCAGCTAAAGTACCTGCTGCTGTGAGGTTAGCCAAGCAAGCTTTAGCAGAAAATAAATGTGTAGTTATTGGACTTCAGAGCACTGGGGAAGCTCGAACTGAGGAAGCAGTGACCAAATATGTTGTGCATCTTTTTTGTTTCTTTTTGGGATTTAATTTCACTATCAACCTAGCAATTCAGTGGATTTCCTTTGGTTCTTGTGCCAGGGTCTGGAGTTAGATGATTTTGTCTCTGGGCCTCGGGAGCTTTTACTTAAGCTTATTGAAGAAAACTATCCTTTGCCACCAAAGCCCGACTTGACAAGAAGTATTCATCGAACTGTTGAACTTATGTCAGATTTCTGTGCAATTTAGTAACCTTTCCGTTATTCATTATGATAGGAGATGAGTGTGTGAAGGAGCTCCAACGTAAGAGGCATTCTGTGACTCAAGAAGTGTCATTTAAGGGGAGAGCAAGAAAAGCAGTGAAATGGAATGCGGAAGCTGATGATTATCTAAGCGACGAAGAATCTCAATGTGAGTGAATTTTTTATTAGAGACTCTGGATATTCATTTCTTACTCAGCACTGGTGTTTCAAAAATTAAATTGGACTTATCCTATTTTTAAAGTCAGAGATCCTCATAAGGATTAGATTTTAGTTTAATATTTTCTTGTTAAAAAGGGCAATGCAATTCACCCTTGTCATCTAAAGAGGAGATCAGAAATTGATAGAGTTTGTACTATCCCACGTAGTTCTTGTACGAGCCATCTTTATCGTACAGGCATGGCTCCATTCCTGAATGGGACAACATTTTACGTTTGTTCTCACCAACCCGTACGACCATGTTCCTGTTCAGCTTTACCTGTACACCATACATCACCACCATTGATGCACCACCTTCATCTAACCACATCCAACCCAATATCTGCAACCTCTGTATGCAGATAATGCCCTTGCTATTATAAAAGAAAATTTTATGTTCCCTAATAATGCCTACAATTACTTGATCATCAATTAATTGTTTTAGATTTCAGTGAGGCAATGATCATGACTAATTTTAATGGTGAAAATGAATATCGACATTGTGGATTTCCAGAGTTCTAATAAAATAAGTTTTTGCAGATACACATTATTTGCTACTTGTCATTCCATTTTGAATGTGAACTAATTTCGACTTGCTCCTAATTGAAAATTTCGAATTCAAATTGAGCTAAAATCACTTGAAAATCAGCACATCTATGGATGTTGCTTTATGCATTTTGAACTGCTGTTTTTTCAGTTTCTATATGGAGTTACTTTGTTTGGTTTAGATTTCACATAATCCTTTATTGTTATTGGTGTCTTTGTTAACATACTTGCACTGGTTGCAGGTGATTCTGGTCATGAATCAACAGAGTCCGATGAGGAGTTCCAGATGTGTGAAATATGCAACAGTGAAGAGGTTGATTGCTATCCTTTGTTGGTGTATTTGATTTCTACTGGATGTGTACTGAGATTTCTAAACTTTTTAAGGAAAAAAAGCTGTTGCTTCGTTGTTCTTGCTGTCGTCAACAAGTTCATCCTGCTTGTTTAGTGCCTTCATGGGTTGATGAGATTCCTGCTGAATGGTCGTGTTACTCGTGCAAGGAGAAAACTGATGAGTATCTTCATGCAAGAGATGCTTATGCTGCAGAACTCCAAAAGAGGTGCATAATAAAACATAATTACAGCAAAAATAGTTGATGCTTGCATAATTAATTAAATTACATTATGCATGATCAGGTACGAAGCTGCGAATGAGCGAAAAAACAAGATATTGGACATTGTAAAGTCTTTAAATCTGCCAAATAATCCCCTTGATGACATTATTGATCAGGTAATATAAAATGTCTGTATTATGATTTTCTTTTGGCTTGATTTATTGAATGATTCATCAGTAACCATGGTGTTTTTTTATCCTTTTTTATTCAAGCTGACATCATGTATGTTTCGAGGTTTTTGTATTTAAGATCTGCAGTTTGTTGCTTTTATCTTTGATTATGTAAATAAATCAAGTGGCCGAGTGAAACCTCTTGTCATGCTTATGCTTCTTAGTTTTCCCTAATGCAAGTTTTGCTTTGTTTTGTAGACATGTCTTGCACCATGTTTTATAGTAATTTGTAGATGACAACTTGTTTTTAATATGCCGTTGGTAAGCATTGCACTTGATGCCATACCTAACATTTTTTTGTTCTCCATTGTGCAAGTGTTTTTCAGTTTCAGATAAGTATCTCACAACATTCTTGGTGATCGTTTATAGACAACAATTTGGCTTGTAGTTTTTTACTTGCCTTTGTGTTGAATATGCCGGAAACAAGGCCACAACTATCAGATTTGTCTATCTACATGATCTACTCTTAATGTCACCCTCTCTATTTTAAATTCTTAGAAGATATTTTATTTCATTCTTTTTGCAGCTTGGGGGTCCGGATAAGGTTGCAGAGATGACCGGTAGGAAGGGTATGCTTGTGCGAGCCTCTGGTGGGAAAGGTGTTGTTTATCAGGCGCGGAACACGTAAGCATGAACAAGATGGGATTTCCTCAACATTCATATTGTCATCTTTTTCTTTTTTGAGGTCAATTATTATCATTACTTCTTCTTCAAGGTCAATTATTACTTCCATTGCAGGAAAGAAGTTGCACTGGAAATGGTAAACATGAATGAAAAGCAAATGTTTATGGATGGCAAAAAATTAGTTGCTATCATCTCTGAAGCAGGATCAGCTGGCGTCTCTCTGCAGGCTGATAAAAGAGCATTAAATCAGGTTGTAAATCTATAGTATTTTGCTTAACCCCATCTTCAATGTCATTGAAGACTAGTTGTATTCTAATGCTAGGGTATGACCATTCTCAGCGAAGAAGAGTTCATGTGACACTCGAACTTCCCTGGAGTGCAGACCGGGCCATTCAGCAATTTGGCAGAACACATCGTTCAAATCAAGCTTCTGCACCTGAATACAGGTTTGCTTTGTTGATTTTTTATGTTTTCTTTTGTGGAGATGGGTTTTTTGTTCGAAGTCAAGATAGGAAATTTTGGTCACATAATAGGAGAATAGTTAATTTGGTGTGAGATAACTTTGGGCTGTGATTGGAACAAAATTTGGATGCACAAATTTAGGACTGTTACTCTTAGCTATTGCTCAACTTATTCTTCTATGTAAAGTAGTTTCAATTTAATAATTCGATATTGTAATTATGATGAGTAATGAAATAATTGGTCTCCAAGTTCTGTTGAAATCAAGGATACAAATTATAACATAATAAAGCATCCTACTTGTAATATTACGGTTGCATTACAACTATACACCAACAATTAGCCGTAGTTTTCTGCACTCTCGCTTAGGTTGGGCTGCAAATGTCAATTCTGCCATGCTTGGATCCCAAGTCTTCAAGCCTCTGGCAAAGCCTTGGCCAAGAGATGATTCTTTCTTCTACATTCTTAGCAAAGTGGCGATTGATCTGCACATGTTTGTAGTGGTCATGATGGACGAGGTTCTCTATGATACTTACAGCAACTTAGTTTTCATACAACATGGTGATGGGATTTTCTACAACTTGAAGTTTAAGTAAATGCTTTATCGGCACCCCTTCACATATTTCATGTGCCATTGTTTAGCTTCTATAGTGTTCTGGGCAATTGTCTATAGAAGTAATTGAGTTTCCCCACATATATGTAATATCCAATAGTTGATCTTTGGTTACGTTTAGAGTTATACCAAATTATGTCTATAAGCTCATTAATACTTTCTCGTTAGCTTAAAGAATAGCTCCTCTTTTTAGCTATGTTTAGGTTTTTAATAATTTGAAATACTTGGCCCATGTGCTGTTTTGTGGGGCTATTCAACAATTAACTAGCTATATCTTGCAAGATGATTAGATTTGAAACCTAATATGATGTAGGATGGTAGAATGATCCATGATATTTTTTGTGTACTTTGATCTATCGATTTACATTGTGTAAGAAATAATGAAAGATTTTCGTGACAATTTAATTTATGCTTTTATGCAATTGTGTGCACATTCAATGCAAATTCACTTTAAAATTTGACAAAAAATTGGCTCACGTCAAAGTTATGGAACTCACTAAGACTAAAAGCTCACAAAAAATTCAACGATGCAATGTTTAAAATCCAACAAAGACTTGGTAAATAAGTATTCCTACCTAATAGATCACTTGTGTGCATAATTTATCGTGCAAAGATGTTTGTAATATAGTTATGGAAACTTAGGCATGGAGAAAAATATATGAAAGTTATGTTGTGGAATATGTGATATGATCAATTAAAAATGCAGCTGTAGTTTGGTTGCCAGGGGTTTGTCTTGTGGGTAGTCACTTGATTACCTTGGGACTGTTTGTTAAAACTACCATGGTCAATTATGTCATTTAACAAAGTGGTTAGTGTAGAAACATGACGACATTGCGTGATAATGGGAAACTTCTATGCAACAACAAAGAACATGTTCATTGCAAAGCATAAGTGCAGTTAGTTAAAAAATATGGCCTTCTAATGATGATTCCATTAGATGGACTTCCTTTGATGGCTGAGACAACTATGGACAAAGTTGTCAATGGAGGTTAAGAAAATATAAGGATTAGTAGCAAGAGACTCTTACCGTTTGGTTTCTCACCCTCCTATAAGAGACTTGGTGACCTCTTATATACTTGATTTATTACTACTAGAATTTCTCGAATGAAGACAACACAAGCACTAGTAGAAAAAATATCAATATCAAGCAAAACTAGCAACTTTATTATGAGATCTAGTGTATATAAAAAGCCCATGATGTCATCACTGTGACAAAACAATTCGAAATCTCATTATCAAATGAAAGTTGCAACCATGCTATATACTTTGGTATATAAACAAAGCCCATGGGAGCAATTATCTCATAATCTCAAAAATCCCTTAAAAAATTAGCATAGAGGTGTAAATAAACTCTACATTTATCACAAATGATAACTAATTCTACATCTATATTCTAGTTTCTTTAAGTGAAACAATGACATTTGAATCTAGGAACTACAATACTAACTTTGATTTAATAATTTTCTTCTCAAGAAAGTATTTGAGATTTCTAATGACATTGAGCTCAAATTCATGAGCAAGGAACATTTTTAAATATCAATTTCTTTCTCATGGTCTCTAATCAAAATTATGTTATAAACATATTCAACAATGAGCGATGTTTTTCCTTTAAGCGAATGTTTTACTAATAAGGTATGATCCAACTTGCATTGAGAGTAGTCATTACATCTTCACTATCTAGTCAAATCGATCGAAACAAACTCGAGGAGATTTTTGAGCCTATGGAGAGATTTCTTCAATTTCCATCGTTAGAGATTGCAGTGGTCTTGAAACCTTGAAGTATTTTCATATACACTTCTTTCTTTAGATTTGTGTTAAGAAATGCAATTCTTAATATTTAGCTGATGTAATGATTTTGAAAGGTTCACTAAAAGAGAAAAGAGCATTTGAATGGTGTTTAGTTTATCAATAGGAGTAAAGTTCTCATTATAGTCAATTCAATAATTTTGTGTGAAGTCTTTAGCCTCTAGTCAGGCTTAAGTCATTTGACATTTCCATCAATTTTGTACTTGATTATGAAGATCCATTTGATTCTAACAAGGTTTTTCCTATTTGTGTTAATTTTTTGCTTATGTTTCATTCTTTTCTAGGGTATAAATCTTTTATCTTTATAGCATGTTTTAATCTGTGTATTTAGGTTGCTTCGAGTGTTGTTGAGAGCTTGAATATTTATAAGAACAACACAAACATGTTACCTTAGAGATATGTTTATGACACATGAAGTTATAAATATGATTATTTGTGTATTACTTCATGGTTGGGCCTAGAATGCATTTGTTCTTATGTATCATCTTGTGATTTCTTCATTCTAAAGTTAACAGTGATTTGTTTGTTATTGATTGTTGTAGGAGATGACTCTGATTCTATAGCTAGTAAAATAAAGGTTGGAACAATAATAGATGTCTTTGGCATTTAGGTTTTAGATCAAAGAAGAAAAAACAATATTCAAGATTCTCACTCAGGTTTTTGGGTTTTAGATTCCAAAAAATTGAATTCAAGGTTCTTATGCCCATTGGCCTCTTCACATTTCACCATAATTTCTAGCATTACGTGATTGTTCATGAACTTGATTTTGATCGTGATCAATAGATTGTTGGAGATGTGGTATTTGGGATATAAGGCTTTGCGAGAGTTCATGAATTTTTCCCTTTTCATTGTATTCAATTGCATCTAATGCTAAAAAGTGTGAGTGCCAAATAAATGAATTCAAGTTTGGTTTTTTTGAGGTGGAGCTAGTCTTGATTGAAGTATCTATTTTTGCCCCTACTCATAAATCATGGTGAACTCTTTAGGGTTAGGTGGTTTAATGGATTCTTTCTCACTAATATGACCTTTCTTTTTTAGGAATAATTGGGCATGAGAAAGCAATGTTCGTGAGGGCATCACACAACTTGTTGGGCTTAGAATGAAATTATATTTGTCACAACTTTAACAAGATTGTCTCCAATTTGTACTGGCAGCAAAGGGAGAAAATATAAAAAAATCTCAATGGTCGTTAGTCTCATCCAATTCTTTAATAGGGATAATTATAATTCCATACTAAAATGGAACATACTAAAAGTGTTGGGTTGAAAACAAATTTTCATTAAAAAGAGTATTCTAGTTCTTAGGGCTAGTAAGAGGATGAGAAAGAGGTATGATGTGAAACTATTGAGAGCCTAAAACATTGGATTGCTGTGTGAGTTTTAAGATTGGCAATTGTTGGCTCATGGGCCAAATAAAAGAAATGGTATGGATAGATATAAGGGAAAGGTTTGGTGTCTCATAGCCAGAGGAGAGTAATGTTCGAGGGTCTTTCCCCTGGCTCATGGAAGAAGGGGTGCAATGTGAAGTAGTGCAAGGCAAGGTATTATTGATAGAAACGAGGAGAGGCAACACCTGGTATTAAAGGAGGTAGTCAACAATTGAAGACGGATGATCGGTTATGAGCTTAATGAGTGTCCCTTCCTCTCCTGTGTCATTGAGTTTAAAAGATTCTCCTTCCTAAGAGTTATCCATTTAAGCAAGGCAATGCTCAAGTTTGGCATAGAAAGCCCTAACAATTGTTGCAAATGTTTCAGAAAGCCTGATACATTTTTTCCATGGATTGAGATGGTGTTGCTCATCATGCGTGTCACTCGCACTCAGTTTACATGTAAAATACTTCTATTTGTCCTCATTTTTTATCAAAACCTGATGCCATAATTATAGAACAATAATCAAATAAGTAATTTTGACAAAAAAGGGAAGAATCCTCTAAAATGAGAAAGCTAATAAAACTCTCTAAATAAGAATATATGTTGTATTACAATGGAATACCAAATTTCGTTAATTAGGAAACAAACAATACCACAGCAAAGTCTCCTTGAAGAAATAGTACTACTGTCAGCAATTAGCCATTGATTTCCATATTTTCACTTCATGTTCCCCAAGGTCTGTGTTCTGTTCTTGTCAGGAAAGTTGATTATCCCTTGGTTTCTTTTATTTTGTCCCATCCAGTTTGTTTCCCGTTGTTGACCACCATAGAATTTGAGGCCAAATCAACATTAACTGGTGGCTTAGGTTTTGTCACTTCATGCTATGCGTACTTTGATTGTTGTGGCTATTGTATGTATAAGATTGTCATAAATAAACACCTCAAACCTGTGCTTTACTATGTTGCATCTTAAATGTGGTGCTGTACTGCTCACCATTTGGACATGAAATGCTTTCACAATACGCGTATTGCTAAAAATGTAATTTTTATTTATTTGATATACTTTGATGGATTTAATTTTTAAAAGGGCCTTACTGGATTGTTTGTTTGTATTTTATTGGGATTTCTTTTTCATACAAAGCATTGCTCTCTATATAGTTCAGGCTTCTATTCACAAACCTTGGAGGTGAGCGGAGGTTTGCATCAATAGTTGCAAAAAGGTTAGAATCACTTGGAGCTTTAACCCAAGGAGATCGCAGGTGAGTATTGTTTATATAAAACTTCTTGTGTAACTATCATTTAGTTTTCCAGTTCCTTGGTATTTGTTAATGAACTACATGACTTATTGCATAATAATATTGTTTTTCAAATTCTGCAGAGCAGGACCTTCTTTGAGTGCTTACAATTATGATAATTATTATGGGAAGAAGGCTCTTATGACTATGTATAGAGGGATAATGGAGCAGGTTTGTTATTTAATTCAGTGCATTATATCTTTGTTTAATTGAAAGGTGTTAATGCCTCCTTGACATTTCTTTGAAGGATATCCTGCCAGTTGAGCCTCCTGGATGTTCATCTGATGATTCATCTTCCATTCAAGAATTTATTGTCAAAGCAAAAGCTGCTCTTATATCAGTTGGGATAGTCAGGGATACTGTTCTTTGTAAGATTAGTTACACTACGCTAATACTCAGTTAGGAATATTTGCATAGCCGCACCCAATTTCTGTATCCTTTGACTTGCATACCCTTTTATTACACCATAATTACATGCTTGACATTCAATCAATCATCATATTTTGTAAAGCTACTGACCATATTGCCATCATAGGATTTTACACTGTTTGATGTACTGATTTTGGCATGTTTCATCTTGAATAATTAACTAGTCTCAAAAGATGCTCTAAGGTCTATCTATTGTTGAACTTGGTCATTTATCCTGATAAACATTTTCAAAATTAGCTCATTACTTCAGGATTGTGGATCTTATAGGTAAGTGTATTCTGTTAAGGTGCCCAAATCTTCAAATTTGTTCTGTTGATTGCTCTAGGCTTTCACTGTTCTGAATACTTTTTCTCCTGAATTAATTAATCACATGAAAAATTGCTTAATGTTTGATCCAGTAATACATATTGAATGACTTATGCTGTTTGATTGCGAATCACTATTTGCTGTAGGTAACGGAAAAGAAGGAAACAAACTCTCTGGTCGTATTGTGGATTCAGATATGCATGATGTTGGACGCTTTCTAAATAGACTTTTGGGTTTACCTCCCAATATTCAGAATAGGTAAGATTTTTAAGTGTATTTATGGAGAAATTCACTTCTATTGAATTTATTTTATGATGACGAATTATTTTTCAGGCTTTTTGAGCTTTTCATCAAAATCCTTGAGCTTATGGTCCATAATGCTCGGAGTGAGGGTCAATTCGACTCTGGAATTGTTGATATCAAAGCTAACATTATAGAACTACAGGGATCCCCCAAGGTGGTACTGGTCAAAACAATATGGTTATGGTTAACATTTTATTTGCATGTATATTAACTACCTTTTATGCAGACAGTTCATGTAGACAATCTCTCTGGTGCTTCAACTGTTCTTTTTACCTTCACTCTTGATCGTGGTCTAACCTGGGAGGTACTTATCTTGTTTTTTAATTTTTTTAATTGTGTGCTCTACAACTTGTTCTTCAATAATCGAAGACCAAAAAACCTTTTCAAGTGCAGTTTGCAAAGGATGCCTTTGATGAAAGGCAGAAGGATGGTCTTGGTTCTGCAAGTGATGGATTCTATGAGTCTAGAAGGGAATGGATGGGCAGAAGGCACTACATGCTAGCTTTGGAAGAGTATGACATCATTGTCTACACCGCTTTTTATGTGTTTTTGTGTTGACTCTATTCAGGCAAAATACATTTTATGGTGGTTGAATCTTATCGATAAACCAGAAAGTTTCTAACAAAATTAAGCCCTTATGATCTTTAAGTGGATATGAACTGATGTTTGATGTCACATTTTCATGCAATTTTCTGAAATTTAATTTCTGTTAGTTTTTGTTGCTTTAATATGATTATTTGATACAATTAAAATTTAAATGTCTGCCTAAAACCGAAGTAGATGTAAAACATGTTGTAATAGCACTTGCAATTCATCTCAATGATTAGTGAAACAATCTAGAAAATATCAATTCATTTTTTGTTATATTCAACATGAACTGAAGCTCAACTGCTAGCCATTGGAAACGCCATTTCTTGCTTGAATTTCTTGCATCGAGATTTTCTTTCATACCCATCTTATTCCTTTGTTTCTTTCTCAGTGAGATCCATATCAAAGGATTGTTGTGGTTTATAATATCCTGGATTTTGCTTCCAATTATCCAGCAATACCATCCCATTGCATTATTCCCAATAGCATCTAACGCATTTATTTTATTGTTTTTTTTGTTAATAATGTGGTGCATTTGAAGTGAATTATGCTTAGACTGTGAGCTTGATCCATTATTCCTCAATTCATAACTTCCAAGCCAAACTAGCCATGTAACATGCCCAAAAAGCAATGGACCATGCACATTACATCTTGATACAGAGGACACTATGTGATGTTACGATTTTCTATTACATTTATGCAAATTTTACAAAGCCTATTGTTGTGATGAAGTATTTTTTGAAAGAAATCATGCTTTCGGAATAAAGCCTGAATAACTTTAGGTTCTCTCCCTTGCTGAAAGATATTGACATTTAACTTTGTTGATATTCTTTTTTGTATATGAGAATCCACAATAGCTCCAAACGCTTTGCTAAAATTTAATGTTCACAACTGCATGTATCCTGAGAGACAACTTTGTGGAAATAAGAACCTAATGAAATGGCCTTATTCATTTGTAATTGCAACTACTCCTTGGTCTCCAATGGATGCTGTTTTAGTTATGAGCTTTTTCAACTGTGCTATGCTTCAATTCAGCCAACTTGTTACCTAATTACTTGTGATTTAATGTGTGTGTATATCTCTGTGTATGTATGTATATATATGTGTGTGTGTGTGTGTGTGTGTATATACATATACATATACATATATATATATTCATACATATATATACATACATACATATATATATATATATATATATATATATATATATATATATATATGATGAGAACCTAATGAAATGGTCTTATTCATTTGTAATTGCAACGACTCCTTGATGTCTCCAATAGGTGCCATTTTTGCTACGAACCTTTTCAATTGTGCTATGCTTCAATTCAGTCAATTTGTTGCCTAATAACTTGTGATTTTGATGAGTATGTGTATATATTATGTGTGTTTGTGTGTCTATGTGTATGTATGTATGTATCTATCTATCTATCTATATGAATATATTAGTAACACCATTTACTGGCTAATCAGTTTGTTTCACATGCCTGCAGTCTGTCTTTGATATAATTATGTAGGTCGGTCTTGTGCATTCTTCTAATTTATTTTGCTGCTACAGTATCTCTTCTGGGATGTATAAAATATTTCGTCCTGCTGTTGGGGAAGCATTAAGGTACTTTAGGAGTTGTCTTTTAAGATTTAGCATACATAAGCAACAAACATTACCTTTAGTCTATATTTCCTCCAGGGAGATGCCTCTGTCTGAACTGAAAAGCAAGTATAGAAAGATTTCTTCTATTGAAAAGGCCAATGAAGGTTGGAAAGAAGAATATGAACTGTCAGCTCAGCAGGTGAAACTATCTTTCATGTGCAACTTGCTTAAAATGCATTGTTTGTAAAGTTTGACATATATTATAGTGTATACAATGTGTCGTCCTTCCTAATTCTATGCTATAGTTTGGATCAGTGAACATGAAAAGGTTTTTGATGAACTTAGAAGGATTAAGGCAGTTTGTGATTCTCCTACTTTCTTTCTCAAAAACTTGATCAAAGAAGGTTATAGCTTGCACGTTAAGTGCACTTTAAAAAATCTTGCTATTGCATTTGAATCTCTGGATTTCTAACCACACATACTTATTGAGTAATTTGTTCACAATCGTGAATCCTTTTTTTGATATATTTTTTTAATGTAGTCCAAAGGGCACGGCTAGGGCAAAGTTCAAACAAGGAAAGCCCAAGTGGTTCTCAATTTAGCTTCCATATTTCACTGGTTCAAGGAGCCCTAAGCCCTAACATTTGTACTGATTTTTGTTAAGTATATGCTCTTATTGCAACATGTTTTTTAGGTACAAGCGGATTTTACTTGTCTCCTGCACATATTCGCTCTGGTTGACCGAAAGAAATAGATTATTAAACAGGTTGTAAATTCTGTGAATCCAAAATCCTAGAATGAAGGTATTTAGGGATTTATCTCACTAGCAAGTGACCCACCAGTGCTGGCTTTTTGCTTACTATCAACATTGGCGGAAGTAGAATCTCAACTTGGACGTGAGCTTTTCACTTGCTTATGGTGTCAGTCTTATGATTGTTACAATTTTCTTGCCCTTTAAAGTTATGCAACCTATTGAAAAGCGTGTTTGAGCCTTCATTTGATGATGTATGATTTGAGAGTTTCGAAACTAGTGGTTGTGGCAAAACCGACTTTGAGATTCCTTGGGTTGGAACAATGCCTTTGGGTTACCTGTGTAAAGCCTACGCATGGCATTCATTAGGAAACCTTTTCAGTGAAATGGAGAGACTCTCAACTGGTGATATGGCTGCAGACGATCTCTTATGGGAGTTTGGAAATCAATCACGTGTAATTATGTTGTAAGACCCTTGGGTTTGCTCTTTTTGTTTAGTCCAGGTGCCCATTTTTATTATGAAGCATGCCTTACCCACTGTTATGAGAGAATTCCATTATGCTATTGGACATTGGGATATTGAGCTTTTAAGAAACCCTTTTGGGGGACAACTTGGTCTAGTCTATCATATTTTTGGGTTGCCCTAATTGACTAGAGGTTGATTCCTTTGTTTGGCACTCTTATGAGAGAATTCCATTATGCTTGTGTTTCAGCAGCTTTTTGCCCAAGCTGGAGGTTCAGATTTGTGGTGTTGAAAACCTTAATATGCAAACCTAGATTTATTGGCTGCTTACTGTAATAGGTTTTGTGGCCACTAAGACTTATTTGTGGCTCTACAAAGAGTTAGAAGAATTGGATCATACTTCTTGTAAGCTTAGGTTTGCTCTGGATTTTTGTTGCAAAATACATTACTTTCGCATTCCTGTACCCATCCTGATTTATGTTGTTGGAATCGTACAGTAGCTGGCTACTCAGATAGTTAAGGAATCAGCTAATTTTGAAGCTACTAGCATGCCTAAGGCTCTCTATTATGTCTGGCGTGCACAAAATGTAGAGGTAGCTTCTTTCTGTCCCTTTGAATGATTGCTGCATCTATTGTGTGTTTTGAGATGAACTCTATTGTGCACTCTTAACTCAGTGAATTGGAGTCCCTATTGCCTTGTTGGTACTTGTAACCTATGGTCCTATCATTTGGATGCCCACTACAAATTTGATCAAGGTTTGTTTGGATAGCTCATTCAAGGAGATTTCTTTAGCTAGGATGTGGCCTATCTTATAGTTTTGGTCTTTTAGGGTTTCTAGCATTTATGTTTTCAAGAAGTGCAAACATAGGAAGTAGAAACTTTGGCTAAACCATGGGCCTTCATGGATTTTGACGTATGGCTTGAAGGTGATTCACTGACTACCAGTATTAGGATTAATGAAGCTATCAGGACAAGTAATGGTGAGCCGCCTCCGTTTATTTTGATTTGATGTGCCTTGAAGTAACCGATGTGTATAGGGATGAAAACTGCACTGCAAGGTTTTTTCTTTTCTTTTGGCCAACTTGCAAACTTTTGCTTAATGTTTTTGCTATCTAATTTGAATGGCATATTTTTGTAATTGTTTTCAGTGTGAAAGCCAGACTCTCATTTTGATACCACACACAAATGATGTATTGCTCCATTTCATTCAATTTTTTGACTCCTAATTTGTTGATCAGCTAAGATAGTTAGCACCAACATTCAAATTTCATTGTCCCAAATTAAATAAGTTTTCTGAATGAACATATGACATTTTTTTGGAATTGTTTTGGTGTAGGTCAAATATACCAGTAAGTTTTCTTGTGAGTGAGTCATGTTGCTATTGTTTTCATTATGTTTGCATGAATTTATCTTGGTACTTTCTCTGCTACGATTGGTATTTTTTTATTACCAGTTTCATGAACTTTTTTCAGTGCATGCATGGACCTAAATGCAAGCTTGGCATCTACTGTACTGTTGGAAGAAGATTGCAAGAAGTAAATGTGTTAGGTGGACTCATTCTTCCTGTATGGGGCACCATAGAAAAGGCTTTATCAAAGCAAGTATGCAATTATATCTACTTTTTCCTTGGTTACTGTTGTGCACGTGTTTCTATTTGTTCAAAATTTCCTCTAAATTCTAGCCTTTGTAAGAAGAAAACCATTTTTAAGCATGAAATGGCTAACAGTGCTACTACTACCTTCTTTAGTTTTGCTCATGTTCTACACTTACGACTATGAATGTGTGTAATGTATTCATATAAGTAATTTCCCAATATTGTTGTTATCTACAGGCTAGGCAAAGTCATAAACGAATTCGCATCGTCCGTTTAGAGACGACAAATGATAATCAGCGCATTGTGGGACTTCTAATTCCAAGTGCAGCTGTTGAATCAGTGCTCCAAGGTTTGTTGTTCAAGAACTTGAAAATGCATGCATGCAACCACATTGATGTACTCTTTTTTGTAGGATTTAAATGTTTTAGCAGTCCATTGGAATAGCAATCTATCTCTAGGTTGTTTTCCAGTTGAGTAGCCGTACGTGTTAGTATCTGTTGCAAGGTGCTACACAATAATGGAGCTATGTTTATACCATCTAAGATGAGCAACTTTGATGCATGATAACAAAAGTAAAACGCTCACCTTAACTTAGTTGTAGGTAGATCAAGTTAGACTCCTAAAGAAGGGCAGTTTGGTGTCACAAAAGCTCTCAATCTGGGGGAAAGCCGAGCTGACCATAGTAGCATTTGAAACCAACTATATTTTCTATGCTATCTGTTCTGGGACATGAATCACTTATACATTATATATCCTAATATTTCCCTTATCTAAAACATAGGTATTATCTGTAAATCCTGAGTTTGATTTGCAGCCAATTAGATGATAAAAAAATATATAATCTAAATAGAAGAGCAAGAGAAAGAGAGTGACGATGGTAAGAGAGAAAAAATTCTTTTCCTTTCTGTAATTTGAGAAAAAGGAATGCACATACATTTGAAGAGATTTAAATCCTGAACACTTTTCTTCCAACACAACCTGCTATTTCTTTATTTCTAGTTTAACTTTAGAGAAGGCTTCCCCAATGGAAAGTAGTAGTCTCCTTTCAAGATTTTCTCACAAACCCTGTCAACTTCAGCATTGAATTTTGCAAGAAAAATCATAGTAATTTTTTGTATTATCCTAATCAGCTCCCTATAACATATCAAATTCTTACCAAAGCATTACGAAGTTGTATTCTATGACATCAGAGTTTTTTTCTCATTGTCTTTGGTCTTCCTTTTACCCTTAAAGGCTCATAAAGCATTTTCAAGTTTTGAGCAATTCTCCTTGACAATATCTCCCATATAACCTTAGTCATATAGAGTGTTTAAATGTGTGTGTGTGTGTGTGTGTGTATCTATTTATGTATATGTATATATATATATATATATACATATATATATATATACATAGATATGTAGAGGTCAAAATTCTCACACAAATAGAGAAATTAAACTTGCTTTTCATAGAATATGTCGGTTCATTTAATTTGGCATTGGATGATATCTAAAACAAAAAAAAAAATTGTTTTTGCTAAGAACAGTAGGAATCAAATTATATTCGGTTAACACAATTTACTTTCTTTAGCAGAGCGTTCTTGCAATCAAGACTGAATATTAACAGATTTATGCAATTCAGACTATGTTAACATCTTCAAACATAATCAACATGTGAGATGTTGTTAAAGCTATATCTTAACAATTTATACAATCAATTTCCTGTTAATTAACTAATGCAAACCAATCTATGTTTAAATTAATTGACTCACATGAACTTAATTAATTGTGTTTTGGGGTTAATTTCACTCTTATTAAATTAGATTCCCGTTCAATTTTCTAATCAATTAGTGTCTAAACAATCGAACCTGTTGAAGATCCCTAGATTGTGGTTTTAGGATGCAATTTACTGGTATTTAGACATGCTGAGAAATGTAAAATGTTTGTATTGTTTACTTGAAAAATTATTACCACCTTTTGGGTTTTGCTAAACAAGTTTAAATTAAGTAATGGGTTAAGCTTAAGGTTTATGGTAAGAGAAGTATTTTTTTTTTATAATAAATGAGTTATTAATGGATAGAATGCAATGGTGTCAAAAAATTAATTAGGTCATCTCACCTATTGCAATTGAAGTTTGTTATTATTATTATTATTGCTTGTAAGAAAATGGACTATATACTGCTTAAGAGCTACTTGAAATTGAGACTTTAGAAGTGTAAAAAATGATATGCTTTTATACTAATTCCTTTTCTTAAAACATCTTTGTGAAGATTTAAATTCAATTCCTTTTATTGGCGTTGTTATCCCTTTTGTGCTTTCTGTCAAAAAGTTGAAGCAGACTGCTTGCAATAATATACTAAGAATATGCATCTAGAAATTTAAGCTCCAAGATTACAAAGAGTTGGACTAACCCAAATAAGCTGCACTTTGGCTCTTTATCTCCATGAACTTTTGCAGATTTATCATGGGACCAAGCTGTTGACGAACGATAAAGACAAAGTGAACCATTACTCTTGTTGCTGCGTCTCGCCTTTCAGCCTGTGTCCAAGGCAAGAATTGTAGGAGTTGCATTAGTTTTTTTTTTTCTTTTCTTTTTTTTTTTTTGGGGTTGGAGTCTCTGATTTTGCATGCTTGTTTCTGTTTGGAACAGCATTATGTTTAAGAAAGATAGCAAAATAGGTAATTTAAACAATGAAATATTTGTTAATTTTTGGGTTACATCTTGTAAATTTTGAACCACATCATTATAAGAGAACGGGTGGAAAGGGAAAAGGAAAAACTAGTTGCTATTGCTGTTGTAAGGGCATATGCAAGGAATATCAAGGTCATGAAACAGAGGGTTTTCCTTATCGCCTGCTACATTTGAGTATATTTCTAAAAAGGAATGAACCTTTGCACCACAATCCCGAAAGGCCTCTCTATTTAGAGAAGTTTGGGCAAAGAACCCTACGTTATGAACTAATTCCTTGAGAGGTAACTATTGCTCGAATCTTATCATCATCTGTTCTGTAACTGTTCTTTCTATAGCTATCACAAGCAAAAACTACAGTGTAATACAGAGAGAACCGTCTTCTGGTGTACATGTTTGCAAGCATGCAATGTTAATAAAACCACCCAATGTTCTGCCTCTTCTCTATGCTGTTTTCTTGTTAGCTTTGTTGCAATGAAACAAATAGAACATGCTTGCACTTGGGACAAATGAAAAGTAAATATGTTAGTATTAAGGGAGCCTATTTATTCATGTGCTCATACTTTTTAACATGAAAGGTACATCCCTTTCAAGTAACTTCTAGGGGTTATTTATTTAAACAATTAACAAAATAACTCTAATTTGCACCTCAAAATGTATTGTAATGAAACTGATAATATCAATTATGAGTAAACCTTGAAGAATATAATCGTCTACGTGAATTTACAAATAATCACAAGAATGGTTGCAGCAGAGCTCAGACAGGAAAAAAAAAACTAATGTAAAGATGACCAACCAAAGCTGTAGTAGATGTCTATAGTAAATATCTGCTCATTGCTCGCCACTTGTCCTTCAAATCAACCTGTTTCAGGAGTACTTAAGTATGGCTGATGCATGTTGCGGGCACAAGAAATGTAAGGTGTAGCACCCTACCTCTGTTCTCTCTTCAAATATTTTGGCAAAACAGCTCAGAATTAGTTTCCAATTCCCTTTACCATACCTTTATTAATTAAAATTTGTCAGAAAAGCAGGCCATGTTATCATCTCATATAAATAATGAAAGAAACTTCCTCTAAAATTATTATAGTGGGGCAAGCTTAGTGCATACTTTACCACAGCTTCTCTCAAGGTGTTTTCTTCAAGAGAACTCCATTTCTTAATAGGTCTTCGTTTAATCAGTTTTCCATTAACCAAATGTGGTATAGCAGCTCTTCTTGTTGGTTTGTGCAACTTGATTTCGTCCAGTGGAGCTGGTGACTTTCCGATGGATGATGGGGATTCATCGCTCCACTGCAAAAATAATAGAAAGGAAAACAAAATAAAATCGTCAAATCATACTTAAAAGATCATTACACGGTGGGTATCTTTGAAGGCAGTTTAGTGGGTTGAATTTGCTTCATAAACTAAGGCCAACTGAAGTACTAAATTTGCTTCACAACATATTTTGAAATAACAGTTGTGTATTAATGTTGAACAGACAAAATGATGTACAATAATCAATTTGATAGCAGGATGTACATGTACACTAAACCGCAAAAATATTAAAAGCTTTCCACTTTGGCTATAGAGAGAATTTGGAATATGAAACCTACAGCATTGTTAGGAAGTGCATGAGTCCTAATGCAAAAAACCATGCGTCAACTAAAATTATCCATGCTTGTAACAAGAAAACACAAGAATCAACCTAGCCATTCAAGTGCCATGAGGGCTCTAGCACTATCTAATAAATTATTCATTCTTAGAACAGATATATTGGCGAGCTTCATAGTGTGGAATTATGAAAAGGAGAAAAACGACCAAATTGTGGGTAACAATTGTAATGAAAAACAGTGAGTCGTATCTATGCAAAGAGTTGTAATAATAACCAACTTAGTAACGAGTATGGTGTGAATTATTTATATGTCAAGCAAAAAGAACCAGTTTAGCACGTGTGACAACATCTATATAATGCATGCTGAAAGAGACGAAAGGAAAATCTCAATTAAGTTTTAAGTTAACCAGTCACAATGGGAAGTTGTACTTCTTGTGTAGTGCAACTTGAAGAATTAGCTGAAGAAGAGTTGGACGATGAATATGCCAAGATTACAGTCAAGAAGTAATGCCAATGACACCTGTTCATATGGTTCTAAATATTTTTGGACGAAGTGATTTGCCCCTAAAGTAATCAAATAGAGAAGGTTGTTATCTCTATAGTTATCACCAATTTTGAAAGACATCATCAAAGTTTTTCAAGAGAAGGAAGGATCCGAATGGTATGATTGCATTACTCTGATGTTGGGCAAAGAGTACAGCAACTTGTGTTATAGACTCCACATTGTAAGGTTGACTTCAACATATGTTATTTTGGGAAGGCCACCCTTCAACTGTTTTAGAACCATTGTATCGCATTTTCATATCTGCATCATGTTTCTGCTGACCCATGGAGTTGTTAATATAGGGAATTTAGAACTCTCTCATAAATGTTACATTAATATGCTATTCCAGAAAAAAAAAAAAAACAGATGTATGCCATGAGAAGCCAGTTGGAGCCAGTTTATGTACCTCTCAGTAATGAAAGTAATGAGGATATAACGACTTAAGAGTTCTAATTTAAATTAAAGCGAATACCACTATTAAGACTCCATGATTATATTGATGTTTTTTTGCATAGTGTACAATTGATATGCAATGAATAGATTGATGGTAGGACAGTGACATCTTAATAGTCCTTACATTACCGGCCCAATTTAGAACAAAAAACATAATTTCTACGAGAAATGGCAATAATAAAAGTTGAAATAGATATGCTACTCAAGACAAGGTTCATTAGAGACATTCAATATTCAAGATGGTTGTTTAATGTTCTAACACACAAGAAAAGCATCAGATAATGGCAAATATGCAATAGATTCTATTGACTAGAATCATGCTTATCCAAAAAACTTATTCTTTGCCCCGAGTAATACATCAATTGATTATACATCGACATAATCAATTGTGATTTCTTAGGTGATTTTTGAGATGTCACGATATGGTAGGGCATGAGGAAAAAAAATAATAGTATCTAATATGGGTTATGGATCATATTGTTATAAAATCATCTAATTTATTGAATAATACATGAATAACATACAAGAGAATGAAAGGTATTGTATTCAGATTTTAGCGTGACCATAACTAGATGCATATTCTGATGACATGCTCATGAAGAGTTGTAGCATTGAAGAGCATTACAAAGACTTAAAAGAAGGCATGTAAAATGCAACGAAAGTATTAAATGAGTTTGAATACACTAAAGTGGACTTTTGGAGAAATTATCTGCAAAGTTTTTAAAACCAGAAGAGACTAAAATGGTTGAAATGAAAGCAGCGTTTCAACAACTTCAAGACTACTTGTCCAATACACCTCCACTCATTATTTCAAAACTAGATAAGTTCTCCTTCTTTATCTTAGTACAATTGAAGAAGCTAAAAAAGCCAAACCAATACTAGAAAAATCAGGTAGCAACAACTCTTATGCTACCCGAATTACTTTCTATGACTTTCAAGACCAAATGTTTCATATTAGAAAAGCTAAATTTGGCATTAACAGTGGTGGCCAAAAGATTATGGTCACATTTTCTAGTTCATATCCCATGACTCATAACTGAGGAAAGTGAGGATTAGCCTCGACTTATTTTGAGATATTTCATTTGTATTAACAATTATCAGAAAAGTGTAGACAAGGTAAACCTCAGGACTCTCATTTGGCACTTTAACAAACAAATTACGGACATTGAGTTTGATTATATGCCATCTTGTGGGCTTAATTTTACTTTGAGCAAGAGAAATGAAAAGAAATTGATTCACTCAAAATTGGATAGAGCCATAGCCATGAAGACTATTTGAACGTATATCCTAAATCCTATACAATTATTTGTGCTAAATTCATTCTCAAATCATTTTTAATGTGCCATCTCTAGTCTTAGCCACGAAAAGAATAGAATGTCTTCTTGGCTTAAAATCTTTTAGGCTTCTATCCTGAAATGCACAAATCTTTTCACTGTTGCTTGGTTGGAACATCAGCTTGCTAATTAGTCGATAGTCAGGAAGAATATGCACGTATCCAAAATTGCTCTATTAGGAAACACATGTGCAAAGAAAACTCGATCAATGTCAAAAAGCTTAATTATTCCTCAAAGCAACAAAGAAATAAAATAAAATGGCTTAAGCAAGGAGAAGGCAACCTAAGTTTCAGCTTAAACAAAATTAATTGTCACATAAGAAAGAATTCAATCGAGCTATTTTCATTCGAAGGTATTTCCATTTCCAAAAATTATAATTTGTTGACATTTATAGTAAACCATTTCATTGATCTCTACAATAAGTTACACTTTTAAAACATTGATTATCCTACTAGCATAGTCATTTCACCTTAAGAAATTGAATTCATGGTCCATAAAATTGAGACCATCTTGAGGTAGTTAAAACCTCTCCAAAGAACAAATTTCTAGACCACAATGGCTTCTTGACTAAGTCATTCACAAGCTACTAAGTGGTTTGGACTTTGAAAAAGATATACATCACATTTTTGCTACTTGATCCCTTCCAGAAGTTGTCAAAGCTACTCTTGTTGCTTTAATTGCCAAGGACTACAAAGTACTTGCAAATAACTCAAGAAACTTATGCACAAAATCATTCACCTAGCTTAAGCAACCTTCATTCAAGGGGGGGGGGGGGGGGGGGGATTACTAACAACATCCATCTTGCCACTGAAGTTGCCTTTTGATTCAATACTAATTCATCCAAGAAGACGTTTCATTACAAGATTGATACCTCCAAGGCCTTCAAGTCTATAGACAGAGAAGTTTTATATTACAAGCTTGGCATCAAAAGGGTTTAAGTCTTTAGACTAAGAAGTTTTATATTACAAACTTAGCATGAAAAGGGTTTCCCCCATTTTAATCAAATGGAATTAGATATGCACTTCTAAGTCAACTTCTCCATCACGTTAGATTGCACTATTGAGAAATATTTCATTTCTTCAAGCAGACTATATTAAGACATCCTTTGCCGTATATTTACTAAACATTGTCATGGATTCTATTGTACTGAATTTGGATACATTTTGTAAGGATTAAAAAATTCAGACCTATCAATTTGAGAATTTCCCCTATCACCCATGTCAAAATTTCGATGACCTCATTCTTTTTGGGAATAAATAGACTTCATACTTTCACATTTTCACTAATAAATTGAAAAGGACTTATTTTTTTCATGAGAGTGCTAGAGTGAAAGAACCTTACCAAGTTTTTTCATACTTTATGGGACAATATATGTCACATATTTTTATATATTTTTTATTATCTTATTTAGCACTTTTAATCTTATATCTTATGGAAGAGGACTTAATTTGTAGGTATTCATTTGGGAATTTTATTTTGTATCCTTTTCTTTTTTTTTTCCCACATCATGCATATGACCATTCTTATATGAAGGCCCTACATATAAGGAACTAGTGGGACTTAGTGTATTATGCTATTCTGTGACTACTTATGTTCTCTTCACTTCTTTGAAACTTACACTTCTAGTGCCAAGCTTTTGCCATTCCTAAAGTGGTTTTTAAGAAGATCAGACAGCATTTGTGCTCATTTTATCATGCATGCTCAGTTGGACAAAAGATGAACTATTGTTGGTTGAATTGAAATCTCTATGCTTAAACACCTTGGTAAATGGGATGCTCCTGATGTAATTCATATAAATCAAGCTCATATTCTAAAGACTACCTAACACTTATAGCATAGTGATCATTATTGGGCTACTTGGATGTAGCATTGATATTTGTTTTATGTGAACTTTTGGAGCCTTTCTTGGAGGCCCAAGATGTTATATTAGAAAACTCTAATTCAAAAAATTAACACTGCCAGAGTTATTATCTCTTTATAGGGTGCATGGTCAAACAATTCTCTTTAATTCTCTATATGTGGGTTTGTTTGGAAATCTCAAAGCTATCAAAATAAATTCGTTTCATTTGATTTAAGAAAAATAGACTCAAATACAATGTATTCAACTGGATGGCTTTCCAAAGAAAAATTAAGCTCTCTAGCATTGCTACAAGCAATGGTTTTATGGTTGTCAGTCTTCCTTTTTGTGATCATGGTCTGAAAACTTAAACAATTTTTTCAAGTGTCATTGCAACAATAGCATATTACTCAACTTATTGCCTAAGGGTTGCATCTTCATAAGGTATTGCTCATTGATTCAAAATCTTGGTAGAGTCTAGTCTTTATATATTTGTTTTAGGACAAAATTTGGCTCTATTTCCTTTGGCATATCACTTGTAGAGAAAGCAAAGCAAAAAGAATTTTAAAGATAAAATTGCCAATTGATATTCCCTACTAAGCACTATGAGAATTGATTTCCAATCATTCTTAGTGAGTGCTTCAGTCAATCGTTCTCCCACTAGTTTGTTTCTCCAATAGGACATAGGTTATGTTTTTCATGTTGCTCTATCTTTGTCTTTATTTTGGATGAATCCTCTTCTTATGGTTGTTGATGCTCCTTGAAACTTTAACATCAATCATGTCTTTGCGGTGCTCTTTTGAAAACTACGTTTTGTTTTGCAACCCATTTTACCCTTGTAGTGGCTCTTGTGGTACTTAGGTTTTTTTGCTCCCTCAAAATTTAAATCTATATAGTCACATAAACAATGTCCCTCATTCTACCAAAACATAAAAAAACAAAAAAAGCAATGGAGACGAGAAGATATGCCCTCATAACTTCGATAACCACTTGACATCCTAAAAGGGGCAAGGTGAGAGATATTTTGGAAAGAATAAAGAAGATAAAAATTAACTTCTAAGAGGATAGAAAGGTTCATAAACTTTGTTGTCTCATTTAGTAATTTTTACAGTGAGGTTTTTATTTACTAAAATGTTATTTTTTTCTCAAAATATAAGAAAAATTCCTCTTTAAAGAAGGAAAGTAGTAATGAAAAAAAGACTTTAAAGAAGGAAAGTAGTAATGAAAAAAAAAGTCCTAAAGATTTCTTGAAAATAGAAGAATGATAATCCTAAACTAATGGAAGAGACAAGATCAAAATCTTCAAACTCTCATCTCAACATAGCTAAAGCAAACGAAGAGCAAGAATAAGAAATGTTTAAAGATTTCTTGAAAAGGGAAAGTAACTATCTACGATAAAAAAAAATAACGCAAATCCTTCAAATTTCTGCCATTATATTTTAACCCCTACAAACGAAGAAAAACTATTGAAAAGAAAAGAAAAAATGAGAAAAAGAAAATTTCCATAAGTGAACAATACTTGCATCCTTATAGGAAGCTAGACTTTTGGGCTAAGATATCTTTTGCTGATATCACTAGTTCTACTCTATTGATAGACCCTTCTTATTCTAAAGGATGGAACCACATAATGGAACATTAGACAAGAAGACCTTTAGAAAAGGTAACCCCTAAATAATAATCATTAACTACTACACATTTATCAAGTTAAAATGAAAGAAATGTTCAAATAAGACCCTAAAGTCTTGGGTTGCCTAAACTTGATTTAGGCATACAATGTAAAAAAAATTACATCTTAAATTCAAATTTTACTAGCTAACTTATCTTCCATGCAAAACTTTGTAATTGTTCACGTTGCAAACAAGACAATCCAAAAACAACATCATGTCTTACATCAACACAAAGAGTTACCATAAAAACCACAAATGCAAAAGAAGAAATTAGAAAGGCAAATATCAAATTGAATACTCAATTGGAGGTCTAAAAAAGATAGATTGACGAAATTAAGATTAAAGAGTAACTTTGGAAAAAGCTAAAATAGTCTAAAACAAAGAATTAAAAAAATAAACCAAGAAAACAATAAATGAAATACAACAAAAAGAACATGAGAGAGAAAAAAAAAGGAATTAAAACGCTCAATAAAAAGGAATGTTTCCTCCATTCATGGCTAAGTCATGAGGACATCAATGAAATCATTCTTACTAGAAGAGAAAATAAGAATAACACAGAAGGCAAAGCAAATTCTACAAGTCACCAAATGAAGAAGTAAAAGAAGAAATAATGACCAAGTTTTTAGAATAGTCCTTCAGGAAGAAATTTTTGAGAACTCAACCAAAAGGTTGGAAATTTCAAGAATTCCCATGAATTCTTCAGTCACTTCTGAACATGATCAAGCCAACTTTGAGGCTTTCATAAACTAGATGTTGAAATAGGAAATAGTTTCTCAAGCCCAAGTGAGGGATTTGAATCCAATGATGGTACCATCAACCCCAACACCATAGTCTCTTGATCCTAAGCTAATATTTAATGAAGACACTAAAAAGTTCATGTTCTAAGTTGATTTTCTTGAGTTAGAGAAAAGAAATAAAAGCTAATCTATGACCCATTTTTCTTGAAAATGCAAAACTTTTGTTACTTCTATCTCACTAATTCGGTCTTACATCAATGATGAAACCTTTTAAAGAGCAAAATCAAAGTGTTTCATAAGCATTGAACACTACAATATGTCTTCAATCACATAACGTAAGTCATTGGAATTATGTATACTAGTAAGTTAATTGTGGTTAACACCTTAACTAAATCTATGTTTTACATACATGTTCAAATTAGTCCCCATAAAATTAAAGAGTAAGCACAATAATAGCAAAAAAAAATATTATATTTTAGCAAATAATCCACGTTGCTTGAGATCATCAAGGCTTGTTTGCTGCCAATGGTTGACCATTGGATGGATGTTGATTGAACTAAGAAAACTCGGATTGGCCTAAAAAGTCAAGACTTATCTAATGTATGGGCCTTCTAGAACTTCTCTTAGATTGGCAATGGCTTTTAGTTGCCTTTTATTAGTAGGACATTAGGTATATAAGAGTGCACAGGACTTTTACCTAAGTAACCATGGTTTAGAATATTTTACTTGCTGACAAATAAATTTTGTAGAAAACAAAAAATAAAATAAATAAAGAATTTTTAATGTCAAGTACACTCTAATCTTAATATTACAACTATTAGACTTTGCTAAATTCTATTGGAAGCATACACTTAAAGTCCCCACATTGTTTTACGAAGTGGTGATTATTACATGTATGTTACAAGGACATGGCTAAACAATGTTAAGAATCAAAGAATCATAAGTTTTTCAACTCCACTTCAATGTAGTTAGTCTTCACATCGTTGCAATTCCATGATCATGACAATATATCTCTTTCATGTGCCTGGAGCTTGTATGCATTAGGTCTTACCACTCCATTGATGATAAATGATACTTCCAAGCAAGGAGATAAATTTCTTAAACTAGCTCTTCCCATTGATTCCAAATTCAATACACCAAATCTCCCTTAATAAAGACTCTTATAGATATCCTTTTGTGCTTTTTTGCTCTTTTGTTAATTGAATAATCCCTTGTGCCTTCAATAGGCTCCAAGTTCAAAATTCTTGCTTCATCATTAAGATCCATCCACTCATTAATCTGAATCTAAAGATAAGCTATTGTTATCGCTATTCTTGTTATGAAGTGAATTAATTCTATTAGGATTATAACTTTGACTCTATACATTAGCAAGTATATTGACTAACCCATAACTATATCAGGGTTGCACAATACACCAAAAGCACTCTTGGCAACTAAGTGATCTATTGCTCCTTAACTTTTTATAGTCATACTTTCAAAATGTTCATTACATATTTGTTGGAACTTCAACTTGGCAGATTGTTTGAGAGACAATTGAAACAAATTATAAAATTACTTTATTTTTGAGACAGAAGTTTCTCTTGAATTAGTTGTCAAACAATCTTCCCATTAACAAGATAATTACAATAAAACTCTATATCTACAAAAAATAACCATATTAATTAATAGACTAGAAAACCTTCCATTAATTTTAATGGTTTGACCTCAATCCATTTTGTAAAACAATCCACTAGTGTAAGTAAATACTTTTGTTGAAGTGGCATAATTGGAGAAGGCCTTAAAAAGTTCATTCCTCACAATGAAAGGCCATGAACTTTATATTGGATTCAATACAAAAATTGGTTGTCCAAGAACTTTCCCATGGCTTTGATAAATTGGATAATGACACCTAAATTCTTTTGTAACTCTTCTTATACTTGAGCAATAATAACCCAACCATACAATACAAAAAGCCAACATTCTTCATTTAGTGTGATTTCCACATTCTTTTTCAAGAATTTCATATAGAAACTTTTGCTTTTCAATTGGAGCTACATACTTCACTAAGGTTCCCTTAAAGTATTTTTTTATATAAATGGCCATTTCTTAGTATGTATTTCTCTAATACTATAATGCTCTAAGTTCAATCACCTCAGGTAATATTCAGACCCACAAGCTTTCCATCTTAGGTGTCATCTATGAAAACTTTTTTGTCTTGGTTGCGACATAATATATGAATCCATCATCTATAGAGAAGTTGCTTGATCCTTAAATTTCTGGTAAATGCACCAATCTTTTAGTTCATTCATCTACTTGCATGTTTTGATATGAGGGAATATAAAAAACACTTCCTACTAAAATTATCTTGCAAATTCTTTTACCACATTTCCATTAGCTTTTAGTATTGAATCTTTTAACTTCAAATTCTCTCTTAATCTAATTGATTGCTAATTGAGAATACTAAAGACTTATATATGATTAACTCATCAATTCCTAATCATATTGCAAACCATAAATTATTACATCCTACTCTTCTTAACTATTACTTCATACTCTTCCTAATTATTAGATGAGGAAATGCAAACTTTGCAAGCATATTTGAGTAAGACTTTTAAGAACAATTCCTATGTCCATATGATCCTTTGTCGATGACCCATCTACAAACATCTTCCATAATTCTCTTTCACCTTAGATTGCTTAGTAGTTCATTTCTATAACAAAGTTTGCTAGCACATGAGCCCTTAATATATTTCAAGAAAAAATCAATTTCACATTGGCCCTACCTATTTAACCACCAACCTTTGTAGACTTCCTAATGCCTCTAGTGAACCCTCTTGCTTTATATAATGATTGATCAATTATAAACTTTATAGTATAAGCTTGGAGATAAGGACAAGCCATTTACTTGAGTTGGTCAAGCTTTGTATAATATATTTAAGTGATGTTTCACTATCTTCTTACCGATTAAGACATGTTCAAAAGACTATGCAAAAGCATAAATATACTGGCAAAGTAGATTCAGCATTTTATTCTTTTGTTTCTTAATCAAAGAAGTGTTTACATTAACTATATAACTTGGTTCTTCTCCAATGGGTTCATCATGATATGATTCATGAAGAACGAACTCACTCTTTGTTTCATCAAATTTAGTCACATGAGGATCGAAGTGTAGCATATTCAATTGAAACTTCTCATAATGTTGTAAGTCCCCCATCAACACAAGAATCTCTCCAACTAAAGGGAGCTTCAAACAAACATGTACGGTTGAAACAATTGCTCAATTTAAGGATGGTTGGCTTAGAATTACATTACTCTTAAGGTGCACAACCAACAATAGGGTTGATAACATAAGTAATCCGCTCAAACCTTTTCTAAAGGTTAACAATAATGAAATAATTCGCTCTAGATCCACTTTTCCTAAGAATCCAAACAACTTTCTCCTCCAACAAGTAAGCTAATTTCACAATAACAAAAAAATTTTTAAAAACTATATCCATAGAACTTCAAATGTCTTAAAAAATCCTTTTTATTATGATTGCCATAATCATCGCAGCCCAATAATTTCTAATGAGATAGTAAGCTTTCAAATTCAAATGTAACTAGAATAAGTTTTGATGCTAATGCACCTTCAACCAAATAATTGATGAGCAAACCTCCCTCCAAGGAAGACAAGGAAGACCAACGAGTTGCCTTATAACTTTCTTGTAAAATTGTATGCATGTTATTTGACACATGAACTTCACCTTCCAATTTGAATGATTGTGGCTATTTAAGCTATCTCTGATGTCCATTATTCTACAACTGATTACTTGGGCTCAAATGTTGTTCAGTTTGTACAATACATGACTTTGGAGGAAGATTTTTTTCTTAATGCTTACCAATAAGTAAGAAATTGTTTCTCTTAAGGGCTCCTCCAATGGGTTGAGAAATGAATTCCTTGAAGTCTCCTTAATCTAGAAGTTTTTTTAAATTGTTAGATATCAACAATCATAAGTGTCGTGACCATTCTTTTTGTGGAAAAAACAATAGTTGTCATGATCTTTGACAAATACAAATTCCAATAATAGTGAGAATGGAGTACACAAACCTTGCTCCAACAACCTAGCCAACACTTCTTTCAATTGACAAATGACAATCAAGGCCTCCTTAGGACTAGACTCATCAACCCAATCTTCCTCTTCTTTAAGAATATACTCCCATCTAAAGATTGCAGGTGTCTCATGTTGCCCAAAAATGCAATCACTTTTGACTTAAAATATAGTCTATACGCCAATTTCTTCAATAGGAATTAAATCCTCTCTTCTCATTAAATCAACAAGGTTGATTCATTTCTCATTTTAAATGTACTTTTGCATCCCTTTTATCCTTTCTGAATATGTTGTAGATGACTTCTTAGCAAGCATTTTTTGAAACGTGTACCCTAAACATTGCCCTTCACGAAGCACATTTCTCTATGCTTCATAGTTGCAATCCTAAATCCATAAACACCGAATGGTATCAATTGATAAAATCCTCCAAAACCACTCATTCTCCTTGCTTTATACAAAAATATCTTAATCTACTTGGCATGGCTTCTTGGCAATAAGAAAAGTGACAACAAACTCCTTTTTCAACTAATGATAAGAGAAAATTGATGCAAATGCCAAGCTATGAAACCAATCTTGAGAATGTTCCTCCAAGGTGGTAGTAAACAAAAGACATCCCTTCTTAAAGATAAGAAATGTCAATTGCTCTTTGGAAGTTGGTGACGTTATCTTTTTGATTAGTTAATCCCTTATATATTTAGCAATTGAAGAACAAACTGGGTTGATGATAGATCTTCCTCAACCTCCATTTGGATAAGAGCATTTTGGCATTACCAACAACTATGATCAAGGTAAAATACCAACTTTACACTTGGAAGATGTCCCTTCTATTTGCTCACTACAACTTCCTCAACTTGATATGGAGATTGATGAAAAGTTCCCCTGGAGGATAAAGGTATTGATACAAGATTTTTAAGATGTATAAGGTGAAGGTAATTGACAAACGTGGAACAAGTATAAGAGTTTATCGAGGATATTGACTAAAATAAGCATATAGAGTTACAAGGTGATACTAAAGGAACAATGGAATAATTTGAAAAAGGAAAGAAAAATAGTGTTGATTGTAAGGGTGTTTGAACTATTTGGTGCTTCTCAAGAGAAATGGGAATCCTTCTAACATTTGACGAATGCAAATGATTCTAGTAATTTGATAGTATGGTACAAGGCCATCAATAGGCATTTGTTGGACATGAGGTGGTAGCACTGGTAAAATATGGGGCTGATTCTAAACATAAAGGAATAACTAAGGCAAAGCAACAAGATTTGGATTTTGGCTTGCTCACAATTCCCAAAATTCATCAATTGATCTTTGCATTTAATGGAGGATAGGTACAAAGGTTTGTTGGTCGATCACTTCACTAATCGTGATATTAGATGTTAGTCATGTTCTCATTATTTTCTACTATTAATAGAAGAAAGATTAGAAAATGTCTTCAGTTTGAAATTTTTAATAAGAGTCCCAAAATGTTGACCAAAAAATATTCCATCTCTTAATATCTATTTAATTAAATTCTAATTTTTTGATATTGAACTTTATGATTTGGTCATATGAGAATTATAGAATCATGAGATCCAAGATTTATAATCAAAACACATTGCTTGAGAAAAATCACATCGGCGGTGTCATAAAGATCTTAACTGTGATTGTTATTGGGTGGCAAAGAAGATATTAATTCTCCCTAGTTACAATTCAAAATCTCACCTTTTCTTTATAGTAGAATCTACCCTCCTTTCACTTGTCTCCCACTACAATCAAAAGAGTAGGTTTTACAAATATTGGGCTGTACTTTTAGTGCACCGAACTAATGAAGAATTGACTCCTAAAACTTCTAAAAGAGTTACTACTCCTTAACTGCTAAAAGACCCATCAAATTAAAAAGTTCATCAATTTACTCATTAAAAAAAATCTATATGAATTCCAACATAGCAACATCCAATATGAAAATTTATTAATTCATAAATAATCATTAATCAAAAAACAAAATGGAAAGCATCCTCCCCAAGACCCCCTCATAGGATTTTTAAATCTGTGGTATTCCAACTTAAAATTAGCACAAAGACAAAACACCCAAATGAGGATGATGACTCTTCATATGCCCCTCAAATGCTCTCAAATAGTATTCCCCACCTCAATAATTTTAAAGAGTTCCTAAAAAGAAATGGAAGAACCTCACCTAATCACCAAAATCCCCACTACTCATATTTATATGCCACTCAACAAACTGATTAAGTTTACAAAATATTACCTCACCTTAAATCTACTTAAAAACACATTTCACAATATGCAACTTATGCATGTGTGCCAATGCCCTTTATGAAGTGAGCATTTATTTGTTTTCTCTCTTTTGAGATGATCCACACTTAAAAGACTAGTACATGTGGATAATCATGATTGTGTGTCATTCTTTTGAACTTGAAACGTAATTATTATATTAAATATAAAAATAACTCTTCATGAAGGCTGATAAATTTCTAAATCTATAAGTTGCCTATCCTAATAATAATTAGTTAGTGAATGGCATTTATGCTTCAATCACCAAGGATATATGCAACATATGCCAGATACAAAACCTGTTCATCAGATTATTTGTGGCACATAAACATAAGCAATATAAGAATATATTGCACATTCATGAGTTTGCTAGGGAATGAAATTATTTTACACGTTAGCAAATGCGTTTGTCATCTATCTTCTTTAGAATAGTAAAATAATCTTCAAGACTGCTAAGAACTTTTTTTTTAGACTTTAGGTAACAATTTACTAGAACATTTCATGCATTAAAGAGTTACAAAAGGAAGAACCCAATACATAAAATCACCAAATAACACTGACTGTGGCTTGATCAAGAAAACACCATGACAAAAAAAGTAACAGTATTGATCATGATATATCATATAAAAGATAACAGGAGGAAGAAACTTCTGCAATAATTATCACTTACAACTAACCATTGACTAGATGAAAGATAAAACAGCAAGAGCAGAAGATGATTGAAGAAAACACCTCATTAGTATGAGCACTTGGATTCCTTTCAAAGATTCTATGATGAGTCCCAAATTTTCTACTGTTGCTTGGTTCAGCATCCATATTGCATTCTTTTGCGACCTTATCTCCTCTCGACTGCTTGAAATCATATGGGCTGCTTTCAGCAAATTCAGTCAAGGGCACCAAAGTACATTTCTTTTTCGCAGGGGCACCATGGCCAGATTCCACTCCAGGAACCAGCTCAACAAGTGAAATCGATGAGGCTGTAATTGCCGTAGATCTGCATTTGGCAGATTTGTTACCGCTGCTTGCCAATACGGCAGCTGTGGCGGCAGGTGCATTCAGGAGAGCGTCTTCAGCTGCCATTTGCACAACCAAACAGCCCTTCTGTAAGGACTCTGCTTGGCAGACTCCACCAGAAGCAAGGTTATGAACTACACCTTCACTGCTACCTGGTATATCTTGCCCTCCATTATTTAGATGGACTTCGAAATAACCATGCCACATACAATGGAACTTATTATCAATAATCAGAATTTTTGTAGAGAATATTGACAGAACGTTAATTGCCGCAAGTTTGAGAACATGATCATATTGCAACAAGATAAATAAATTCAAAAGAGCCCAAAAGAGCATTTCATATAAGAAATTACGAGAAAACGTTCGAGGACATACCAACTTCCTGTTCCCTGGAGTCAACATCAAACGCCAGTACCCCACGGCAAACATCACCATGTTTAGTTGATGCGCACCCTCTTTCCTCTCTAATTTCATTACCTTCCGATTCTTTGCCAGAAATGTCAGCCAAAGCACCTGAACGTTCACGAGTCCTATCAGCCTTCGAGGCCTCGATGCAAACGCCAGCAATACAATCATATTGCTCACCAAGCACATTTTCTCTGAATCCTTTGTCTGGTTTTACCAACTTGCACAAAGATGAATTCATATCAGCTAAACCACTCCCAGATTTTTCAGCAAGTCTATCCACATCCATTTTGTTCTTCAGGACCTCCACCGCCACGATTTCAAGGAATGGAGGACCAATCTCATCCTTGGCCTCCTCCAAATAATCGCTTACCAACTGCAATGCCTCCTCGATATCCCTATTCAGAAGCGATTCACCACCTACCCCACTTGAGACCCATCCCCGAATTCTCTCCGCCCACTCGATGAGCGGACCAGACACCAGACCAGCTGCCTCCTCAGACCGCATTATATCAGGGACTCTGGTCATCCAAATCCTCTCAACTGCGCATGCAAAGTCTGCAGCACCGTCACGGAACGCGGATGCAGTACACTCGACAGCGACGGCGCAATAAGCAGCCTTCAGGCGATTAGAAGGTGCGGCGCCTCGCAGGTGATCGAGCTCCTCTATGAGCTCGAGAGAGTGAAGAGTGCGCTCGGAAAGGGAACGGTGACGGAGTTCAGAGGCGATCAGGAAAATGAGAATGGCCTTGCGGAGGTGGGGGTGGAAAGTGCAGGAAGAGAAGGGGAGGGAGAGGAATATCTCGTGGACGAGCCAGTCGGGAATGGGCTGGCTTAGGATGAACTCCAGAATCCAGGAGTGGGCGAGGTCGTCCGCCGGAGGGCGGGTGCTCAGTGACGAAAGAGGATGGCGAAGCAGGTACGACGGTAGGGTAGGGGCGGAAGTGGAGAAAGCGGCCGCCATGACCGTTTAGGTTGAAAAAAATTATATAAATATAAAAAGAAGGGCAACCGAAGGAACCAATTAAAGGAAACATACATTTAAAATAAACTCTCCGGTTTAAAAATGAAGAGATTCAAATTCAAACTAAGTTGTCAAATATATATATATATATATATATATATATATATATATATATATATATATAAAATTAAAAATTTTGAAAATAATTAATTTGTGATTTCATGAATTTTTTGTAAAGATAATGACACAAAAGAGGAGATTAGATAATGGCTCATTATTATATAATAAAATTTAAGGACATGAGAAATATCTGTTAAGAAAAAAACATATAGTTTAACCCAATTGTTACAATGGGTGCATCAAAATGTTGTCAATGAGTGAGCATAATACTATACAAAAGCACTACTATTGTAGGTTTTTTAAATTTAGAAAATTTTGATATTATTTATGATTATAATGATATCTTACATCATTCTTTCTTAAAAGTAAAATAAGCTAGAGAGGAAGACAATAAAGGTGAATGAAACTGGCAAAGATATAAAAAAATTCTATTTGTATTTCAATAAGTGTCATCCTTTTAATCATATTGACAATTAGTCATTCAATATATTATGATCATTCTTTAGGTGAAGATTATGCCTATGGTTAATCTTGGTAAGTAATTGAATCTTGATATATAGCTTAAAAGTCCATATTTATACTTACTGAAGCAAAAAAAAAAGTGTGAAGAGTTGTCTATGGTATATCTCTTACAAGAAGGTTACAAACCATGACTTGCAGTGCCCTTCATTAAGGTTTTCTTCTTTAAGTGAATTAACCTCCTCAACCTTCTTGTCTAAATAATCAAATAAGTTAAAAAAATTAGTTATTATAGTTAATTTGTGGTATAGCAATTTTTATTCATAATCTCATTACAATAATCCTAAGTCTATGTGGACATCTTTATCTTTAATCAAAGCATCCCAATGGTTGAGAAAAAAATGTGATACAAGTCGAGTTGTAGATGTTATTTTTAAATAAGATGTGAAGTTAAAACAATAGCTTATTGATGGTGGTAATGCAAGCAACCCTCTACAACATCTAAAATTCCATCTATTCATTACAATCTCTCTCTTGGGAGATAATGACTCAAATAGTAAGTTTTTTAATATATAATAATTTGATAATATTTAAAACTTTAGTGGCTTTAAGTCACAAGTGCAATTAAGCATTCCTTTCTTAGAAGGGCTTAAGCATCCCTTATGATGTTCTAAATAGTGAGACCATAAAGTTTGTGATAGAAAAGTAACAAGGATGTTTTGTACCTTAAAATGGTTCAAGTATTTTTGTCAAAAAGAGAAATAAGATTCGAGTCATAAATCACAAGAGAAACTAATATGACAAATATATAGAAGATAATCACTCAAAAAAAAAAAAAAAAGAGAACAGCATGGTTCTTTAGTCTTATGATTGGTTAGTTAACTAGCATAGTTGCCAAGGAAAGTAAATATAGGTAAAATCAATAAAGGAAGAAAGTGATAAGAGTGAAGGGTTTGAGTTAGTCAAGGAGTAAATATGAAAGATGCAATGGTTAGTTCTAAGGTTAGAAGAAGCTTAACTCAAGATGGCAAAAAGAGAAGTGTATAACGATATGGAGGTTAAGGGTGAGAGAAGAGGATGGAGGGGTTATGGTTAAGTTTTTAATGTTTAGAAGGAGATCATGAGATTTTTTAAAAAGGAAACTTAGATTTTAGGGTTACACTCGAACAACAAAAAGCAAATAAATGAAATAAAAGGTGATGACAAAATAGAAGACCACCAATACTCCAAATGTATGGTTTGGTTATCAACCCTTACTAAGAACAAGAACCAAGCTATAAAAAAGAATTTTGTCAAAATTTAATCATCTAAAAAATTTATTACTTCTAACTATCCCTTTTAATACAAGTGTTAATGAAATGTCATAAGAAATGAGAAAATTTTATGCCAATAAAATTTTAATTTTTTTAAAATATAATAATATATTTTAAGAAATAAGTGAAAAAAAAATTAAAGAGAATTCTAAAACAAATCAATCTAAAACATTTCACTTGTTTTGTATAAATAAATAAAGAAAGATAAAAAAGTGAACAAGTATGCAAAGAGAAGGGCTAGCCATTTTAAGCATCCAATGGGGTTGATTTTGTTGTATTATTGATCCTTAATTATGATTCATTGTTTGATGATAACAAACCTTCTAAGCATTTCTAATAAATTTATTTTAGTAAATTTTTTATATTTTAGGTAGCTAATGCTCGTATTCATGAAAAAACTAAAAAAAGAAGATGAGCAAATATTAAATCTCATAAAGATCATTTTGATTTGGAGTAACAAACTACAAAGGGATATATTTTGATATTAATTTTAGATATTTTAATTTTATTTTGATTAAAAAATTAAACTTAATTAAAATATTTTTTTATAAAATACATAAATTAAATTAAAATTAATTGTCTTAGAAAAATATTTATGTTTCTAATATTTTTTATTTATCTTGATCGTCATTGTAATTTAATTATATCTTTAAAAAATATTAATTAACATCTTATAAAAGTTATATTATAGTAGTATTAATTAATTAGTAAAAAGAATGTTGAACTTATTGCCTATTAACATTTTCACTACAGTACCACTTCGGGTTAATGAAGGGGGCAGTTAACATTGTTCGTAATCAATCCTAAATGAATATATCATTCTTCGAACTGGGGTCATCAATCTTGCATCCGTAAATTATCCCTAATGCATCATTGGTCTCACGAGTCATGACTTACTAAGTGAACCAGAGGGTAACCAATCCTAAATAGGCTTCTTTAGGAGATCAAGCAAAGTCTTATAAAAGAAATATCTTAATTCAACTTTGTCATGTGGGATTTAAAGACATCTTTATTCTCTACTTCAGGCTTCTGAATTGTGAGAGTAACTAAATCATCTGATTATTCAATTTTTGTAATCGAATAATCCTGATCTCCTTCGTTTTTTTATAAAGCCTAATAATATCCTTCGTTTGATCGCATCATTTCACACTTGCATGACTGTCGTCTATTCCACGCATAAGATCTAAATTCTATCATTTGATCATGGTTGCGATCTAATAATTCTAATCTCATATATTTTTAAATAATGCTAAGTGAAGCACAACCGTTCAATTGCATTATTTTTGCAATCAAACATCCCGAAGTTCCCATTGAACTGCTCCTATGCAAAGATTATTTTAATTATTATTTTGAATTATTAGGATATTTTATTTAAATATTAATTTATAAATTAATTATATGCAATCTACGAAAGACTAACAATTAATTTGGTATTTGTTAAGTGCATTTAGCAATTACAAATTTCCTAAGTGCATCACATTGTCGTCTTGGAGTCCAACCAAATAATGTCAACACAAAAGAAAGTTTTGTTTAAAACTCACCCAAGCATAAAAGCTTAGGCAAAAATTATACTAAATAATATATAACAAGATATGTCATACTGAGATTATTTGTCAAATAAATAGAATTATAAGTGTTAAAAAAAATTAAAACTAAGATGTGAAATTAAAGATATTACATTAAAAAATATAAAATATTGTTAAATTTTTAGTCATTTGTTGATTGCCGATTTTCTTTAAGATTTCATCTGAATTTGAAAAAAATGTGAACTAGAGTTTTGTAATTTTTCTTAACTTTCTAAGTAATAAAAAAAATTAATTAAATTAAAGAACAAATCAAAAATATATGAACAAAATACTAAATACATAAAATCTTAAACTAACATTATACTAAGATGCTTAATATCTCATTGGTTAATTAAAAAGTCAACAATGTAAATGTTATAAATGTTTAAATTAAATCTTTGTTGAATATTATAATATTTCATAGATGAGATTTAAGCAAAAAATAAGCTAATTTTGAGAGTTTTTGTGTTGGCAACTACAACAACGCAAAAGTACATAATATATTTTATTAGGATAAATTCTATTGATAATAAAATTAACTAAATATACCTATCAAATGATGGATTGGACCAAAAGGAGGGAGAGCATATATTATTTTTATTAAAAGTATAAAATTTGTTGATTTTATGAAAATTTATAATTTTTAAAAAAATTATTATTATCTAATAAAATATTGTATATTCTTAGAAATAATGATTATGAATCCTAAAGAAAGAAGAAAATATTAAATAAAAAAGTTTAAATTACTAAAAAGATTAATAATATAATTTTATTACATTTATATTTAAATAGACCATAAAACAAAAATTTTATTATACATATTATGATTTTTATGTTAAATCATAAAGAAATATTATTATTTAAAAAATAGTACATATTAGTTAGTCGTTGGATTATTAGCAAGAAATTGCATTTTCAATTTGTTGTTGCATTGGTTTCTTTTTTTTTTTTTTTCTTAATAGATTTGTTGCACATATAAAAGCTTAGGTTAGGGATTTTATGATCATCCTTGTTGTTTCAATAACTAACACAATATGTTATGTTTAAATATTTAAGAATAATAAAGTTCATTTTAAATGTTACTCTTCTCTGACTATTATCAAAACTTATATTGTTGAATTATGAAATGTGAACCATGCTTTATCCCTTCCTTGAAGTCAAGAACCATCTCTACACATTTGCAAATGTAAATCCAAACAACTCATTTGGTGTCATCATCATAAAACCAAGTTAGCTAAACTTTAATACTATGGTTTTGTTGAATGGGACACCACATTGTGATGTTTGTTTTTCACGATTATGACAAACATGTGATGGGCGTTGTTGAAATGTTTACAATAACCATAATCATAGGTGTCATTTATATGCATGTAACAAGATTAGATACATTTTTTTGTCGATTATCATATTAAAATGATTTATATTGTATAAATATATGATAATTTTGTTATTACTATTGATGTGATTTTTTAGACATCCATAAATATGCATTGCACCTATAAAATGTCAATTTTTGAGAAAATTTTTCATGTTGTTTTAATATTTAATTTCTCATGTATATAAAAAAAAATATCTACACTCATAATATAATGACCACTCTTTCAGATTTTTTAAATACCTAATTAAAAGAAATATAAATCTTCCTCTAAATTTGTTTTTATATTTTATTTTAAAAAATGTTTATACATATAATAATTAGTTATAAAAATGATAGCTAAAATATAAATTTCATAAATATAATTACTTTCAGATTTTTTAAAAGCACTTGTTCTCCACCTAAATTAGTAAAATTAGTTTCAATCCATTTTTTAAAGTTATTTCTTTAGATAACAAATATCAAAATTTTAATATATTTTTATCAAAATTTTATTTATTTTTACATAGATTTGTTTTAAATACTCTTTCTAAAATTTCATTTAAAACCCACAAATTGTAGGTGAAAAATCATAAATCATATAGATTTTTGTTTTATTTTACCCTTAAAAGAAAAAAAAAAAACAAATGTAATTCGAGCGTGAAAGGAAGTGATATGTGGGGCCCAATAAGACATTAAATTAAACAGATGGAAACCAACTCGCCCGGCCCGGCCCGGCCCGTTTCCTAGAAAAGTGCAAGTTTTTGTTTTTCGTACGACGGTGGAGTCATGGCGCTTCGGCCGCGCAGCCTTTTGAAGTTCCGCCGCCTTTTCTCCTCCTCTTCTTCCGCGGCAAGTATTCCGCTTCTGTGGTCTTTTACCAATGAGGACCTTGGTGATGAATCATTAGTGGAGATCCTTTCTTGGGGCCGCGGCAGCTCGGGACAGCTGGGCGGTGGAAAGGAGGAGATCCGCTACTACCCGGCCACTGTTGCCTCGTTGCGCATTCCCGCCGGATTCTGCCTTTCCCCTTCCTCTGGTCGCCTCACAAATATCGAGTGCAGAAATGGTGCTGGTAGCTTCGAGGTCGGAATCTCTTGCGGATTGTTTCACTCCTCTCTTTTGGTAGACGGGCGGTTCTGGATATGGGGCAAAGGTGATGGAGGGAGGCTTGGATTCGGGCACGAGAATCCCGTCTTCGTTCCGACCTTGAATTCCAACCTTGATGAGGTTCGGAGCATTGCCCTGGGTGGTATCCATTCCACTGCACTAACCCGTGCTGGCGAGGTCTTCACATGGTCAGTTCTTGGAATTTTTTTCTTGCTTCTTTTTTTGTGTTCATGGAGTGGTTTTCTTTATCCAAATGCGGTGAAAATCATGCCTGATTGTCTGTTGCTTCTTCTTTGCATGTCTACTTTTTTGTAAAAAAGGTATTAGTTTAGTGCAAGGTCATTGCTGTACATGGTAGAAATTTTTCTGTATCAGTTTATTGTTTGAGTGGATAAAGAAACATAAGCTCTGTTGACTATTTACATCTATGAACGAAACCAATTGTTAATCTATTTCATAACCGTTTGTAAGTTTACAAAGCAGCTTTTGGCTTGTGAATTTTGAAAGCAGATCTCAAAAAGTGATTTTAAAAAATAGGTTTTTAAAAGAAGAGTTTTATATGAGATAATGAAAAGCATTTGACAAAAATGTAGTTTGAGATGAAGCGTATTTTTTAAAACCAAGTTTGAAACACAGCTTTCATAAGGGGCCTTACTTATGTGAGGAGTTTTTATTCGATATAGTAAAATTATTTCTAAAAAAAGAGATCTTGACTGTTGGATCAGGGATTGATGTAAATCATGTTTTCATATGAAATAGTTACAGCAGTTTCCAAACATTATTGTGTTCAGCGTTTCGTGAATTACTAAAATACTATCCTAGTTGCTTTACTCCATTTGTTTAACTTCCTTTCTGTAAGACACGGTTTATCAATTTCAAAGTGCAATACTATAAGTTTGACCTTTTTTATACCTACTGAGAAATGGTATCTGGTATATTTTTGATTTGAGAAGCTCATTCTTTGGCAAGAGTTGAGTAGGCCATAGGTATTATTAGTTTGGAGTTGCATTTAGTCAGGTACATGAATTGGAAGGCACCTGGGTCTGAAATAAGTTACTTGGTTCAGTATTTATAATTTCATGATGCTTTTTGATGTTAGTTTGTTGTGTTATATACTGATTTTTGTAGAAGACTATTATATTTATTCACACAGCAACCAAGTTTGTAATATCTCTCTCTACTAAATTCTTTGAATTTTTGTTGATGTTTTTCTTATTTTATTGAACGACATATTTGTTTAAATAGAACCAGAGTTGGATTCAGCCAAAGTTAAGTTGAATCAACCCAGAATTATATAACTCAAATCTACTCTAGTCAACTTCAATAAACAAGAAATAACTTGAAGGTAAACCTTAATGTTGAACTCAACCCAAAGCTAGCCAAAATCAATGCATAATTAGTTGATTCCACTCTATTGCACTTTCAAATTTCTCTCTTACATTGTCATCATCCTGCTCATCCTCCTTGGCCAACAACCCTTTCTCCAATGGCTCATCAAAGGTACCAACCTTTACAAGCCATTTTAGCCACATTAACATTGCTAATACTATTAAGGGTGGAGGTATGGAGTTCTCCTAACTTTCACTATCCTCTTTATGTTTCTCATCCTCCTAATCCTTGTCCACAAGCTCATAAGAAGGATCACCCTCAAACAAGCTAGGGTGTCAATTTGGCATTGCTATTTTACCTTGGCACTTGTGTGGTAGCTTTCTAGAGGAGAGGTGGAGGGATAATTTTATAATGGTGGGATGGTTGGATAGGAGTTTTGGAGATGGGTAAAAATAATGAAAAGTTGAGATGTATGAGAATTGGACTTTTTGGTGAGGGGTATATGAAGAGGAATTATATTCTTTGAATTACAAAAATGTGCCAAGCAAGTCAAACATTATGTAATCATTGTGACCTAGTAATAAGTGTTTGATATAAACCATTGCATATAAGTGTTATAATCAAAATGTTGATTTTGTGTAATTAAATAATATAGGAGTAAATAATCTCAAATTTGTATCTATTTCAATGTGGTGATAGCCTTCTTAAATGACCAATTATATTAGCATAGTTTATGAGGGTTATTAGCTTTTTTTTTTTTGGTGTAGACTACATTTTGAACTTTTCCTATAATATTTCTTAGTTGGTGCTCCTGAACTATTTTCTTCTAGGAGTAATAGATATTGTTGTCATTTATTTAGAAGATTAATAACTAGAAAAGAACAAACTTTTGAGAGTGTATTGTCATGGCTTTAAGATGTTGATATGTTTTTGAAACACAAATCCATGTTGCATTTGGAGAAAGAGTGCAATAATTTAATGTTTCTTGTCTTTGGTCTTGTGAAAGACTGACATTAGAATGGTTCCTCCTCCCACGCTAATGCAAAGCTTGATCAGTTACTAAGGAGACATTGTTATGATCTATGCCTGTGGGCTTAGATCATGTTTGATAGTCTTATGTTTATAGAAATCCATGTAGCATTATGCTTGGATCTTGTTATAACACTTATTTCCATTTTATGGGCCTTGATTTCATGTTTATGTGTATAGTGATGCTCATTGCAAGTCTTTTATGAATATATTGTTGGGTGGGGTACTATATATTGCAACATTTTACATCACTTTGCATTATCAAAATATCAAATTAGACATCAACTCTTCCAACTTGTGCATCAGCATGCTCAATTTCAACCCCAATATACCAAATCACATTCTAACGCATTTAGTCGCACTCAGATTGATGCAGGAAGAAAAGATTTGCTTGAGTATAATTATAGAGATTATGAAATATATAATGAACAAGTTGAATTAAACTAAAAAATTCAAAAACAAAATTTTATTATAAGCTCATTATATGAATTATGACAGAGAGCTATTTTTGGGTCAAAAGAGGTTTTATTGGTCCAATAAAATGAAAAATCATGCAAAAATTCAGAAGGTTTTAGGATAATGTTTTTTTCCTTCAAATAAGGTTTTGAAAGCAAGATAGAATATGTTGCTAATTTGAACATCGAAGAAAATCATCATTGTAGTTATTAGTTGTTGGTTAGCAATTGCATTTATTATAGATATTTCTTAAGTAATGATGTAAAACTCTATAAATAAATGAAATATTATAATAAATAAAAGGTTTTTGTTGATTATAGTTTCAGTTGGCACAATATTGCTTGGTGGCTTGATTGTAAAGAGCTTGTGGTTATTCTTTGGATTTATTTTGATGAGTTACTCTTTGTCTTTATTTTGTAACACTTTGGTGAATTTTAATCTAACCAAAACTCTATCCTTAACATTCAAATGCAACTTGCATTCCTTCATCTTCATTTCTTTTCATTTCTTCCCCTTTAACTATCTCTCGAGTATTTTTGGAACTGCTACTATAGAGCTTGCTTGGCTAAGCCTACACCGCTTGCGTACCCTCTTGTGTTCATCTACATGTTGCTTTGTACCCTTCGAGCTTATGTTACACCATTGTCCTTGCAACCATTGTTCGTGATAATTCACCCACGTATATCTACTTCCATGAGCGTCTATACAAATTTGCCTACGCGTTTGCACCTCACTCGTTTTGGCACACACATATATTCCATCCTTTTGCCCTATATTTTAGTTTATGCATCAAATCTAAGCACTAGCACCACTCTATGTTCCAACTCACATTGTTACAGAATGAAATATTAATTCTGTAGTTGCCTTTAACTTTTGAACTTAGATTCTCCTGTGTTAATTTTGGTATTAGAGTTTAGTATTATAGTATTTCATCTAATATATCAATCATAAGAATCATGGAGATTTCAAGAGGTTGTGCAAAGAGTAAACAAAATTTTATCATATACATCCTTCATGAGTGTATGGTAATTGTGGAATTTTCTTTTCCCTTTATTTACCCATGATCCAAATAAAAGGTTTGAGAAAATTAGTTGACAATATGGTGCAAATAACATATCAAAGTCAAACACAAATACAAACTCTTTCATACTTGACATGCAACATCAAATGAAAAACTTTGGAGCAAAATATGAACCCAATTATAAAACATTGTTTTTAACTATGAGCATACGCAAATAGATCCTTTTCCTCTTAAGAGATTGAGGAACAAGATGTCCAAAATCGTGTTTGAAGAAAGGAAGAGCATAAGAAGAAAGAAGATAATCATGGAGGAGGAAATTCTTATGTTCTTTATATACTCCAAAGATAGCTATTGCCATTACCATTATAGTAAGAAAACTTTTTTTGGAGTGGATGTTATTGATTCTATTGAAATTTCTTGTTCTAACTCTTCACAAGGGCTCCTTGTTAGGTGGAAGGCTCGACCACTCATTGAAGAACTGTGTTCGACACGAGGAACTTGACAAGTTAGTTGCACACTTGATGGAAGGCCGTTTGAATTTTAGTTGTATGGAGCATATTTTCTTTAGGCAAACAAGGGATCCAAGATTAAAGAGCTAGTTGAGCATGATTATAGAGATTATGAAATGCATAATGACTAAGTTAAATCATGATAAAAAAATTTTAAAACAAAATTTTTATCATCAGCCCATTACACGAATCATAAGAATGGAAGCTAATGTGGCCAAATGAGTTAGTGTTAGACTAATAAAGGAAGAATCATGCAAGAACCAAAGGAAGAGTTTTGGCTTAATATTATTTTTCTTCAAACAAAGTTTTAAAGTTGGTTTACTGTAGAATACAGTATATTGTCAAGTTCGACATCTAAGAGAAGCATCATTTAATTATTGTATTGTTAGTTGTTGGTTGGTAATTTCATTTATTAAAGAAATTTCTTATGTAGCGATGTAAAATCATATAAATAGATGAAATATTGGAATAAATAAAATGTTTTTGCCGATTATAATTTCTATTGGTGTAATCTTGCTTGATGGCCTGATTGACTTGGTAGCTACTCATTGGGTGTACTTTGGTGTGTGATTCTTTATCTTTCTTTCTAATATTTTGATGAGCATTATAAGTAATACTTTGGTGAGTGTTACTTCATCCTTTCATTTGAAGCTTTATCCTTGGTATTCACACACTTGCATTCCTTCTCGTCCGTTTCTTTTCATTTCTTCTCCATCATTTATCTCTTGGGTATTGTATTAATTGTTATTATAGAGCCCACTCATCCAAGCCTGTTCAGTGTGATCATCCTCCTGTGCTTGATTGCATGTTGTCAAATACTACCTTGCATAGAATTGCACCATCAGTTCTGCAATGACTATCAGTGCATGTTTGCAACCACCATCCGTGCTAGTCCACTCGTACACGTTTGCTTTTGCATGCATTTGTGCAAATCTGCCCACTGGCCCTCTTTCATTCAATCCGCTTATACACTTCTAAATGAAGTAGGGTGAAAGGGCCAAGAAGGATCCGAGTTCAAATGTTGAAGGAAATTGCATGGGTACCGCTCATTCTGCAAAGGTGCAGGTTGGTGCACAGAGTTGTGCTAGCACAATGATCAACGCGTTGACTGATGTGGTGGAGAGTTGGAATAGATGTGCAATGAAGCAGACATGCATGTGAGTACTAGCACAAATGATCGTTGTATTTGTGTGTGTACAATTGTTGCATAGGTGATGGTGAATGTGGGTGCGAGATAGTGGGTCGCAACACCCAATGAGCATAAGAGGGCAAGCACGTAGTGTTGGCCTAGCCAAGTGAGCTTTGTAGTAGCAATTGCTACAACACTCAAGAAAATAGTTGAAAGGGAAGAAATGTAAAGTAATGAAAGAGAAAGGAATGCAAGTTGTGTGTAAATGCAAGGGATGGAGTTTAGGTTGAAAAACTCAATAAAGAATAGAGAATGGCCAACAATTACCAAAGTATTATAAAATAAAAATAAAAGGTCATTCATCTAAAGAGTAGCTTCCAAGAATTAAGAGAGGTAATTGTTAGCTTTGCTTAGAATTCCTACACAATTGGTGCCAATGAATACCAACACTCATAGGTGTTGTCCTCCCCCAATGGCGTTGATACTAGGTTGCTATTTGTGAGTTATCATGTCCTTAGTTGTCTTATGTTGTATTTACAACTCCATTGTCTCCTTTGAATTGAGTGAAATAGTGATCAAGTTTTTGCATTATTGTTATTTTTTCATTGCCTTTTAGTCATTTTAATCTTTGTAAAGAAATGTAAATTCTCGTTGATTAGATAATTTACTATCCCAAAAATTTTATTTTTTTTGGCAGTTGCTCATAATTTTGTATTAAATGTTTTTATTATGTTATTCGTAAGCGAGCTAATATATTAGGATTTAATATTTTTAATTTTTATGTCAATTGTCTATTTATAATTAGTTAACTCACTAGTGTCGAGGATCATCAGTCTTTAAATGTTAAACTTCATGATGGACAAAATAATGTGTAAATTGTATGTTTGCATGCATATATGTTGTAACATATACAAATCGATGTAGAAAGTTGTCTAATTTTTTATAGATTTTTAATTTTTTAATAAAAATCTTTAGATTTTAGTTTTAACAAAATGTTTTTGAAAGTTTACTTCTATTTTTATATGTGGGAATTGGAGTCACCCAAGATGCAGGTTAGTCTCCTTTGGTAGCTCAAGGTTTGTTCTCATGGGTCTTTGCACCTGCATGTTATAATAGCCTTGGGCTTCACGTAGGTTACTTATATGTCATCATAATTACTAGTAGTGGTTATTTGTATTATGGTAGGTTGTTAGAACAACAAAAGGAAAAACATTCTCTTTCAGCTCTAATAACAAATCGAAGAATTATCTGACTTAACCAATAAGCAACTAAGAGTGCTCTAAACTAAAGTAGATGCCACAACTATCAATAGAGTTGCATCTCTTTAGGGCTTAGCACACTAGGATGTAGAGAGAGATGGAGATTCCATCACAAAAAAGGTTACATCTCATCCTCTTCCAAACTCTAGATGGTAAGGCTTTTCTATTAAGGATTAGGGAGCATAGTTGGTTATGCACAACCCTTGAGTATTTTGAATTTCATTGTCAAAGGTTGGATCATCATGAGATCTCTTGTGACAAGCCAAGGTGTTATAACCTATATTACTTGAGGGTATTGTGGATACTTGAATCATTGGTCTTATGGCATTCGTCATCCTAAGAGAGATATGGAGTATCAAAGGAGATTAGAGAGGACTTAGTTGATGACCTTTGAAAGGGTGAAGATTTACCCACCGATATTTGATGCTTGGTTTGATTTGAAGCTATTTGTTGATTGGCTAATGGATATGAACTAGTATTTTGATTGACAGCTTAAGTTAGATGGGATAAGTTTTAGATTTGTTACAGGAATTTGATTTATGAAGAAAAACCATTTTGGATGCATTAGTGAAATTGTTTGATAGGCTGGGACAGTCTCTAGTGGTGGTTGGGTAGAGATGAAGGAATCTTGAAAGCTAATTACCTTCCATTTTGCTATCATGATAAACTTCTAGGTGGGTTAGCTGCCTTTTGTCAAGGATTTATGAGTGCCTTGGACTATGTGTGATATGTTTTGATAAGCTTTTGTTTCGATGTCAAATTTTGGATAGCTCTTGCTACATGATTGCTCAATTATTGTCTAATTTAAGGATGCTTTGGGTTGTTGGGAAAGCTTCCATCAAGAAGTTGATTCTTATACAAGTGAATATTTTGACTAGTGATAATGTTATTATGGTCAAGGGAAAGAAAATTTTGGGGGAATTTTCAACCACCAAATCTACTTATGTGAAAGTCTAGATGCTACATGAATCTATATCTTTGACAAAACTTGTGAAACTGTTTTGAGGAAGATTCAAGAGAGAGTCAAAATGACTAAAAGGTTCCAATAGGAGTGGACTTTTGTGTCCAATAATATTGTGAAACTTAATTGTCATGTGTTGTGTATTAGCCACACCTAAGTTGACACATATGAAAGAGGATCACGATATTTTGCATTTCAAATGCGGTGATAAGACCTATGAGCTCATGATAAATAATGAGAATTGCCTTAATATTATTGTCATCCCTATGATCGGATGGATGATGTTATCACTACAAGCACATCCTTGGTATTACCATGCTGCTTGGATGGATATAACTTATGTTGCAATTATGCATAGGTGTCGTGTGATGGTTTATTCTGATGATTATTCTAATTGAATTTAGTATAATATCCTTCCTATGAGTGTTACTCTTATTCTATTTGGGCGTCCTTTGTTTTGTGATTGTAGAGTTGTTTGTTATGGTTGTTTTGATGTCTATGCTTTAAAATGAAAGAGAAAAAAATATTATTTTAAATCTAGTTAAACCCAAAGATCTTTTGTCTGAGAATGTGTAGTTGGCATTAATTTGAGCATAAGAGTTAGTAAAGTGAGTAAGACGTGGTGCTTGAAACTCTGAGAGATGTTTGGGAGTTGTTGAAGTTTCAGGGCACTTTTCTTAAGGAATTATCGGATGAGTTATCTCAATTGAGGTATCTAACATGTTATAGATTTCCAGGTCATTGCAAATTTTTCCACATTGTCAAATGAATCTTACTATACATGCTAAATTATAGAATACATGATCTGAAAGAAATTTATAAAAGAGAGTTTAATACATTTTGTGGTCTTGTACTCATTAGTCTTAAAAAGAGTGGTCTTTTACAGATTGTGTGAATAATCAAGCTATAAATAAGTATAGAATCAAGCTTCGATTTTCCATAACATAGCTTGGTGATTTACTTGGCCTAATGATCAAAGCAGTTATTTTTTTTCAAAAGATTGATATGAAGAGTTGTTATCATGAGATTTAGATGAGAAATTAAATGGAATAGGAGTTTGGGAGATGTGTGTAGTGTCCATTTGGAGAGCTTGTCACTAGTTGAGATGTTGTTTTGTCCAATGCAATACTTACATGTAACAATTTAGTAAATGGATCCACAGAAAATAGTCTATTTATGATAATCATGTGGCATAAACCTTATGGACCTATTGATTTAGTTGAGCTACCAATGTTATGTAGGTATAGCAAGTTTTTTTTTCATCTTTTATGCAGCATATGCATGATTTGTATACAGATATAAGGCACAAATTATACTGAATTATGTTGTATAAACCTGCTGGAGATTTATATGGTAGATTGGTAGAATACTCCAAAGGAGATTATGTTATAATTTATATTAATCTTGATAGATTGTCAGTTTGGATGTCTATTAGCCTTCAACTAGAAATATTGAATGATTTTGAGTGCTTAGGAAAATCAGTTCCACTGCATATGATTTAAAGTTGCCTAACAGTATGAGGATTACTCTAAGCATGGATATTTTAGGGTAAAAGCTTTCTTTTAGATTTTTTATTCTATTTTGTTTTTAAAAAAACATTTAGATTTAATTTAAAAAGAATGTTTTGAAATTTTACTTTCTTTTGGGAGTTTAGGAGATTGTGAGTCCTTGAAGACCTAGGTTAGTATCGTTTGGCAATTCATGGCTTGTTCTCTTGGGTCCTGAATTGCAACAAATGCATAGTGAATTGAGGATGGTTGGAGCATAATTTAGTTGTTTTGTAAGCCTTTGCAGCAAATGTAGTCATTCCTGGGCAAATGCTCCAAAGGAGGATTGGAAAAGGTGTGGTTTTTGGTTGACTTCTAGTTGGATATAATTATCCTTTGCTAGACCTTTCTATGAAAGAGAATAAGATTATGTGCGACTTACATAGCATCGTCACCTTCGTTTATAGAAGTGACTTTCTAACAAAATCATGGGCCTTGATGTCCAATGCGCTATAGCTCAACTTAATAGGCATTGTTGTGACACCATACAAGTTGCATTTTTTTTTCAATCCTCGTGTGCTATACATCCATCTAGAAATGAAAAATTCAATTAATTGTTAACATGAAAATTTTATCAACAATGAGTGTGATTTAACAATTTATTTGGTTGAAGTTGCAGGGGCTATGGTGGGTTTGGAGCATTAGGCCATTCGGTCTATCATAGGGAGCTTCTGCCTCGACTTGTTGAGGGTTCTTGGACTGGGAAAATAGTGCACCTTGCGACTAGTGGTGCTCATACAGCTGCTGTTACCGATTCAGGTTACAATCTTTAACCTTCGAAAGTTTGACTTTCGATTGTTATTACCTATTGGACTAATCTTTCCTTTAACATTTTTTATACAACAAAGCTACTAACCTTTTCTCCCAGATTGTTGCTCATTTTATTTGCTTCTTTTGATCATGTCTTGGATTTGTTATCTGCATTCTAATTTTATTAGTAGACAAGGATAAAAATACTTTGGTTTGATTGGTCACCATAAGGAGTATATGAATTGATTAGATCATTTTAATTTTACAATATTGTATGAAGAAGAATATCAGACTACAAATGGAATGAGCGTTGGGACACAAATGGTTGATCATACACAGTTGTACTCTTCATTTTGTAAGATGCTGTTTCTGTGGTTCAAACTTGCAATCTTCAAGTTGCATGACCAACAACTTTTTCATTGTCCCAAAGCTTCCCTTATTGATTTTCTTCCATCATTCCTTGTCTTTGATGCTATTAGGGTTCTTGCCATAAAATTATTTTACTGAACCCAGAAGTATTTGATCAATTTTGTTACAAAATTACATTGTGTGTGTATATAATAAAAGCAACGTTATAGTTAGAACTTGGATGGTCTTGAACTGCTGTATTAAGAAGTCTACTAATGAAATGCACGATAAGACTGAGCAATAAAAGGATCTTTAAAGCATTTGACATCTTGAAGCATTCCAGTTCTTTTGTGAAATTTAATTATATCATAAAATGTTTGGCTTATGTTTATGTTTTGCATCATGAAAAAGAGATGTTCATTGAATAGAAGTGGTCGAGGGTGTTGAAGAAAAGAGATGGAAAGTTAGTGCTGCTGTGGGGTGCAGATTGCTATTAAGTCTGATCATAGAGAGAATACATACAGAAAGATAACAGGTGGGCTAAATGATCATAGGAATTATGAGAAAGTACTGACTAAATTCAATAAGAACTTGGTTCAAGATTAAAATATGTTAAAGGTTGCCAACTGCTTGATAAGGAAAATAGATAGCACTTGTTTCACAACTTGTTAATCTTTCCAGGATCGAAATTATCTTATAATAAGGGACCCTAAAGAACCCATCTCATCTTTTGCCTCATGAAAAATTATCTTATAATCAGATTACCTCCAAATCCCTGAACTAAAAAACTCACCTTGGTTTCCCAAATTTCTTGCGTTAGGGTTTAGTTTCTTAGCATTTTTTATTGTAGATTGAAAAATGAAAGGCACATTAATTTCCTCAGCAAAATATATCCACAGTCAATTATAATGTGTGTTTATGCAAGTATTGTGCACATGTACTGATCCATCTGAGTGAAGGGTAAGATCATATCTAACTTTTGATTTGCTTACTGATGCAACTCCTTATTCAACATGATATCATACAATTCCTTACAGGTGAACTCTATACTTGGGGCCGAGATCAAGGCGATGGTAGATTAGGCCTTGGTGGTGGTGGATGTCCTGGTGAAGGCGGTGCTTTTGCAATACCTTCCAGAGTAAAGGCATTACCTGTGTCTGTAGCAGCAGTTAGTTGTGGTGGATTTTTTACCTTGGCATTAACTGCAGATGGACAACTGTGGAGTTGGGGAGGTGAGGGTTTTCTTCTTGGTTTTTTGCAGTAGTTATGCCATACAAAATATTTCTAAGTTTAATAGCACACATACAAGTTTAGGTTTAGATGCTCTTCTCAATGTCTGTATCAGGAACTCATCCTGTAGCTATTTGTCATTTTGCAAATAGAAGCCCTTAACTAAGATAATATTGTTACCCTTAACAAGTTCTTATTTTTCTTTTTATCCTTCTATGTCAGAATATTTTTTCTGTTGCAGCAAATTCAAATTATGAACTAGGAAGGGGTGATGACACTAGTGATTGGAGACCTCAGCCGATCCCTAGCCTTCAGGATACTCGAATCATTCAGATTGCTAGTGGGGGCTATCATTCCCTTGCATTAACTGGTATGTTTGCTAGGTTGATTTTGTCACACTGATTTCATGTTTGTTTGTGTGTCAAGCTTGATCTTCCCCTGCCCTATACATAACTGAATGTAGTACTGTTTCTAAGCCTATTTTCTTGTGCAGCAGCCTAATACTTCAAGCATGCTATAGAAGCTTGTTGCCCTTTGGTTTTCCTTGTCATGTGTGTGTTCAATTTATCTTCCGTGCTTGATGCTAAGGTCTAAGTTTTTTTTGTTAATAGATGGGGACTAGTGATGTTAAATATCACTGTTGTAAGAGCAGCTTAGACATCACTGTTGTATCATTCTGTTATAACCTTTTCCAGAAATGAAAGGACTCTTCTTCTATGTGCTTAGATGAAGGTGCAGTGCTTTCATGGGGCCATGGTGGTCATGGTCAGTTGGGTCATGGTTCCACTGAACGCCAGAAGGTCCCAACAGCCATTGAGGCACTTGCTGAGGAGCGTATTACATATATTGCATGTGGTGGTTCATCTTCTGCTGCTGTTACTGGTAATATAACAGCTGCTCTTTTTCTATCATCAAGCATTTATTTCTCTTGAAAAACTGATGATCAATTGACCATTTCTGTTCCATTACTATAGGAATACTCATCATTGCTATTTCTCATGTTTTCAAAATATTCAAATAAATTCTTGTCGTTATAGTTTTTGTTAATATCACAACTACATCATTAACACTTTTGATGTTGAATACCCATAGCCCATGATGATTTCTTGCTGACTCTAAACTATGATTTCATATTTAATTCTTTGTGAACAACTCATATTGCATTTACAATACCTATATGACTTATTTGATATATATCCCTATGTTTTCTGGGTACAACCCAAATTGTGTGAGGAATCAAACTGAGAAACTCGAGAAAAAATTTCCAAGTATTTTACCAAACAAGCTATTGAATACCCATTTCCCATCATGATTTCCTGCTCACTCTGAACTGAGATTTCATATTGAATTCTAAGGGTGTTGTGATACTTTGTGAACAACTCAGATAAGGGAGAGCTCTACATGTGGGGGTATGCAAGTGACAGTCAACTTGGTGTACCTGGGCTTTCTGAGGTGCAGCCGCTGCCCGTAAAGCTCAACTTTCTTACAGACAATCCAAGTCTGGGGTCCCATAAAGTGCTTTCGGTCTCGGTTGGTGCATGCCATGCTTTGTGCTTGGTTTTGAGGCAAATTTCTTGAAGGCAGTTATATTGCATTTATTACATTTCCAAGGGCTTAACGAACAAAACTGACAACATTCATTCTTCTATTTTTTTTTTTAATTTTTACAAGCAAATCAAAGTTGATCATGAAGCATGTAATCTCAGATTTGTATTCAATTAGTCTTTCATCACTTGTTTTCTATACCCTTTAGGAGAACACATTCACAAGGGTAAACAAATAAGATAGTAATTAAGATATTTGCCAGGTAGGAAGATAAACCCAAAATTATAATGGCAAGTAGAAGATAATTCTGTATACACATACTGATGAGTTATTGCTATGCCCTGAAGATTTTAGAAATTTTTCTTGCATGATGTTTTTGGCAACTAAAGGCATATGGTAGAAACATAAAAAAACAAGCAAAAAAGAAATTGTTTCTGACCAGTAGAAGCAGCTTTTATTACCACCAGCAAGGTCTGCTTGTATTCCCTTTATATCAATACCCGTTCAAGTTCCCAAAACATACATATTTGAGCTGCAACCACATTGCAGATGAAAATTAAGTTAACTGATCATACTTTGGAGAACATACAATAATCCACTTACCTCCAAATACTCGTCAATGCCATATTTGGAGCCTTCTCTTCCAAGGCCAGACTGCTTGAAACCCCCAAAGGGTGCAACCTATGTGACAAAATACATATTTTGTGTAAGAAATGAAATATTGTTATGGCTTTCAACCAGAAACTGAAACAACTTTATCGCCCATCATTTACCTCGGTCGATATCAATCCTTCATTAACTCCAACAAGACCATATTCAAGTGCCTCCGAGACGCGCCATGAACGAGGTATGCTTTGAGTAAATATATAAGCAGCAAGTCCTGTTCGACATAAGAACAACTAAGCTGGAAGCAAAAACTCCTCTGATGTGTAGAATATAACTTCTAACTAAAATCTATGACATGATTTAATTAGCATCAAATTGACATCAAATAAAAATCGCAAGATGCTGCAAAATAATGTGTGAAGCTCAACGTTTGAAATAGAAATGCTAACCAAATTCAGGAGATAGAAAACTCTAATTGTTAGCCCTTCGGAAGCAATTAACAACCATAGGATCTTTTCCCAAACATATTCCTTACCCATATTTCAGTTCATAACCTTGTTTTTGAATCTTCACAAGTAGTTATCCTCACCTAAGATTCTCCTTCTGCATATTCTTTCATCATCTTGACTTTCTTCCAAAAATTACCCATAGTTTCCCCGAAAAGAAGCTTCCCCAAATTCCAGTAGCACGTAACGGCCACTGTAGTTTTATCAACCTCCTACCTCACCTACCCATCTTTTATTTTGCCAATAGTTCCAATTTCAGCCTTACTTTACTCTTCCCTTCTTGTTTCTTCGTCCACATTTCTTCATCTATAGTTGTGGTTTCCAAAATTTGCTTTTGTCCCCTCTTCTTTGCACGAACTTTCTACAGTTTGACCAAGTGCCTACAAGTCTTCCTAAAGGCGGTTTTATAACCACATTAACTTCATCCAAGACCCGCCATGAATTGATAAAAAAGAAAATGATATGCAAAACGTTACTTGCATACACTACATATGGCACATAGCCACTGTGAAAACTTGATAAGCAAACTATTGCAATTCAAAACACAAACTTCTAGATATTGAGCTTGGAGATTTACTGTATAGCATAATCCAAGATCCATTGAATGATGGTTCCCTATACCATAAATTGGAGTTCTGCATCAAATGTTAAGATAAAGGCATGCAGTAAACCAACCTAATATCATGAAAGTTTAAAGCTACAGCTTCTGCTGTCTTACATAGCATGCAATTGCCCAAGTATTGTATCCATAGATTCTCTGCCATCTAATATTCCAGAAAAAGTTTGACTCCATAATTCATAAGAGGGCATGGCATTCATTCTAGTTCAATTTCAACAAATAACATGTTGATATAACAGCTAGCACAAAATATTTGATGGTAAACTATATGCTGAGTTATTGGTTATACAAAATAGGAGAAAATTTCTCGAAGTAACTATTACAAAATAACAAAGCCATGGTAAACTAATCACAAACACAGTTTAATTTAAAAAGAACCTGCGTTGGTGTCATTAGCTATGTGTATAGCCTCTTTTTCTGTTTGAAAACGCAGAAGAGGAGCAACTGGGCCAAATACTTCTTCCCTGCATGGAAAGATAAGCAATTAAAACAATTAAAAGGAATAATTTTTCATGGAGTGGTTATTCATGATATAAGCATTGCCACTTCATATAAGCTAAAAGCGATGAAGCCTATTAGTTTTCCCTTTTCCAGTAACGACCAACGTCATTTATTTAAGCTTCTTAGAAGCACATTAGCACAAAGCACCCATACAGAGAGCATTCACCAAAATTTACAGCACGAGCAATAGATGTCAAGTTGGTAGGACAAGTGGCTGCGATGGGTTTATGTGATGAGCAATATTTTGCAGCTTCAAGAAATTAGACGGACAAGTGGATAGGATGGTTCATGTGAAGAACAATATTTGCTAACAGCCTTATCTTGATCTTATATGACAATAGATCAAGATTGAAGCAAAAATATGATAAAAGAAAAGTGCTTATGATCATGTTTGCAGTTGATGAGTAGAACTTGATCTTAAGCATAACTAGGCATGATTTATTAACATTCAAGCTCAAAAAAAGGCAAAACCAACCATTTTTGTAACAAGTTTTTGAAATTTTGCATTAAATTATTACCCAATATACACATTCGTTGTAACTTAATTCACACGTGTTTTGTCATATACTTATACACAAAAATGAGCACCTTAAAGATGGATACTGCTAAAAATAATACTCAAATCCTAAAAATTATGTCATTAACTATTCATAGCTCATATAAAAAATAAATAAATCTCTTAAATACTCAATTCCATTAATTATAAATAGTTTAAATGGTAAGCTAAAAAAATCTCCCGTATATATTATCTGAGTAAGAAAATCTGACTTCTATGTATAACAAAAAAACTATAATTAGTTGAATCATTTTTCTTATATAACCTATCTAAATTTAATATTATATTGAAAAAGGATTATTTTCTTAAAACTTTTTCCAATTAATGGTATCAAAACTGTTTGATCAGTTTAAAAATCTCCAATGCAGAAACTTTCATTCCCTAACATTTTGTTTCAATTAAAGTGCACGTAAGACATCAAAAGATGACTATTGTTCATCATGAATTGAGACAGAAGCATTTCACAGTCAATTTTATGTTCTTCCAACCCAAAAGCAAATAGTTGCAAGTTAGACTGTCACACCAACTCCAACAAGTTTGACATAATTCCACGCTATGACGAAATGGGTTACCAACCTTCAACATGACAGATCAAGAAATTTAATTTTTTTCTTTACTCGACAAAAATTGTAGAGCTTAATGCCAGACTCACCATTAATAGAATATTGGGGTTTTGATAGTTTCAAACTCTTAATTATCTCTTAATAATTTCAAATTTAATAATCATTAAATCCAAATCACAATACATAAATTAAATGATAGTAATTTTTAGAAATGGTATCAATCCATTTTATTGATAATCAAAGGGAGAGGCGAGGCAGATTGTTTGACTAGAGTAAAGGCGATGCCTTAAGAAAACTAGACAACATATAACATTTAGGAAGAAGAGAATGTTATCGTAATAGAGTGTCTGATAAATTTCATGGAGCCTAAAATTGGACAATTATATCATTTATATCAAATAAAAAAAGAAATTTGAGATGTAAGGAAGATTTATTTTGACCTAGACAATATTTTGCAAATGTTTGAGCCCATTCCATCTTCCAAAATACTTGATAATGTACCACATTTTTAACAAATTATTTTAACACTCTCTAGAAATTATAACAAGAGAGATTTATTTTATAATATAAAGTGAAAATATCTTGATGATAAAGTATCATTACATTTTGAAAGATAAAAGAACACGACTAAATAATGACATAAGTAACAACAATTGAATAGTGCATCATAGAATGCAAAATGTCAAAAAAAAGATTGGATTTTTTATTTTTCACAAGTTTTAAATAAAAATCTTGATAGAATTTGTCTACATATTCTTGGCTCACCAATGTTGAAGGAAGTCTTCAACGAAATGAAGAGTGAGGAGAGTAGAAAAATAATTATACTTTTAATGTCTCAGAATATAATTATAGTTATTATATCTCATGGATCAATTTTGGTATCAAATCATAGTGAACACATCAAGAAAATGATAAGAAATTAAAACGTGAGTGCTCTAATAAACCTTATCACACAAAGAATACATGTTGGAAAATCCATGGTCAGCCAGTGATTAGAAGCCATGAAATCAAAGAAAAAATAACAAGGTTAGACATATGATAAAATACAATAAAACCCAAAAAATAATTTTACAGCAAAACTAATGAATGTACTTAAGAAATTACTAAATCTTCCAAAAGCTACTCAAGAGTCTTAACTTGTAATATCAACTCCGACTGCTCTTATAACTCGATGATAAACAAAGATTAACGTCATTCTTTCTCTCTTATAAAGGCTTAAGTGATAAATTGATTATAGACAAGAATGCTTTTGATCACATGACATGATCTATAATGAAGAATATGAATTATAAACCTTATAGAAAAGGTATTGAGATCAGTATAACAAATGAGTCAATAAACAAGACTGTAGGATGTAGATCTATAAAATCTTCTAATCTAAAGTTAAAAACAATATTTTATGATCCAAATTTGAAGTACAATTTACTATATAAAATAAGATAACAAAATGCTCAAATTTGAAGATAACTGACAATGCTAAGTAGTGCAATGGTCTTTACTATTTATTTGGAATTAACTCTCTTTAAAATCTAATATAACACTTGTTTTTCTATTTTTTTTTATTAAAATGTCAAAATTTGACACAATCAATTAGAACATAAAAAATTTGTCTTATTTGAAACATTTGTAATCTTAATTTTTATCAATATAAAATACTCTTAATCTCAATGTGATCATTGTGTTTTGATAAAATAATCTTGAATACATTACCCTACTAAATCCTAGAAATCACAAATCATCCATCTTATTCAAAGTAATATTTGGATCCATTTCACATAACAAATCTAACTAAGAGACATTGATTTGATACATTTATTGATGATCATAATCGTGTTTCTTAGGCATACTTAATAAGATAAAAATTAGAAATGAGTATTATATTTAAGCAATTTCATAAGTTTATCAAAAATATTTTCTAATCTATTATTCATATTCTACATATAGATAGTGGAGGGAAGTATTTCTCTGAAGAGTTATCGCAACATCTTATAAAGTATGGCATGCTTCACCAAAAATCATTTGTTTCCACCCTCTCCCATATGGTGTTGCAGGGAAAAAAAAAAACGTTACCTGAGGTAATAAGGTCCACCATAATTGCTAGCAATGTACCACATTTTTATATGGAGTTATTCTTATTTTAGCTTTTCTTATTAATCATTTTCTATAAAAGGTTTTTCAAAATAATACCCCTATTAATGCATTATCTTAACTTTTTTTTTTTTTTTTTTTTTTTATTTTTTTTTATTTTCAACTATGTTCAAAATATCTAACCTAACAAGCATAAATTTGAATCCAAGGATAATTGCCTTTTTTAATTATTCATAAACACAAAATGGCTACAAATGATATTATCTTTCTTTTGATGAAAATTAAACTTTTATCCCCAAGTCTCTCTCCAAGAGGAGAATAGTAATTAGGAAGACAAGCATCGAGTTCTCTTATTTTTATACCAATATCTTAGCCATATCAATCCTAGCCTACTATTACTCATAGGTTAAGGTGTTGAGTTTAACTCAAAAAATTACAACAAATCTTGGTTTACTCTAAAACATCAAAAGCTCTAACACTATACTAAAAATCAAAATCATTGGCAAATCCTTCTAATATAAACTTACATGAAGAAAAAAGGGCGTTTAGAGGATGATGGAAGAATAAATGACCACGATCTCCCAATTACAATAAAAAAGGATAACGACTTGTATTAGCATCCAATTTCAAATTATCGTGAATATTTTAAGCCAAATAATTTCAAAACATTTATTACTGAAATTGAAAAGATTAAAATGCCAAAAGATATTTATGAAACTCTCCAAAATTCAAATTAGAAAAATGTTTTGTTAAAAGAAAAAAAGACACTGGATGATAAAGAGACCAAAGTATTGGTATAATAACCTATATGAAAAAAGGAAGTTGAAAGTATAGAGAATTGTAGGAGCATGATATCTATACAATAGGGAGTGAATTGTGAGAATCACAAATTCAAATAATCTCAAGTAATGCAAAGAAAGGCTTTTATGATCTTAATGTCTTTGGTAAATTACTTCAGAAAATCTTACTTTTAAAAGCTGTTATATAAAAGTGCAAATGAAAATACACAAATTTGTATATGGTTCAAACCAAGCAAAAAACTATATCCACCCCCATCCAAAGGCTAGACTTAAACTAAAACCACTCGCTTTTATCAAAAAAGTCAATAGAAGTAAACCATACAGCAAACAAAATGAAAGTAAGCATATTTGTATATGGTTCAAACCAAGCCAAAATCTATATCCACCCCCATCCAAAGGCTAGACTTAAACTAAAACCACTAGCTTTTATCAAAAAAGTCGATAGAAGTAAACCATACAGCAAACCAAATGACCCATAAAGCATCGAGTCAAAACATCTTATAAACACTGGCCTAAATGAGCTTACAGCATTAAGCCAAATAACCTTACAAATCACAAGCTAAAAAAGAGCCTATAATCATTGGGCCAGAAGATCATACAAATCATAGCCAAAAAGCCTATAAAAGCAACCAAAAGACTAAGCAAAGCTCAAAAGAGAAGATCCCAACAATAAGACAAATGATATAATATAAAACTTAAAAGACAAAACTCTTATAACTAATACAATTTGATCAAGAGGCACATGATAATGTATTAAAATAATGAAAAATAAATTTCAACTTAGTTCAATGTAATGTGATGAAATGATAACTATAAATGATAAAAAAGATAAATATTAATGCAACTTTGATATTCTTCTCAAGTTGGATATATTCTTCAAGTAAAACTCCTTAAAGATGCACAATGGATCATTAATCTATTCTCAAGATTTGGATCCTTTTATATGTGCATTTGCAAACACTCCAATGGGCCCAATCATCCTTCAATGGCTAAAAAGAATCTTGAAATTCTACTAAACCGGTCGTTACAATTCATTTACTAATTGAACGTGCCCAAACCAGGATCATACAAGTATGATGCTCACAATATGTTGATCACCTAACCATTCAACTTTGTCCAATTAGGTCATTGCACTAACTAAAAAATGATCGTACTTTTACGACAAGACTATTTTTCCTATCCTCACAATTTTCATCTCTTGGGTTTTATAGGAACTATACTGGATGATAACGAAAACATACATGTACGAAACCCACATCAAATATTACCCTATCAAGTAACACGGTTATAAAAGTATGATAAGGAAAATCATACTATACAAGACATGTTAGCTCACTAACTGCCTAATTTATATTTCTCTGATAAAACAATGTCATACATGTACCATAAGGACCATTGTACTAAGAAAAATTAACATTTTTCTTTACTAAATAAGATCTGTTTACTTCTGCAGACATTACTTTATGATGAAGATTTGTGTGAAAAGTAGCAATAGTTTTGTAGTTGAGACAAAGAAAATTTCTAATGTACTCAAGGGTAATAAGGTGTGAATTTTAGATATAGAAAAAACTAGGTGGTTCAAGTACACATCAAGGGCTCGAAAAATTCACCTAGATATGAGCATTTCATTTGTTACATTGCCAATAACAGTAGGTTCATAAAATGTCATTCCAAGGCTATGCCTCTTCCCGCCAAGCACAATGTTAGCTCCCTGGTAAATGCAAAAGAATGACTAAAAATAAGTTGGAAGCACTATTTAAAATTCATACACTAAAAAAAATTCAAGAAGTTTATTTGCAAAAAAAAAAAAAGAATGGAGCTAATAAGTTGAACTTGCGTAACTTCTTAGATAATCTAGAACGTAACAATGTGTCCCAAATTCATACCTTTGAGGTAGCATCATTGACAAATCTTTCAACCTACAAATTCAAACTTTGAGCTTTATTCCACAAAAGAAAGGATTCCAAAGTGCCAGACTACGAATTGTGAAAAAAATAATCAATGAAACATAGAAGATAAATCATTAGTTGAAAGTACAACAAACCTTCTTAATAGCAGCCTCATTGATTAAAGGTCCCTGCCACAACAAAATATCATAAAGAATAAAGTATTAATCATAACAATTCAATTCAAATAAACAGTTTGAACTAAGCAAAAGAGAAAATGGTAGGCTTAGGTCAACGAAAACATTAGTGTGAACACAACTATTCTCTAAAAAAAATCAATCATGAATGACCACTTTTGCATGCAAAATACCACCACTAAATAGCTTAACTACAAGGCCTAGTCATAGAAATTTAAACTAAGCTAAAGCCAAAAAAATGAAATGTTACACAAAATGCCTCACCTTTTTTCCAAATAATTAAGTTATAAATAATACACAACACAAATTCTACATTAGGTATTAACAAAGAATACAAATTTGCAGTAGTAAAATAGAGAGATTGAGAGAGAAAGAGAGAGAGAGTAAGAGAAAAGAAAGATACAAAAAAGGAGTGAGAGGATTTTTAATATGAATCAAATTTTTTGTTATCCCTTTTGATTTAAGTATGAATTGGGGAGTGCAACAAGGCAGGCATCTCTCTTTTTCTGCATGTTGTCATTGGAAGAAGCCTCTCATTTTATAGACCATAAAAATCTTATTACAATCGTAACATATGCCTTGTTTGAAAATTAAATTTCAAACTTAGTTTTTTTTTTTAAAAAAAAAATCTTATTTTCAAGTTTTCAAATTTTATTTCTATCAAATAATTTTCATCAAAATGCCATTTCCTATGACATAAATCTTCTTTTTTTTAAAAAATTCATTAAAACATCAATCTCATTTTTAAAGTCACAACTTGCTATCAAATAAAGCTTTAATAAAATACTATAGACAAGACTAACACACACACACACACACATATATATATATATATATATATATATATATATATATGATTTCCTAAGTAACATAAAATAACAATAAAGAATAATTATTTATTTAAGTTAAAACACCCTGAAATGGAACATGGGAAATCTTTAACTCAATCCAAAAACACTTGTATTTATTTTTTCCACACAGACCTCCAAATTACCTATAATCCTAAAACAGCATGGAAGGGAAGGCAACACCATAAAACACTAAATTACCATTGCTATCACATTTTCACATATGGACAAGAAAAAGCATCTGAAATGGCAAATGCAATCAATTCTAAAAGGAACAAAACCTCCAAAACAAAACATTATGCATCTATGTCACTACAAGAAGCAATTCTCCTCTGTGCATGGTGGCAAAACATTAGTCATTAAGGCCTAAGATGTTGCCATGGAATGCAACAACTCAAAGGTAAAGAAACCATATGCAAAGAAATTTGAACATAGAATGCCTCAAAATGGATATCCAATCTCCAAAATGGAAGCAATGTTGTCCATAAAATTTATATTAGAATTTAGAATTACTAATATATACAATTTGTCCAAAGATAGTACTATATCAAAAGAAAAGCAATAAATGTTAAATGATGAAATGAATTCAACATAGTCCACTTGATCAAGAGAAATAGACATAGATAAAGATTCAATAGCTTCTCTAGACTCGAGAATAGGAGGCACAAGCTTAGCAAATGACTCAAGATAAAATGTTATAAATTAAAAAAGTTTCGACACAAAAGCAAGCATTACAATGTGACTAAGATCGATAAACATATAGACTCAAAACCATTAATATTTGTAAGCAAAATCATATTGAGAATAACATTCTCAGAATCATAAAGATTTATATCAGGCAAAATTATATAAAAAATAACTAAATAAATTTTAATTGTAATCTAATTAAAAATTCCTTCTTTCATTTGTGCTCCTGCATGAATTGGTATTAAAGTAAATAGTCGTTCAATTCTTAGTGATGAATATTTGCTTAATGTCAAAACATTTAGCTTACTTTATACCCATCTACAAATTTTCCATTAGCTTTATTTAAAAAAAATTGTTGTAAAGATACAAAGGGGAAAAATAAATTTAGGAAAGAAATTCTGTTTTCTTCTCCATCGCAAACCCAATCTCCTTGAATCATTATCACACTTTCATGCCTCCTGAACTTGCCACCCTCCAAACCTCCTCCAACAGCTCCACTGTCAAATCTCGCAAATCTAAACACTCTTCTCATTAGATTTGGATTTATCTCTCTTTAAATTAAGAATTATATTTCTAAAATGCCCAAATTTAAATCAACAATATCTTTTTGTTATCATCTCATGATATTTTAATTTGATTATTTTAACTCATATAGAAAATAGTCATCTGTCAACTATCTCAAAATAAGTAAAAAAATTATTGATCTTATGTGTTACTCTTATTATGCAAAATATGTAAAATTTAGTGTTTTATCTATGGATTGTGCTTTTGCCATTAATTATTGACATCCATCTAAATTCTCTCTTTGCAAAATACTTTCTTCTTTCATTTATTATTCATGAGCTCCTTAAAAATGTAATAATGTTGATTGTGTTTTGAATTTATTTTTTTAAAAATTTCAGATCATTAATTCTAAGCCTAGAAATCACTGATATCCATATTCTATCACCTTTCCTAATGATTCCTAAATTCATGTTATAGAAAGTTGTCTTTGATTATTTACCAAAAATTTATTGTGAATCTAATTTTTATGATTTCAAGCCATTGAATCAATTAGATATTCTTCTTCATAAAACTTCATTATATAAATTACATATATCTCATATTTGTGATACATTTACTCTTTTTTTTTAATGGCTAAGTTACATTATATTCATTGTAACTATAAGAAAGTTGTTTTACGAAGTTTTAATCATGTGAATAAGTCTTGTTTTACATTTGCAAGAATTAAAGGTATTGATGTTTGCAGAAAATGAGGGAAAATATTTATATTTTTTAAATTTTGATATTTCTTTCATTATTAAGCGCTATAGAAGGATCTTGTTAGAATCACAACTTATTAAACAAGATATTCTAAATTAAACAAACAAAAAATATGATTTCTAAAACATGAAGATAAAAAATGTTTATTTGTTCAGAGAACCTAATAAAACAATATATAAAATAATATAAACAAGGATCTTTAACTTATTATCCAGAAATGTTGAATTTAATTCTTCATCAAAAATAGAATAATATGCTCAAAAGGAGCAACAAATACCTGAACAACACCATCATTAAGCCCATTGCCCACTTGCAAGTTTTGAACAGCCTTTGAAAAAGCACTCACAAACTTATCATAGATACCTGAATTCAAATGTATGAAAAACTTCATGGCGGATATCCTAATGACAAATGACAAAGAACTCAAGATTATGAAAATTCCTCAGATGTAAGAAGAGAGAGAAAATCATCTTCAAGAACAAAGTAAGCATATCAATCAAGCCTTGAGCACTTTAAATGCAGTCAAAACATATAAAAATATCACCGACTATTTTGAAAGATGAATTTCAATGAACCTTAACTATTACAAATGGTAAATATACAATAGTTGTACTGTGAATGTATCTTAAACCCCATCCATTGCATATTGAACATCTTGACAGGAAAGGTTATTATAGCTTACCATATCTATAATGTGAATTTATCTTAAATCCTGTCCATTGCACATCAGACATTTTGCCAGAAAAAAGCTATAGCTTCCCAATAAGCCCCACTTATGCTAGCTATGCAGCAGAAACTCTTAATCCCAATATCTGGCATCAATTACATGATTTCTTTCCCACCATTGCATTATATGTATTAGTTATATACACTAAGTTTTTTCTAATAGCTTCATGTTAAACAATTTTTTTCATATTTTTTTCCCCATATTAAAAACATGAATTCCATTAACTCATCCATTTACAAGACACAAAGTGATTTACTTTCATATGACCAAAATTACCTAAGATAACTCTCTAAAGTTAATCCTAAAATAATACTACACTTAACTCTTCTCAAATGCCCTAATTTGTAATCATATACTTCTAAAAAATCACTCATTCATCTTAATACAACATTGTTAGCCTTTCCTCAAAAAAGTAAAAAAAAGTGAGCCTCAATGAAATTTATAAAATTATATTTAATCTTGAGAGGATGAGTTGATAATAGAACATGCTAAAAACACCTCCATTCATTAAACATTTTTGGTGATATCACAATCAACTTTCCTTCATTTTGGGAATAGATCCCAAAAGAAGAGATATATCATTTTTTTAATATTTTATAGCCTCCACTCAATATCCACACATCATTTGAACTAAAACGCCAACTATTATTGTATTCTATGCTTTTAGTTTTGCATTATAATATTAAACTCATAAGACCAAATTATGTTCTATAGCTCCAATTTTGTATTTTACCTTTCCAACCCCTTCCATAATCTTTTTGAGTAGACAATAATGAGTTATTATGTTTGAACATATTATCAATGTAATGAGTATGTTCATTAATATCTAAACTACACAGGTAAAATCTAAATGCTTTGTTTTGACTGATACTGAAATTAGATTACTAACATCAAGTTTTACAAGGACCTTGTATGTGTCATTGCTGAAGCCTAAAGAAACCTGCCTGCATCAATTTTCTTTCTCGTGCAGCTCAGCAACCAGTCTCTTACTATTGAACAATTGGCAAGCAGAACGACATGGAAGTTCATGGCCATGCATAAGCTTTCAGGTATACCAGATAAAATGTTGAGCAATATTTACATCTTTTTCCCAGATTTGATTATTAATCGTAGGAACTTTTTGTGACAGATAGCAGCTTTCCTTTCAACATATTTGCCAGGAACCATCTCGTCATAGTTCAGATATCAGAACAAACCTTACAATGCACTATTTAAATGTTTAGAGTAAAGGTGGAAAAACTCACCCTCTTGAACTAATATCCTGTTTGCACAGACGCATGTTTGTCCACTGTTGCGGAACTTTGCCGCAAGCTGCAGGGATCATCATGATTGACGTTCAAGTAGTGTAGAAGTTACCATTGAATTATATTAAGTAATAAATGCAAGCGTGTTTTTTTATCCTATAGTCCTCATCAACTGATTGGAAATGAGTGTGAATTGCTATGAACACCCAACAAAAAGTCAGCAAGCAAATTAGGTAAATTTGGCAACTTACGGTTCCTTTTACTGCCACATCTATTTCTGCATCGTCAAAAACAATACAAGGAGCATTCCCACCAAGCTCCAAGGATACCTGAGACCCATCATTGTAACTATAAAAAGTAAGCTTAAATATCAGTTATTCTAAACAGGACAACAGTCTAAATTTATGTTATGTGCTCTGCTAAAGTATAATAATTATGCTCTTTGTACCAGACAATTTAGATTATTGCTTTTCCTGAATACTACTTCTAAGTAACGAAGCCACAATTAGTTAAAATCTACATAGCTCCTCACCTGATGGTAAAACATGCCTGTGAACAACTATAAGTCATAATAACTGTTGATACTATATATCTGCCTATAATACGAAACCAAACGAACCACAATTGACCCGTTGATAAAACTGAGTTCACTACAATCTGGAGAATACATTAGTAAAAAAGCCCATAAACTAATGAGAAGATAACTCAATAAGTACTCCTCCCAACTATGGAATTACAAAATTATAAATTCATAAAACATTTCTATGAATTATGCTTCTTAGCAAATGAATAAATAATCAAAGAAATATAAGCAGTTCCACACGGAAGTTCATAGAAACTCTGAGAACAAACAAATCAAATTCTAACCAAGACAGCAATATTTTGTCAAATAATGAATCATCCTACTGCACAGATGAATCCACGACTTTCTAAATCGCCCAGCAGCACTGAACTGTCTATTTCAAAAAAGCACAATTTCTGTTTGGTGAACAATATTTTGGTCAATTTCTTTTTAATAATGTGCCATCCAGTCCCAAAAAAATCAATAGCATATTTCTAATAATCCCTGGGCTTGGCACAAGACGAGCTTGATTTTGTCTTGATGGGCTCAAGCCCATCCTTCAGGCCAATCAAACCATGACCACAGACTGTTTGGCCCCCAAACAAAACATAGAGACTGGCGAACAAGAAAGGCAGGACCACAACGGAAGGAGGATTGCCTGATGAAGCAAGGCAAGAAAATTAGAAGGCAAACAAAGCAAGGAAGTCATTGAATTTTCCAGATAGCAACCAGTTGGAGAGACGCCACTAACAAGACAAAGTGAACTAAGACGGCAAAAGAAGCTCGGAAGGCCGACCAGTAAAACTTGAATTCAGTAAAGCAAGGAAATAAACAGAGCATCGAAGCTGCAATGGGCAATGTTCCATGGCAGTGACTGGCAATGCTGACTGGGCAGTGATTGACAATGCTCAATGGCGGTGACCAACAATGCTTAGCCGCTGTGAGAAAATACCACTCATCAAGGACTTGAACACTGCAGTTTGCAAATGGTTTTGTGAGTAATATTTGTGGTCCCTGGCACAATGAAGGAAGTGACAACATAAGAATAGTATCTAATTAGCACTAAAAGTGTATAGGGTCTAATAAAGTATTTAATGGACAAGATTTAAAACTAAAAATCGTTAATTTTCTTAGAAAAACATTGCCATTACAAGCTTGGGTCTGGTGCCAATTCCTTCCCTAAGCCTAGTCTGGATAATAAGCAAGCTTGGATTTTGTTGCCTGGCAAGTTTTAACTGATATTTCGTGTGCTCAAATCCACCCAAATAAACGTTGGGATTGGTAGGTTTGTCAGGTTACCCATCCATTGAATAGGTATATTTGTAAATTACAATTTTAAGAGAAACAAATGCTTTCCAATAACTAACATTCAGTAACATTACAATATCTTATTACGAGTATGCAAAAGAACCCTATATCATACCACCTTAAGGAGAATCATACATAAAGTCTAATACAATAATAGCTTACAACACCGGAGGGAGAAGCATTCCCCAGATCCACAAAAAATTGGAAAAGATTGCTGATTTAGTAACCTAGTTAGCCGCAACATTGCCTTCCCAATATACGTGCGAGATGCAAAAGTCAACAAAAAGACAAATAGTACAGTGAGCTTGTAAACATTCAAGTAATAAACTGCCCATAGTAACAACCTGCCAAAAGAAGATGGATATTCCAACCGTTGAGTCACTTCAATGCAAATACTTCATTGAAGTGGAAAGCAAGTGATCATTAGAAAGTAATAAACTGTCCAGATTAACAACCTGTCAAACGAAGATGGATATTCCAACAGTTGAGTCACTTTAATGCAAACGCTTCATTGAAGTGGAAAGCAAGTGATCACTAGATTGATTGTCGTAGTAATAGCATTGAAGTCTATGGCAAGAGGTGCTACAAAGTATTCACCTCTTCTGCAAATGAAAAGAGGATGACCAAGGTGATTTGGAATGACAATGCTGATGCCTGCTTGACAAAAGGTGATTTGTAATGATAGACGATGACAACAGTTCATAGACATTGTGTAGTTAGGTATAATCAATTTCCTTCTCATTTTAATGAGCATTGAGCAGAAAATTCAATGTTCTAATGTAGAAGAACTGGTAGCAAATCATTTTTACGATCCATGGATAGCATAAAGAGTCAATTTATATTGGATATAAATATTATTCCTTAAATACAAATTAATAGGGAAAGAGATGCTAGTATGAAAGAGGAAATGAAAAATATCTGACTAAAATGATCGAATAGAAAAGATGTCCTCGACCACCTCCAATTTTTTCAAAACAACTTTCTAGCATGTAGACACAATGGAGAGTGGTCATTCCAATCTCTTATTCTCTATATGAATTGGTGGTGAGAAAAACTAAAATTACATAAGGATCGATAAGTGAATAAACAACTCTCTTTGTAGAGTCAATCGGTGAACATGAAAAAATCATCAAAATGCTCCCTAATTTAATCAAATCATTACCCACTATTAATTTTGGCATGGATTGGTATCAAGAGCTTGAGTAAGAGACCATTTTGTTTTGAGATGATGCATGGATGCACCTAATGATTTTAAATAAGCGAATAAAACATTACATCAAATCTAGATGAAGGAAGACTCATCAAATGTACAACAAGGTAAGATTTGGAAATATAAGACAATAGAAAATCACAAACTAGCACCCAAAGAAAAGGGAGGAGCACTCAAATGATGGGATTAAAATAAATCAAACCAAGGAATTGTAAATCATGCCATTTCATGAAGGTATATGCAATGGTTCCAAAAGTCCAAGACAAATTGATATGCATTTGGAAATGGAAATACAAAGTATTTACATGTGTCCAATATCATTAGAAGAAAGAATAAAATCAAGGGCTTCAAGATAAATGGACCAAAGAAAGAGCAAAAAAGGCACACATTCGAGGTTGCTTACATAACCTTTTCAAGGGTGAGAAGGACAGGGTAAAACTTGCATATAATCATGGTTTTTCTATCATTTTTAGAGACTTTTTGTTAGGTCTTTAGATGCTAGAGGAGGTTTTGATGCAACCAAATACATGCCCATGAAAAGCTGTGGACCATGATGGCTTTTTGGCAAGATTTTACCAATAAGCTTGGAGTATGATGGTGGATAAACTATTGAAATGGTATTTTTTTATCGAAGTGTACTTCCAAAGGCTTAAATAAAATATTGTTTGTTTTGATTCTGAAAGTGGAGGCCCTAAAGGAGTGATCCAAAAAAGGTTGATCCTTACTGCAATGTCATAATCAATTTGTAGCTCCAAATCAATCAATGTCTTAATCAATTATGTGCTAATTGGCTTGCCTTGTAAACTTATTGATCTTATCATGGCATGCATTACACTTCAATTGGCACTCTCTAAAATGGAAATACCATAGGCTGGTTTAAATCTTCTTAAGAAATAAGGCATGGGGATCCCCTTTTCCCATATATTTTTGTTGTTTGCATGGAGAGACTAACCTTTATTATTTAAAATGATATGAATTTGGGTGCATGGAGATCTACAAAGTTTATAAGAAAGTGACTAGATATATCTCACCTCCTATTTACAAATGATTGTCTTATAGCTTTGCTAGATCAGATCTATATGATATTTAAATGCCCAGTAAGGGGTTTGGGGAATAAAGAACAAAAAAGGATGATATATTTTTCAAAAGGAAATGTGACAAGAAGAATTGAAGAGATCTGCATCTTCCCCGGGCTCAAACCTACATTAGGCATCAACACATGTTATGAATTCCAATTTCAAAAAGAAAACTCACAAAGAATAAGTACACATTTACTATTGATTCAGCAAAAGAAAAGCTAGCAAATTGGAAAGCATCAATCATGTATTGAGACAATCAGGTTTATTTGACCAAGTCAACTCTTTTGAGCCTTCCAACCTACATACTGCAATCCGTTGATCTACCTTCACGTGCATTGCAAGCTTTGCAGAGTGTGCAATGACTTCATAAAGGTTGGTGGCAATGGCACAAGAAAGGAAAGCTTAATGAGTTGAGGCAGCATGTGTAAACCAAAGGAATAGGATTGTTTAGTGATCCAGAACACTGGATTGTAAGAAAAAATATTTTCTCGTGATGCATTCACAAGGAATGACTAAAAAATGTAAGTTGATGGGCAAAGGTTCAAAGAGATAAAATACAAGAAAGGGAAACTGTGCTTCAACGAGTGGATAGTTAAGAGCTCCCATTCAAATCTTTGGATTAACATTTGCAATGCTAGAAAATGAAAAGTGGACCTTAGAAGAAGGTACAAAGCTGCTGAGTGTAAGACAATTAATTGAATGCCCTAACCTCTTCAAGATAACTTCATTGGAATCTCCTAATGGACAAACCTAACACCATGGTTTGCAGTTTTGTCGAGGGAAGAGCAGTGGGAAAAGATGTGCTGGAGAGGTATTTGCCTGTAGTTATTTGCAACTAGAACGTCATGGAATAGACACCTTTACATGGTGAGTGACAAGAAGAAATAAATAAACTGGAAATTTCCAAAAAGAAGAGAAATTCGCAATGAAATCTATGGAACTCTTATCAGATAGCATGAAAAGTCCCATGATAGAATGTGGGAAGCAATTTGGAAAGTGATGATTTCAGAAACGTGTAAATTGTCTAGGTTGATATTATTGCATGGTGAACCCTTGATATCTTAAGTAGCTAATCAGAGTGTCAAAAAAAAAAGCCCATATGCCATTTGTGAGGATTAGACAGCAAAAATCAAGTGTATTGCCTTGAGGATTGTATGAAAACTCGTGAGGATTAGTGCAGTTTGCTGTCATCAAAATGTAGAACATTATATGGACGACAGACAATGACTATAAAAAAACCTAAGCCTGAATGTGAGTGCGAATAGGTTGAAGACTAGAAGATTGATTCTATAACTACCATTTACATTTTATGAACATGGAGGAATATGAAGATTTAATAGAGTGGATTAAAAGGCCAAACGATTGAGTGAAACAAGAAACATGTTTTTGAATAATCTGATGATTTGATCCTCGGTTTCTAAAACAGTAGAAAAATGGGAAAAAATGAAACTTCATAGTATAGAGTAAACCAAAAGAAGAATGGATCAAAATCAATGTTGATATGGCAATCAACCATTGCTTGGGTTAGCAATGGCGGAGAGGATCATAAGAGATCCAAAGGAAATGTTTATGGGCAAATTTTCTTTGAAGTAGAGACAAACTTCAATGTTAGAGGCTGAATTGTGGGTATTAATCAAGCAAAAATTGGAGATTTCTTACTATCAAGAGAGTGGATGATTGGAGGTTAGCATAAGTAGAATGAAGAGAATGATAGAATAGCAAGATGGCTGAGTGGCTCTCAAACAACAAGATTTTAACATGATCACAAACACAGAGCCTCATGAAGTTTCTCTACAAAAGAAAAATGATTCAGCACCTTCAAGTTTTAGTTACTAAATTTGTTTAGGTCTAAGACCCCATTTTCCTACCAAAAATACAACTTGAACAAAAAACTAGTTTGGCAGTCAGCCTTTAGAATGGAAAATCCACAAAAAATGCTAATCAGCATAACCTAAAATTCAAAACATGAAATAAAGAGAAAAGTAAAATGAATGTCAACCGTAGTACCAATATATCAAATAATAGTTACAGATGTTATGCTTCATAAATTACCTTTTTAACAGTATTTGCTGACCCAGCCATTAGCTTCTTCCCAACAGCAGTTGAACCAGTGAATGTAAGCTTTCGCACCTAATAATGGACAACAGTAAGCGACTTTGTGCAACCACAAAGCAAGATGATTGATTAAAAGAAAATATAAAACCTGTGTGCTTTCCAGAAGAGAATCACCAATTTCAGAGGCATTCCCCATTATCACATTTAAAGCCCCCTAAAAGATGGAGGAGGTCAGACAAATATTATCTTCTATAGGCGTTCAAATCATAAATGTTTAAAATGATCTGAGTTAAAAACAGAATGTTAAGAGTTAAACTATTGCTATAAACTTCCCAATGGAAGTAACAACACATTTCGGTTCAACATTCTAAGCAGATCGAGAATGTAAAATGCAAAGCAGAATGTCAATTTCAATGGAAGCAGTAACATTTTAAAGAAAAATGCTTGTGATTGACATATAAATTTGATTGCTTACAAGAAATCATTTGCTGATAACAAAAGAAAAATAGGAGCTTAAATAAGTCTTGAATTCACTCAATCATCCTATTGCTTGATATAAAAAGTTGCACGAGCAATATGATCTCAAGTAGGAAAGGTAAACATTAATTCGGTGCTGCAACTCTGGCATCAGTTGTAATTAGGCCCAAACTTTTGTCAAGATGCTAATGGCCAAAATGGTTTCTTTGAACACCAAGCCTTTAGCCAGTAAAAGTTGTACAAAAAAAAAAAGAAACATTCCAAAGCATCTGCATCTCAATACATCTTACACACAACTAAGAGCAAGTTGGAATTAAATTCAAAACTAATCTCCACATGAAAACATTGACTTGATGCTACAACTACAATTTCCAAACCCACACAGCCTCATCTCTTATTAAATTTTATATTATAAATGTGCTACTATAAATGAATTTTGATTCCAACCCCATGCCTTTATTATATTCGAAGTAAAACACATCCTATTCATTTGAATTGGCCCAAGGCAAATGCATAATCCAAAATAGTAAACTAAGTGTGCATAAATTTTGTACCTTGTCCTAGTCCCAAACACCGTTCTCCTTAACAAGCTTTGCTATATGAATCAAATGTTCCACTGCCATATTGATACAGGTGGGCCACAAAATAATAGAAAGAATGCCAAACCAATTATCTAACATGAATGAGACTTGCTTACCCTCAATAATCTGCTAAACCATCTTAAGCGTTTAAGATACCATAATACTGAGTAACATGCAAGTATGCGAAGCACCGTGTGACATAAAAATTATTGTCTATCATACAATGCTTGAACTTGAATGCCTGAACCCATAGACCGCCTTCCTGAGCCATAACCTGCCAATAATGCTTGGCAATAAATGCTAAATAGTTGTTTGACAAATTACAAACTCCAAGACCTTCACAATCCTTAGGAAGGGAAACCAAATTCCAGCAAACATGATACATAGTTTTTCCAATATTCAAACCACTCCACAAGTTCCGACATATCAATTTCTCTAACTCATTAAGAATACTTTTCAAAATTAAAGAGTGGGCTAAGTAAAATATAGGAACAGTAACAAGTACATAGTCGATCATAAGAATATTCCCCTCCATCGATAGAGATCTAATCTTTCATCTTGACACAATTCTCAACTCAATCAATTATAAATTTGAAGTCTTTTTTTTGAAATTTAGTTGCCTAAATATTTCTATTGAGCAACTTGACTCATATGTAACTTTATTACTATTATCTTCCTTTGCTAGCATTCCATCCCTTGTAAAACAATACTCTGGGTTTGTTAAGATTTTACACATGTGCTTAGCATGCTATAGGAAATACAAAAATTCTCAAATTTTCCTAATTGTGCTATGTACCTTAGGCCCTTATTTAATATTATATTTCACACCTAAGGAAACAGAAAGAAAGACATAAAAGACAACTAGTTGAGGAAAAAAATTATGCTTAACTTGAATTGTGGTGTTTTAATGATTGATTCCTCTCAGTTAAATAACTTAATACTTAAAAAGATAAAATTTGGAAATATCTGGAACCTAGATGCATCGATTCCATTGATGAAGAACTGATATTAAGAATGAGTAGATTCTTGTATTAGTAGGTATAACTACATTCCCAAAGAAGGTAAAGTATCCACGACACAAAAAGTCTAAATAAGGGGGAACAAAGATGGAAGATGCAAAAGCAATGTTGAAGCGTATTATATAAAATGCTAATTGGATAAGCATCCGTACAATTTACAAAATGATTTCCGATGTAACACTGCCTTAGATGCTCCCCCAATTAATTTACTAAGCAATTTAATTGGCAACCACTTATGAAGAATTATGCTTCATTAATTCTCAGAATTTGAAGTGATTTCTGTTAAAATTTGTATCAAATGACTAATGTCTCTATCACTTTTATTTCATGTCAGACAAAAGAATGACATCTCCAACTTTGAACGTAGGCCTCTAAAGTTGCAGTACACCATTACAAGTTCCAAAAATGTTCCTGACTAATTTCTGCCACCTTCCAGGTCATTTGATGTTACTGTCGCTTATGTCAGGGAATAGTTATATTCAAGGATCAAATCGTATCAGAAATAATGAATCAAGTTGTTAATCAACCAATATTTATTGATAGCAAATTAGGGCAAAGTTTCTCTATAAATACTTAAAAGAGCAACTTCAAGGTTTTTTTTTGAAGTCACAGGTAAAGCCGGTATAGTAAAGGATCAAACTCAGGACCTTGACAGCAGTCCCAAGATCTTTACAAACCAAGCTGCTGGTTGGCACCATGGTAATTTGTAAGTTGATCAAACCGCTTTAAATTGCGATATTCTGCTTTCCAGAATATTGAATATTTGATCCTTATTTCTATAACGTTATGAAGATAAACAATTTAACTTTGTTAAAATTGATTTTTAGGCATGCTCCCTTGATGATAATACAACCTCCTCACAACAAAAAAATCAAGCTTTACAACAGAAGAAATCACTTTGCAGCATAATAAAGAATTTGATTTGCTAAAAAGCAATATGAAAATTGTAGTGTAGATCATTGCATTTTTAAGTATGAAGCAGCTAAACAGTCCTGTATTGGTAGTTCAATGCATTGTATAGTTAGCAAAAACATGGTTATTTCAACATTTACAACATCATAGATGGAAAACTTTTCCCAGCCTTCGGCTCAATAAAATTTCTTACGGCATGGAGCTTGTTATGGGAAAATTTGAGAAATTACAGGTGGTATTCCAGCTCGAAGTGCAAGTTCAGCTGCAGCCAATGCTGTCAAAGGCGTATATTCTGATGGTTTAACCACAACAGTGCAACCAGCAGCAAGTGCAGGTCCAACCTGAAACCAAATAATGAAAAGATTGGTTGAGAGAGTATGACAGATACCTAAATCTAAAAAAAGTGCTGTTAACACTTTGAAGAACCTTTCGTGTAATCATTGCCAAAGGAAAGTTCCATGGAGTAATTGCTCCAACCACTCCAACAGGCTGCACTAAAATAAAAACAAGTATAAACTAGTCCAAGAACAAAACTTGAAGATGTTCAATTTACCCAAAAAACCAAACAAAAACAAAATATATTTTTGTTAATAATTGCTTCACAGCATATATTGTATAAGAATACCAAAGGTGAAAGACAAAAGGAGAGTTGAAGAGGGAAAGGAAAGCGTAGCTCATATCATCAGCCTGGGAGTAACAAATATTGCATTGAAACAGGAATATCCAGAATCTACAGCGGGCCAGGACTATTGACCCAAAGTATTGCATAAACATTCATAATTTTGGATAAATACAAATCTGCAATGGATAACATAACCAATGGTGCTTTCCTGATTGTTATACTTGTTGGATTAACCACTATGGATTATTTATCACCTTTTACGTCTAGCTCCATTTGAGGATGATTTACCATTTATAACTTAGAAAACTACAAAAGGAAGGCAATTCTTCATCGCTGCCACTTTAAAATAAACCATTTGGCCAAAGAAAAGATTGACAAAAATATATAATTGCACACTTTACCTTGAAGAAAATGCTTGCAAGTTCTCATTGCCTACAACTACAAGGAAAAAAGTTTTCATCCCAAAGGGAATTCTTTTCCAAAAAGATGGAGCTTAAATTCTGTTCCACACTTCACTGAATTATTCAAGAGGTTGCGTGTCGATGAGGAATAAATAATAAAACTAAATGGACTTGAATAATAACAAAAATACACTATTCAATCCTGTTTTTGCTCAGGGTTTTGGACTCCCTACAAATGATATTATAGATGTATTTAAAAAATAAACTTTGCTGCCAACAAGAAGCACATAGGGTGCAAATGAATCAGAATTCAATCAAAGATCCATTCAAAGCGGGCTTAGGTTTTCTCCTTCTAACTTTTTGTCTACTCTTTGCTGTTGTGATCAATATTTTGCCCCAGATGCAGACTAACGTTGACACTGATGCTCCCTGGGAAAAGATGAAATATGCACAACATTGCTTTAGATAGTCAACAATAAATGTAGAGTAGTTCAACCAATATGACATGCCTATTATGAAACTGTGTTAAGACGGGCATTTCTGGGTATTGCTTGTATAATGGAAAGCAAAGAAGGGAATCATATCATTGCCCCCAAGTAAGTGAACAAAAGGTTATTAAACTCTGGATGAATTCAATGTTGGTGAAGAGTTATGGATTTCAGCAATACAGAAGGGCCAATTACAGCAATGGTAGAGAAGCCGCATGAGATGGTGGAGAATGGACAAGCAAGTTGTGGTTATGAAGAAGCCGCCAAAAAAGGTAGGGAAAGGAGCATTAAGGCAGTTGCCAGTAGTTTTGGCAGACAAGTAAAATGATAAAACACTCTAGAAGAGTGATTGGTCCAAACATAAATTATTTGTCTATTTTAACAAACTTAAGAGCTGCACTTAACTTTTTATGAAACCCACAAAACTAGTTTTTGAGTTTAGAAACCTAACTTTCTACAAATACAAAACAAGAGGGGCATATATATAATTTATCCACAAAAATAAACATAACTAAAGGACTTGGATCAATCTAAACAAATCAAAATGGACAAATCTAGAAAATAAGATCATCAATCACAAGAATCTTAATATCCATTTTCATCATCCACTATCCACCAAATATCATCTCTCCTATATCTTAGCACTATCTCCTTGTCTCTACATCTTTCTTCCACACAAGGCTATTAAGTACCACTAGCAAAGGAATTACCTGTTTATGATGAAATCTCCATTGTTGTGTTTTTTTTTTTAAATATTTTCTCCATTATTATTGCTCCTCCATCTAGGAAACAAGACCTAATCCCAATTCCCTAATCTATGAAATAAGACTATTACTTCCAATAGTTTGGATATCCTTTTTCATCATCCATCATCCACCAAATATTATCTATCTTCCATCTTACTATATCTATTTATCTTTACAGTTTTGTTCCATTCATGGCCATTAAATGCCAATAGCAAAGAAATCACTTACTTTCGATGAAGTCACCATTGTTGTGACTTTACCCTTTTGATATCTTCTCCATTGTTATTCCTCTCTTTGAAAATTAGAGAGAAAACGTCATTTTCTTTGTCATTTGTGTAAATGTCAAACTTACATTGTTTCCTCTTTTATAGTTCCATCTTGATGCTAACAAACCTTTTGAGAGACAAAATATGATAACCTATATTTTTTTTCTTTTTTAAATGATGTGTTTAATATGAGCATTTAATCTTTAATATTTTGAAATTTTAATATGAGTGTTGTGCTTAATATTTTACTTATAAACTCTTTTCTTTTTAAAATCAGTTGATATTAAGTCCTCTCTCTTGTGGTGATGCCAAAAATTAGGGATTCTGGTTTTTTTTGGGAAAATCTCTCAAGCCAGGTTTGAGAAGATTCAAGTGAGATCGGGAGCTCAGCTAGAAATTCAAAGGGCAAAGATACTTTGAGAGGAGACAGTGAAGGATAAGGGGAAGAAATACTGTTGTTTGAGGGAAAAAGAGAGCCAAATGTGAGGAAAGAGATGTAGTTGGCTGTTGAAAAGTCCATTGAAAGTTTTTGTGAAAGTGGAGCAAAGTTTGATTGTCTTTAGGAGCACTGGTGTTGAACAACTGAGGAAAATCAAAGAAGGTTGCTGCAGCTGCACTAGTAGCTTTGTAGTGTTAGAAACTAACAGATGTTATTCAGGAATCCTTTGAGCAGCTTGTCGAAGGTTTAGTTGTTTCTGCTGTTTTGGAGAGCTCTCAGCAGGGTTCTGCAGCTGGTTTTGGCGATAAAGGAATTTAGGAAGTATTTGATTTGAGTTGTTGCTGAAGGAGGGTAGAAGTAGCGAGTTCAAAGAATTTTATTTTTGTCCAACTCAATTAGAGGTGAGTGCTATAGATGAATTCTGCTGCAACGACTAGAATCAAAAGGGAAAAGCTTAGAAGGGGTTGTGTTTTGTGGTTGCTACTATAACAACTCGTTGTCATAATCATCTAAAAGTACACATTAATTTTCGCATTTTATAGAATAATTTCCAGTTAGAATGTAAATATAAAATTTAATAAGGCGAATTTAGCGACGAAGTTTGCTTCTTGTCGTGCAATTTTTTGGAGCCCTAGTTAATTTGTAATTAATTTTTGAAATTATATACAAATAATATTAAAATTAATTAATTAATTAATTAAAAAGAAAATCCGGAAAATAAATTTCCCGAAAACCCTTTTACACATGATATTTCTCGCAGCTTCCCCGACGCAACTAGAGTCGCAATAGCGGCGATTTAGGGGCAAATCGACAAAGTTCAGTCTCCGAACGACCGTCGTGGAGGGGATTTGACAGGATTTCATGATTGTTTGTGGATGATAATTGACAGGCTAACAAAGTCTACGCATTTCTTAGCAATAAAGGTAACATATACAACTAAAAATAGCTCATATGTTCACAAAAAAATGTGAAAATGCATAGTGTGTTGAAAAGAATTGTATCAAACAAAGATCCAAAATTTACATCTCATTTATTGCGATTATATATTCTAGACTTTGGAGAAGATTAAGAGTCATCTTCTCTTCGTAAAATTTACATACAATAACAACTATAAAGCTACTACTGAGATAGCTTCTTATGAAACTCTATATAAAATAAAATATCAATCTACATTATGCTGGTTTGAGAATAGAGAACGACAGATTATTAGGCACCATTTTGTAGATGATGCTACAGAAAAAGTGAAGCTAATTAAAGAAATATTAAAACAACACATTATAGACAAAAGAAATATTTTGATATTAACCATAAGAATGTTAAAATCTAGACAAGTGATCATGTGTTTATCAAAATCAACTCATTAAAAGGCATTTTTAGATTTGGTAAAGAAAAAAAATTGAAACCAAAATACGTTGACCCTTTCCAAATTTCAAAAAAGATAAGACATGTGACTTACAAAATTATTTTACCAGTGTAATTTGCTAGAATACATAATGTATTTCATGTCTCTCTCTTACGAAAATGTCTTTGATCCAACAAACAATCCAATATGATACAAAAGGAATTGAAATTCAATCTAATATGCATATCAACAAAACCAATAATGATTTTGGATAAAAAAAAAAATATTAAAAAAATTAATTCCATGGTAAGTATTGTGACAAAATCATATTGATATAGAAACAACCTGAGGGATAGAAGAAAATATGAAAATTCAGTACCCAATTTTTTTTCTGAAATTTCGAGACGCAATTTTTTAACGGGATATTGTATCAACTCGTTGCCATAATCACCTAAAGGTACGAGTTGTTTTCCACATTTTGTAGAATAATTTCCAACGGTTTGATTTAGAATGTGAATATAAAATTTAATAAGGCAAATTTAGAGACGAATTTTTGTTGTTGTTGCATAATTTTTGAAGCCCTGGTTAATTTGTAATTAATTTTTAAAGTTGCATGTCAATAATATTAAAATAAATTAATTAATTAAAAAACAAATCGAGGAAATAAATTGACTGAAAACCCTTTTACACATGCGATATTTCTCACAACTTTCCCGTCGCAGCTATGGTTGCAATTGCAACGATTTTGGGGGCGAATAGATGAAGTTCGGTCATCGGATGACCATCGTGGAGGGGAATGTGAGGTATGTGAATAATATTGTACATGTTGATTTTATTTGTTATCATATTTTTTAAGATTTTTTAGAATAAAATAAGTATATATGTATTTTATTTGTTGTGATAAAAAATTAGAATTGATAAAATTATTATATCATTATTTTGTCATCCTCGTCTATAGTGTTTTATGCCCTCACTATTAGCTGCATGTGCTCTGATTTGTTATCAGTTAGGAGATAATACTAGTGTTATGATGACAGGAGAGTAACAGCTATAGAAGGAAGAACAAAAAACAACTTTGAAGAAACCAACAGCAAAGGTTTTAAAAATTCTAAAGGAAATCTAAGAGCATTATTTACGTGTTCCTTGAGTTTTTCTAAAGCTTTTTTCAATTGAAAAGCTGTTTTTCTCTAAGGATGCAACTAGAAACCAAAAAGAAGGATAAAGAAGTGTTTGCTGCAATAAGATCCTTAGATTATCATTTTGAGAAGCCATTAGTATTGTATGCATGAAGTGATATAGTGGAGTATGATCTTTTTATTTGCAGGAGTTTCTTGATGTCTTACATAATAAAACTTAAGGAAGCTAGCTTTTGACAAGTTATATTGTGGAAGTATGATGAGCAATTAAATATTACGTTTGAAATGAATATATTGTAATATGTGTGCATTTTTTCTATTGTATAGGAAACGAAAGACAAAAACAAATAAGAGAATCATCTCCAAGGATCCAAGTAAACAAACTGATAAAATTATAATAAATTATTTTATACCTTGTGCATTACATGAATTAGAACAAATAGTATGACATCATTGGCTCACGAATACATATAAAATAATTGTTCATATTTTAAAACAAAGTTGACAACATGAAAAATTGAGAATAATATAAACATATAAAAGATGTGAGTACTTATTATATGAAAAACAAAACATATATATATATATATATCTATATATATATATATACACACACACACACACACACAAAGTGAGAACAATTGAAATAATAAAAGAAAAAACAAAGAAAAAAAATATAGAAAAATAAGATCAAATGAACCTTATAAATTTCATATAATGTGATGAAATGATGTAAAAGAAAAAAATATAAAAAAATTTAAACCTATTAAACCTAGTAGTTTATGAGATATATGTATGAATCAATAATGAGGAATTATTTTCTCTATGACTTTATCCCTTAGTGCTACTCGTTAAGTGATTTGGTAATTACCATTTACTATATGATCTAACAGTATTTGATATCATTGACATCTAATCCCATAATTAGAGTTGCATCTTATGTAATCAGGAGAACTATCATTTGCTGTGTGATTATTTGATGGCCATCATTGGCTATGTGATCTAATTGTTGAGATTTAGATTTAGAAAGAGATGATATGAGCTGTTTATTATGTAATCTGAAGGCCATTACTTGGTATGTGATTTAATTATTAATATGATGAGATGCAGTTTACGATGAAATGAGGATCCCATGATCAAAGTCAATTGAGGAAAGCAAATTCCAATATTTTCAAATATATTATGAATAAATATAAAATAATATATAAAAAATATATTTGAAACTATGACAAAAAAAAATAATAAGTATAACATTCTTATAATATTATAGACATAATTACTCATAATTATTTCTTAGATGTCATGTTTATTGTTATGTTTCGAATTCAGGTTCTTACTGTATTTACATTACTTGATTTAATAATCAACTTAACTATTGAGCATATTATACTCATTCTTCTATATGCATTGTAGAATATAACACAAGTATTCATTGAGAAGGATAACCTAGTGATGCAAATACTAGGTCCTCGAGAGTGAGCAAGAAGGCATTTTAAATCTTCATTACATGTGTTACTATCTCAAATTTATTATATATGCAGTTTTGTTGGAGATCTTTGTGGCTAAGCACTTTGATGTATTTTACAATTGATTTGCAATGTAATTCTCTATTTTATGGTTTAGTATGTTAAGTTTTGCTAACGACAAATATTATATTTATTTGCTTTAAGAATTGTGGTAAACTGTTATCATATGTACAAGGAAAAAAATGAATAGTCTAAGAGGAGATTATGTTCATTTGATTTTTAAAATCTTGAAATCCATTAATTAAAATTTAAAGAATAAATGCTTTGAAAATAAATAACAGTTTGTTTTAATTTTTGTTTCTCACCTAATTAGATTGTTAGCATCTTCTAACTATTTTAAACTCTAATCTTCTTAAAGTTATTAAGGATGATATTAGAATGTGATATCAGGTAGAATATAATATAAAACTTTTAAGAGTAAAATCTTATGACACTTCCATCTTTTTCTTCCTTTTCCTTTCATTAGCAAGTCGAACTTGAAGCTCCTAACATGCTGACGCAACATCAATGCTACTCCTTTTCAAAATGTAACGCCAAATTTCTAGCAAGTCTTTCATTCTTCGTCGTGTTTCCTTTTTTGTCATTTCTTAGCAAAAAAACATATAATTGAGATTGAAATTCATTCAAAAAACTACTTATGTCATTCCTTCCTCTTTTGGCTTGCTCTTTTTATATAAAAAAGAAAGATATAATTTTGTGGATATTAACATTTTAGTACTTAATTTGGATCACTCTTAAGTGCATAGATTAGATTTTGCTAATTTAGCCATATTAACAAACAATTTTAGGATTGTGATAATTATGCAATAAGATATTTGAAAATGTACAATATTAAATGGTTAAATTCAACTAAAGGTGGGAGCCCTCAATAAGATTAACTATAAAATTTTATGCATATATATTTATTTTTATGACCTAAAAGCTAGACATTGTAATTAACATAAATGTTTTAAATAGATGGTTTGAGCTAATGTTAGTTATAATGCTTGCATACCTCAAAACTATTTCGATTTGAATTATATATTATGTGACTTTGAAGGATGAGCATACCATTTTTTTATAGAGCTCTTCTTTGACAATTGAATAAGATTAATTCAAATTATATAATTACCCATGTATACCAATATTTTTTATAATAATTTTATTTTATGACTAAATTCATGTAGATGTTATTCATGAGCATGTTTTGATATTATAAAGCATAAATTTACCATATTAGCAATCATTCTCATGTGATAGTTGCAAGTCTTTTATAACAAGTAGATATTGATGCATACCGTCTTATTATTGTTCATGTATATTTTATATTATGAGATATCCATGCTAATTCAAATTACTATTAGCATTAATTGATCTATATATATACATAAATGTTTTCTTGATGGATATTGAAATAGATAATAGCACCTTATGGGTTACACTAATGGTGTGTTTGCTATCCAACAACAACAAATAGGCTTGCAAAGTAAGAGCTCTATCAATCTAAGGACAATGATAACCTTCCAATTGATCAAAATGAACATGTTAGATTGACTTGGGGATAATAAGCACATACCAATATTATGAGATGACTATAAGATTATTATTATTATTATTACTTTTATTATTAATATTATGAGTTAAAAATACAAATGTAAAAACATTTCTCTAATATGTTTGTTAATGATTGATATCATAAGTTAAATGGAGTATATTTAGTTTATTATTGTCATTGTCACAAGAATACAATTATTGTTTCGCACAATTAAAGTTAGATGATCATATAATATTTAGTTCATGCTTTGCAAAACTTATGTGGTTTATCATATGTTTATTACTTTGAACTTGGTTAATAACTTGAACAAGGACATGAGAGCATCATTAATAAACACATTATGTGATAGATACCAAGGTATTTACGAAATCTTGAAGTAATTACATTTGTTTGTATTGAATATTTAAATTGCATTGTTTAACCTTGAGAAATTTAATTGTTAAAATTTCAATTGGAATAATATGAATAATTCTTTAATATCTTTTGTGCATACTTATATTGCTAAATACAAAGCCACATCATTAAGACATGACACTCAATTTGTCAAATGGGTTAAGGTTAAACTCTATTTTCATACATAGATTATCAAGATGTACCATCTTTTGAATCCAAAATGTAACACAAGAAATGTCAAAATTACCATTTGAAGTTCTAATACCTGCTTTAAAACAAGTAATCGTCGATCATTTACTGTAGGTGGGATGATGTCACCATACACTCGCTTTGCCTCCTCAGAGAAAAACTCAATGAAACTCGCCCCATAAGCAACCTATTAACAAATCACAAGGTATCAAAAGAAACTATTTGATTACTATAATTTCATACAAGTAAAAGGGAACAATAAACAAGGGAAGCTTTTTCTTTAATATGCGTTATTGAAAGACCTCCCCCATTGCCTCCTTCAATGGCTTTCCTTGCTCCAATGTTATAAGAAATGCAAGGTCATCCTTGTGGGAAAGTAATAAATTGTACCTAACATGTTCAAATAAGAATGAGTCAAAAGCACTCAAATGGCATTCCTAAGAATGTTAGCACATAACCATGCAAGGAAAAACATAAACATGAGAAGCCTGACCTAGACATCAAAAGCTCTAAATCACCACTCCGCAGTTAGATTAACAGAAACATGGATTTCTTTAAAAAAGCAACAAAGAACAATCAAATAAACTGCATCAAATTTTAGTAAATTTAGAAACAACTAATTAATAAATCTTAACTCTGAATAAAGCATTAGAATTCTCATATTTCAGAGGTCAACAAGAATTCGTTTTATCTTTTCTCATCTCGCATTTTGAAGCTGTCCCAAGACGAATATGCATTCTTAAACAATGGAAAAGATGCTAACCAACATGACCTCCTAAGAAAGTCTGTCATTTTTTGTTGTCACATCACGTACTCTAGCTTGCCATTAATAAGCTTACATAATAACATGGTCAGAATCTCTATCACTCTGCCTCTACGCTGCTTTTAAAGACATGCTTCATCCTTATGGTTTTGAATTACCTAGCCTTCAAGATTTGTTTAAATGTAATAAAAATCACTAGAAGAACTACAATGCATGTAAATTTTAAATTTAAACAATTACAAACAGCACATAAACGCATTACGTAATAAAGAAATATAGGTATTACTATTGTGACAACTATCATCAATACACAATAGGTCTGACACAATGGGTAGGGTTGACTTTTCAATATCAGAGCAAAGACAAGCTTAAACTTAGCGAGATATTAAAATAATGTAAAATAAATCTCGGATTGTACAAACCTGCAGACTAAAAATATATGATCCATTAATGAGATAGAGATTAATAGATTCTCAATATGGGCAAGGGACATTAACTTTAATGTAAGAAGACTGCCTCTTAATACACATTGGCATGAATAAAAACAATTTTCTAATTTATTGGATAACAGTTAATATCTTCCTAGCTTGATTTATGAATATACTTGGAATGTTACATGTTTCAGGCGTTATTTGAGCTTAATAAATGTAACGAACCAAATGGATTGTAATAACTTTGGTAGTTACATACAATCATGAAAGAAGGGGTTGAATCATTATATTTTTGCAAATTCACAGTTATGATGTCTGAGATCTAGCAATACAAGAAAATCAATCAGCAAAAACAAAGCAGTAAAAATGTCATTGTGTGATATCAGTGTAATAATATTAAAGAATATTAAAATGCTTAAGAATCAAGTTCAATTAATCAAAACCAATAAGCATCATGAAGTTTACAGAGCATGACTTCTACTAAAGAAGTATGAAAGAACAAATAGCTAAGTTCTAATTATTGGTTACATACCATTTTCTAAGGCACTTGCTCCTTTCACTTGCAGTTATGTAACTCCAAGCTACAAAGAATGAAGCATGAAATTATTAAATCAAAAAGGAATTTCCATTACATAAATCTAAACAATGAAATTTAAATATACAATACTCTATAATTGATGGGCATGCAAATTCAAAATCTGTGTAAAACCCAAAAAAGAAAAGTGCACTACAAATAAATATTATCGTTACTTCAAAAAGTAAGATTTAAATTCATGTGTGCATATATATGACCCTTCTTGCCATAAACTTTGAGGTAGCACTTATGAAAAGGTAGTGATTGCAAATGAAAGGATCTTCCCAATTAGGATTCTATTTATTTGAGCCTACACCAAACCAAAAAAACATCCTGTGCAGCTCGACTTAATCATCACCAAAAAAACACATTGAACAACTTCCAAGGTCCTGAATTACATCAAACAACATTTTACAAGGTCAATTTCCACAAAGCTATATTACTAAGAAATTCATGGGATCAATGTAACAATAATTTCTTAATAGCATAAAAGAAATTTTCTATTCCCATACAAAGCACTCAAAGCGCCTAAAAGATTCTCAAAGCAGGTATCAGTTTGTGGGGGTACAAATTTCAGTATTATTCTGTCAAACAGCTAATGTTTGGGAGATCGCTGATACTAAGCAGAACATAGATATTTATCTTGATTAACCCTATAAATCATAAGTAGCACCATTTTTGTGCATTTAACAAATTACTATAAATAACTCCTGCCTTCTTTTCCTTGAAAGAAAGAAAGAAAGAAACATCTGCAGACCTGTTCAACTCTTACCATAAATACAGTTACTCGTATGTGATTTCATGAACAAGGATTTACATCGACAATCAATGATTCTAGAAAAAAACTCTGCTTTCTCTAAAGTAGCCTTTTTTTTTTTTTTTTTTGGTAAGTGTGGTCCAGATTAGGTCCAATACACAAATAGATAGACTTCCAACTAAACAAATGTCAAACCTAATAGATAAGAGGCACCAATCGCATATTAAGCACTCAAATTGTTATTGAACATTTAATATGGAACAATTATTAATGTATAACTAACAATCTTCCTCTCACATTATAATCCATTCGCATGAATAATTACTCCCCATTTAATAGAAACTAATGTAAAGGCCAGCACTTGTACAAGGAAATTTAGGAATTCATAGACACAAAACACATATGGAGGTCCTCGTTACTCATTTGGTGACAAGTTTGCTAGGAATGAACGTTGTCTTTGGGTCAAGTGCATCAAGGAAACAAGATCTGGAGCAACAACCCTAATAGTTTGGAAGATATATTGAGAAAAGGTTTCAGCAGTGTCCAATATATTTACAGTTTATTCGAAGTCAAAAAATAATGTCAAACCATTGACTTTTTGGAAAAAGGAATCAATTTTTCTCTTGTTTCAGAGAAATCAATGACTCACAAGAGCAGCCAAAGAATTGGCATCCACAATTCACTTGTAAAAGAACTTACTCATTCTCTTGTTTGGTGTGTGCGGTGCTAGAAGATCAAAATTGCAATTGAGATTTATCACTTGCTTATGACAACCTTGCAACAATGTTGTGCAAACTCATTGTGTCAAGGGGCTTGGAGAAGTCTACCTCTTGTTCATGACAGTTGCAGGACTACAAACAGTGTTTTATGAGCTTCAAAACTTAAATGCACTCACAGTTGTCCTAAGTGCTACAACTAATTTCCTAGAGTTGCTACAATCTTGGGTTGGAAAGGAGCTGCAATGTTGACTTTTTGCAAGGCTGATTGCACCTTTATATCAATCTAAATGCACTCGAAATGGAAAATTTCATACAAAAACTCACTAGAAACTTTATGTTATTATGGCTAATTTGTCAGCTCTCAAATAGTCATTTTAACAACCGCTCACTCTGACCTGGAAAAATGGCATCCCAATTGAATCCATGATGCACATTACCCGTGTTTTTCCTTTTTTTTTTTTTTTTTTTTCCAAGATCCCCATCAAGCTGATTCAAGTTCGATCTTAATGGCCCATGATGCATAATGTACTTTTTGGAATGGGAACCGTCTTCAAACATCAAGTACATTTATAGCTGCTACATGAAAGACTGTTCACATGCATGTGGTGACTATGGCAATGAATAAAGCTGCTTTGAAAGCAGCCTATTTGGGAAGTTCATGGATTGATCATGTTGAGTGCATCTGGCTCAAGAGAGATTCTACGTTCACTATTGCAAGTATGGTAGAGGCAATCAAATTAAGACACGACAATGAGCTCTTTAAGAGATTGTTCACATTCTAAAATCCTTTCCTTTTCAAAAACATTTTTTGTTTGTAAAAACACAAAATATAGGATGAATTTTATAGTCAATGCAAATAGTTTTGATAATATACTATGGAGGGGGAATGCCACTCCCACCTAGATATTGCATCACCATTGATAAAGATTCTAAGTTTTGTACATAGTTGCATGTTCTAACGATATATGAGGTATGAACATCTTTTGAGAATAAATACAACTGCCAATAAGGTTAGCCTAGCTAAAATTTCTTGTTGAGCATCTTATTTGAGACAATTTTTGTCCATAACTCCAACAATCTCCCTCATATGAGAATCCATCAACTTTGAATCCAATCCACACACCATTAGAAAGTTGCAAGAATACTTTTCAAAAAAAATATCTCCAATACAAATCGAGTAGAAAGAAAGCACGGTCTTCTCAAGAGTTATTCCAATAAATGCAATGGGAACCAAATGGAGCAAATAATCTTCACATTAGTTGTTTTACCCTCGAATCCATCCTTTTTTTGTTTAGCCTGCATCATGCAATCCAATGGAAACCAAATCAAGGGAAACATCTTCAAAATAGTTGTGTTACCGCTGAATCCATCCTCCTTTTATCTAGCCTGTATCATATGAATATGACATTCCTTCTTGTCACTCAAAACGGTGACCAAACAAGGCAAGATAAACGACGGTTTTATATTGAGTAGATAAATTATTGCATCTATTATGATTGCCTAAAACATTTCAAGGCTTGTATAAAGGTCAACATAGTTATCAAGAACATTCATTCTCTTAGCAACTCCATTCTATTTTGGCATACTCAAAATTGTTATAGACAATAGAACAACATATGCAACACAACTCTTTGAACTACCTATCATATTATTGATATGAAAAATTAATTCGAAAAATTTAAATAAAAACTTACTTAGGGCAACAACAAGGAAGCCCAAATGGACGAAATTTCTAAATTTGTTTGGAATAAGATTAAAGCACACCTTTAGGGCAAGTTGGCGTGATGCAGCAAAGTTTCATTATAGTCTCGTTTATGTTGAACACAACGTGATTGATTTTGAAATGGTGCGGTAAGATGCAATGACTTGGCTTTGATCGTCGGCGACTCGACGGGGATCCACTGCAATACAGGCAAGTCGGCAGAACCTCGGCCGAGATCAACGGCAAATTGGCCAGGATCGACAGCAAATGGCCGGGATCGGTGGCGAATCGACTGGATCGGCGGTGAATTAGCTGGATATGCAACGGTGAGTTGGCTAGATCTACAGTGAAGCTGTCAAAATCGGTCTCGAATCACCCGGGATCGATGCCAAGTAGGCTCAGCGACGGCAAGTCCGCGAAGCGAGCTTGAGCCAACATGGGCCGATGCGAGTCTACTTGGGCAGGAGCAAGCTGACTCGGGTCTTCAAGGGCCGGTTCGGGTGAGCACGGGCCGACACCGATTAGCACAAGTCATCGTCGATTGCTGTGGGTCAATGCAAATCGACACAAGAGTGCGGGTCGACGCAGGTTGCTGCAAGTTGATGAGAGTCAAAGAGTGTCAGCACAAGTCGGAGAGGGTCGGTGAGTCGACGTGGTTCGGCAAGTTGGTGTGGGTCAGCATGAGTCGGCATAGGTCGGCTAGTCAACTTGGTTCGGCGGGTCGACGCGAGCCAATTTGGGAAGCTTTTTGGAAACCATAGCCAAACGCAAAAAATCCCTAAAATTCCTATCCGTGTTGCCGACAATTGGGAAGAGAGATTGCAGTAGCAAGCCAAGAAGCGTTTCATCTCGCAATCGGTCTCTAGCAATGACTATGAAGGTTTCGACCGAACCGGAAGGGAATCCCGAAGCTACTCCTTTCTCTCTCTTTCTCTGATTCCGCTGCTTTGGTTAGTCTTGTTCGTCCCCTCTTCCTCAGGTTCCCCTTGCAGTCTGTGGGAGGGGGCTTTATAGAGCGCTCGATGAATGACGCCAATACCACGTTAGATCTAACATGCTAGTTTTCCTAGGGAATCCGACGAATGCGGTAGGTTTACCACACCGACAAAGTGTGGTAGTGTTTCCACATTATTTTTATTTATTTTTTTTATATTTTTTTTATCTTCATTTGGTCCCCCAACTCTTCATTCCATCATTTATATTGCAATGAAGAGTTATCTAACATCTTTTTGCAAATAGGATTTATCTATGAAACTATCAAGTTATGAATTTTGTAAAGGATGTTGTAAAACAAAGATATATCAATGATATAGTAAGTATAAAAAAGCGATGAACAAACTTTTGTTAAAGCAATGAAAAGACATGATGCAAAACCAGCTTTTCTTGAGGTTTCAGTGCTACCAATTATTGTTGGAAGAGAGAGAGATCTAAGCAGTGCTTCTTGAATCTATCATATAACATAGCAATGACGAGAGAAAAGCTAGGAGGCAAGAGCATGCTTTCTTAAACCTTCATGTGAGGGAGCAACGATGAAGGAAGAGAAGTCTAAACCTTATCTCTCGTATCCTTCGTGCAAGAGTTATGAGGAAAAGAAGGGATAGAGGTCATCTCTCCAAATATTTTTCAATATTTTGGTGGCAATGAAAAGATATCAAAAATACAATCAAGCTAGATTTTGTAAGTGGTCTTTAGTCATGTCGATTAAGAGAACAAAAAATAAAAGTTAATAAAATATGTTAACTCATGCCTTTGGAAATAAAATAGTCTCTCGATTTTTTTGATGATAGTTGATCCTGCAAACTTTTTAGAAATAAAATTCAGTTCAGGGACTTTTATCCGGTACTCCAAGAGGCAGTCTTCTTTCAACAATCTCTCGTATAAAGCTTGGAGAGTCTTACATTAAGTAGTTATGCGGTCATGATCCTCATGATACAGAATTTTGTTGTGCCCCGATTATTTCCCAATAACGGTCTCAACTTCTGATATAATCCACCTTTTTTAATTACAACCAAAATTTCTTCTGGATATCCATTTAAGAGAGTGCTGAAATATAGATAACAGTATTCTTGTTGATCATTGCGAGCCCTCCAAGGGTAACCTTTATCATCTCGTGACCTTTTATATATTTGATTAAAAGGCCTTAGAGGTGACAGTTCATTTTTTTAATATGCCAGATAAAGCTAAAGAGAATTCTTTTTATTAATGAAACAAATAGCTCTATTAAAGATTTCCTGTTCTGATTTTGACAAACACCTAACCAAGTGTTTTTGGAATTCTCTCAATTGAAGAGATCTATTAAGGGCTGCTCAGGTAAGTCAATAATCCTCTTGATCAACTCTTTAAAAGCTTCTTTGAAAAGTTGGAGGTAAGCTCGAAGTAGTTTCGATTGATATTGCTTTAAATCAAGAAAAAATTCAAAGATATTTCTAAGTTTGATACAACTGACAAAGAAAGATAAGAATAACTTTTTAAGTTGATCAAATAAGAAAATTGACCTAAGAGATAATTTCTAAAACCATTCTAAAGCTGCATCTTTAAGATAAATATAGAAAATTTTGCATCAAATGCCCCAGTCATAACATATAAAAAAGCAATTATTTCAAATTCTCTTAAGAAAACATAAGAATATGAATTGTCGTAATAAAATGTGAAGTTAAGTGGTTAAAGTATAAAAGGCAAGAGTCAAAAAGATCTCTTTGGTAAAAGGAGAAATCTCCTCAATGATATTTGAGCTATATTCTTATTGCCAAAACAGATAATGCTCATCATTAGGTGGACATGGGTATTCCTGATCACTCGTGTCATTGCAAAATAAGGTCAAGAATAAAAAAGAGTCTTAATTTGGTGTAAAGTGAAGGGTTTTGAATCCTATGATACTGATAAATTGGTAGGATGTTGTGAAGAGAAGCACACTTGAAGGTTTTTTAAAATATATGTAATGTAATGAGTTTCAAGTGTTGTGGGTAGAACCTTGAGTGACTCTTTATTAGAAGGAGAGATATTCGATATATTTGACAAATTTTTCCTTGATAATGTGGCCAAACTTATTCTGATTTGCTTTCTTATAAGCATGAGAAAAGTGAAAAGAAATATTGTGAAATGCTCTAATTGCTATTGAAATAAACAAAAAGTATTACTAGTAGGCAACTAAAGAGTTTCTGAAGTTTGTAAGATTTGAGGTGGAGGTTTAGGGATCTCTGTTACCTCTTAATTGCGACTGTCAGATACTTCCTTCCTAAGAATAAACACAGCTTCTTCTCGATTTTCTATTTCAACTTTCTAGTTTGTTTCCCACAAAAGATACAAGAAAATGTTCATGCGAAAAATGAATTCTGGGAATTTAAACAAAAACTTACTTAGGGCAACAACCAAGAAGCCTGAATGAAAATAATTTCTTAAATTGGTTTGGAATAAGATTGGAGCACACCATTAGGGCAAATTGGCGTGATGTAGCGAATAGGCCGAGATTGGCAGCGAATCGGCCGATTTGGCCGAGATTGGCGACGAATCAACTGGATCGGCTGCGAATCAACTGGATCGGCAACGACTTAAACGGGATGTGCGGCGAATCAATCGGGATCGGCGTCGAGTCGACTTGGCCGCGACGACGAGTCCTTGGAGTGAGCTCGAGCCAACATGGACCGACAAAGGTCAGCTCGGCCGAAAGACAGTCGACTTGGGTCTATGCGAATAGATTCAAGTGAGCATGGGCCGACATAGGCTAGCACTGGTTGTCGCAGGTTGACGTGGACGTGGGTTGCTGTAGGTCGATGCAGATCGACGCAGGAATGCTGGTTAACGCAGGTCGACGCGGGTCAGAGCGTGTCAGCACAGGTAAGAGCGGGGAGTCGACGTGATTTGGTAGGTTGACACAAGTCAGCGTGGATCGGCACAGGTAGACAAGTCGATGTGGTTCAACAGGTAAACGCAAGCAATCGGGAAGATGAGAGATTGCAATGGCGGCTCGAGAAGCGTATCGTCTCGCGATCGATGTCTGGCGACGACTACAAAGGTTCCAAATGCACCGGAAGGGCTTCCCGAAGCTACTCCTTTCTCTCTCTCTCTGTTTTCGCCGCTTCAGTTACTCCAATCTGTTGTCTCTTTCTCTGTTCCCCTTGCAATCGAAAGTAGGGGGATTTATAAGACGCTCAATGAATGGCGCCAAGACTACGTCAGATCGGGCGTGTTGGCTTTCCCGGGGAATCCGGTGAGTGCGATAGGTCTACCGCATCGACAAAGTGCAGTAGGTATTTCACACTATTTTTATTTGATTTTTTTTGTATATTTTCTGCATCTTCACATACCACCAATGTCAAGCTTAAAGCATTTGATTTCAAAGCAATTTCTTTCCCCACTACTCTCTTATTTCTTAAAAAAATCAAACTAATTTCATAAAAAACAAACTCATATCCTTTTGATGGATTCTTCAATAGATATCACATAATAACTAAATTGACCAAAAGTACACATAAGGGCTAACTCTAAATATCTTTGTGAAACAAACTTGTCATGTATTAGTTCACTTCTAATGTCCAAAAACCAACCCATCTCCGCTTTCTTAGAAGATACCTACAATCAGGGCAACTGCCACCGCTTATTTGAGCCTTAATAAATGATATCTAGCTATCTAAATGCCATGATCTTTTTATGGTATATCATTACATCTATGCAGTCCATGTTATCTAACTATAATGTATTTGGAGTACTTAGATTTGCATATTCAATTAATATATAACAATGCTTTTAAAGCTTGAAGCTCATTTAGATCACATCACTTGTCAATTGGAGTTAGTTTGAAGCTACATGGAGGTGCTCCACAGTAGTCCACACTTACTTTTGGTCATCAAAGTTCATTTCCAAATTGTTAGATTTTTCACTGCAGTAGTCCACACTTACTTTTGAGCCATAATAAACGATATCTCGATGATGTTTTTATGGTATGCCACTATATCTACACAGTCCATGTTATCTACCTATAATGTATCTGGAGTGCTTAGATTTGCATAGTCAATTAATATATAACTATGCTTTTAAATCTTGAAGCTCATTTAGATCACATTACTTGTCAACTGGAGCTAGTTTGAAGCTACATGGAGGTGCTCCACAGTACTCCACACTTACTTTTGGTCATCAAATTTCATTTCCAAACATTATAGTCAAAATTTTCACTGCAAAGCCATAGTTTACCTAAATATTGATCATTGCTTTTACTTGTTCCATGATAATGAAAAAATTGAATGTATCATGGTTTATTAGAGAGTTAGACATGTGGCACAAACATTAGTATTGTTTGTACGTAATTCTAAGATGATGCAAACAAAAGAATGTCCATCAAATGGCTCACGCATAACTTGGATAGCCCCAAGTAGTCCAAGAACCAACCCAAGCGGTTCAGCTCCACCCCGAGGCAATTGGCCCAATTTTGTTGGGTGCAATTTTAGGTTGTGGTTTTTAATGGTATTACCTTCTTCTCCTTTGCTTATATGGCTGTAAAAAAGAGTCAAAAAAAGTCTTTTCTCAGATCCAACAAAATTAAACATGTTTTGATGCTGCTTCTCATGAAATTCACTTAAGTTTTGTAGTGAATCATATGACTTTGATCATAGACTAGAAAACAACAGTGCCTGTGACTCCACCACGATTATTGGACATTTAATTTTGTTCAATTCCATTGGTGTGAATTTGTGATGCATTGGGAGGATAAAAGTTAATTTATTCAAGTATTTCTACAACATTTATCATCTATTTCACCATCATTTAAATATCAAAAACTTCTTTAAATCAGACTCAAAAAAAGAAAATTTGCTTTGCCTTTTTGCATTTTGATAAACCAGACAAAGCCTAATCACAAATGAAATTTTATATGTTATGTCTAAATGTTCCCTACGACTTTCTCATTTATCACTCTTTAGATTCGATTTGTTTGATTGCTAAAACAAAAAAATAGCCAAGTTTGTCTACATCTATGGTTTTCATAGTTGACAACAATTCATCATTTATTTCACCAACAAAAATCAATTCATAATCTTTTGAAATTTTAGGGTAGCCTCTTACATTCATTTTCATATAACTGTCATACTTAACTCATCGTAATCTTGGTGTTCAAATAAATTCCAAGTGTTCCTATTACAAACCTCTCTACATTTCAATAATTAACAAAAATTGTTTCCAATGAGAGGTGCCACCTTGCCAAAGGCATCCATCTCCTCTCCCTTACACCACGTCACTTGAGCATCAAAATATATTTTGTTTCATCATATTTTTCAATAAACAAGGTAATGATAATAGCTATAATACTAATCGCTATGATAAATATACTAGTGTCACAAGAAAGGCTAAATACAGAAATGGATTTATACCCACCACCACAAAATGTACAAACAATGGGTAAAAAGTTGCATTTAAAGATTTCAACTTCTCCTTGAACATCCAACATAAGACAATTATCCTTGTGTAGTCAGCAAGTTACTCCAAGGCTCCCGCATGCATAAAAGACCAAACCATAAATACAGCATTTCAAATGTTTTTTGCAAGACCACTATGTCACATGATAACTTACAATTGTGACAAGGATCTCTGGTGCAATATGTCCCAGCCATTTTTTTTAAAAACAATGGAATGCAAAAAGAAAAAAAAATAAAATAAAAAACATTTTTGCTTTATTTCAAGTTTGTACATATATTAATTCAGAGAAAGATATATTTGTCCTAGCCACATAGTAAGCATCCGTTCAAGTAATGACACAACAGCATACATTGTTGCCTAATTTATACGACTTTAATACAGTAAAAACAAGAAATCATCTACAAAGCACAAGCATGAGAAGATATTGGCTAAAGCAAAATACTGAAATGGAATTGTCGTGCTTCATACAACTGAAAGTACTGTAAGCAGATGAGATTGCATCAGTAGCTTCCTTTCTTCCCATGTATGGAACATTAGCAATAAGTTCACCAGTGGCAGGATTTTGCACCTGGAAGAATATAATACAGATATCAATCACACAATTTGTTCTATAAATGTAACACTACAATCCATCACTATCATACTAGAATTGATATCAAATACAGAAACAGAATTTGCAAGGGAACTGAACCCTAACAAAAATGGTAAAATACCCCACAACCCATCATCAACACCAGCGACTAAAAAATAAGATTGATCAGTTAAAGGCTCCCATAACACAAATAGATGGATTCCAAGAGTAAATTACATCAACACCAAAACAAATCACGAAGCAAAACCTTGATGGTATTTCCATCATAAGCATCGACCCACTTCCCTCCAATGAGTCCTTGCGATTTCAACAGCCCGGAGTCCCGCAGGCGTCCGACCACTGCTGCTGGTTGTGGTACTTCCGTGGCCAACTGCCCAAAATTACCAAGCAGACCAATCAAGAAATGAAAACTGAGAATCGATGAACGAGTGAAGCGACGGGCACAACGGGATTGCAGCTTACATGGCGATGTTGATTGCGAGGGAAAAAACTACGAGGGGAAGGAAGCAGGTGACGTCGAGCGAAAGCCACACGAGCAAGCGCCATTACCGCGCACTAATATTCCGGAGTCGTTCGGATTGCCGAAGCGAAAACCTATCGGCATCTAATCAACAAACGATTTGATGGAATCGATCTTCATTTGAATTAAGCCGGTCGGTCTGAACTCGACTCGACACAAATCAGATCCACTTTCTACAATTTTTTTTATTTTTATATTACCACTTAAATATTACTTATTTGTCTATTCCAACATTAATATCATACATATATAATATAAATCATAAATACTAATAATCATAATTATAGAATATCATTTTTTTTTTACTATTATGATGATTACATGATCAAAAAATCAATATTTACTAATATAATACTTTTGACGAATGATTTTATATATATATTAAACGCATTTTTATATACTTGTTTAATAAAGAGTTTTTTTTTATTTTAAAGTCATAAACTCATAAATACTCAACACTAATGTTGAGCAATTTTTTTCATCGACGCACCACTTTTTTAGACAAAATATTGAACAAATTTTTAGTATCTTTATTAATTATTTTTTTGGATTAATGTTTTTTAAGATTATATATTTTGAAAGTATCATTAATATAGAATAATATGTTAAAAACATATTTTTAACTTAATGATAATTAAAAAATACTTAAGTTCAACCAATATATTAATACAAGAACTTATCTAATATTCTATAGTTTTGAAAAAAAAATTTAAAAATTATCAGATAAGTAAAAACCTCTCTATAAGTTAAGAGACTTATTTTTTTAATTCTAAATATCATCTAAGAATTCTATAAGTTATCATGATATTTTTTTCAAATATATAATTTAAAATTTATTAAAAAAATAACTTGAAAATTATAAAATTAAATATAAGTAGTTTCTAAACGCTTGTAAGATTTGAGCGACAGCTCAGTTGGCCGAATGATACAAGCAGAGCGAGTGGAGAGGCATAGCAACGTCTCAGGTATAGTTTGTGAGTTGAAGTAGCTTTTAGAGTTGGCACAAGTTTGCCCGATTCAAAGAGGGTCAGCACAATCTGATGGGACAACATGACTATGCGGATCTGTCAAGTCAATGCGTATCAAGTTGATTTGCTGAGGTCAACAAGTCGATGCAGATTGAGTGAGCTATGTGGGTCAGCATGAATTGAGCCAATGGAACAGGTCGCACAGGCGGGTGACACAAGTTAATCAGGCTGATGACCGGCCCGTAAAAGGAGGCGATGGAGGGCAGCCATAGAATAAAAAAAAATTTAATTTCAAGTCAATTTCAAATAAAGCTTGCATCCATGGAACTATAAACCACTGCACAAATCTCAAACAAACTTTAATGCTAGAAATACTTGAAAATTTATCAATTGACTTTAAATAATTCAAAATAATATACATATATATATATATATAACTTAACAACAAATTTATGAAAAAAATTAAATTGAAATATGTGATAAATAAAACGTTAGCAGTAATCGACCGCCACAATCATAAGTATTATAAAGATTAATAAGAAGTAGATGAGTTAATCTCAACGTGACTCCGAATCCGAAAATGATTAGTACACCTTTAAACGAAATTTCACATGATGCATAGACACTATTGTGTCAATTGTCATTGCTCTTGGAACTTATGCATTACTTGGATTATCCTTCCATTTGAATACTTATTTTTAAAAATATTATGACTTTGATATAATATTATTATTCAAAGAAGAAAAACTTAAACCCATTATTATAAATAAGATAAAGAAAATTTATATGTCAACTCAAGAGATCAAAAGTGAAAAAGAAAATAGAAAGTTATTTAGAAAAAATTATAGAAATTGTTTAATATATTCTTAATATTTTTAAAAGTGAAAAAATGTATTTTCCATGAGGAATTTTTAATTGATCAGAAGTTTTTTTTATGAATATTATGCATTTAAAATATTCCCTTTCTCGTGTATTAATAAATAAAAAATAAGTCAAGTTACTTTTCTATTAATGTGACAAATAATTGATTTATAAAAACTTGCTTTTGTCAAATAAATAATCGATTTATAAATTGATTTATAAAAAGATATTAGGTTTTTTTTATAAAATAACATGCAAATGGGCCTTAGAGAACTGTTTTGTTATGCACTCACCACATTGTTTAATATCTTAAAAATTTAAGTACTTATTAATATGACGTGTTAAATAAATAAATTATATTTAAATTTTTAAATTTCATAAATGTGTAAATTTCATATTTTGATAAATAATTTATAATAATTATATTATATGTGTGACTTCTAAACAAGAGAAGAATATAACATATTATAGTGAATAACTTTTGATGTCTAATAAAGTTGATTTTATTAAAATAGGACGTAAATTAGGCCCAAATTTATAAAATGAATAAATCTTTCAATGAATTTGTTAAGAACATAATAAATCTTTAATTAAAAGCAAAATGTGGTTAGGCCTTACTTAAGAAAGAAAACAACGAAATAAGAGAAGTTTTTGCTACCCTAAGGATTTTGGCAATCATGAGTAAAGGATTCTCACTATATGGAGAAGGATGGAGGGAGAGAGCTCAATTTAGGCAAAAGTAACACCAAAAGAATCAAGTTGTAAGGTTAGCATTTTCCCTTGTTTTAAAAACCTAAGTGTAGCTTGTGTGTGATGAGTTAAGGGAAAAGTATTAGAAGGTTTTATGATAATTACTATGCTTTAGATGAGTATAATAAAAAAACCATGATTGTACGAAAGGAAATATATAGCTTTAAATCTCTTTTGAATATTTTGATCAAATAATCAGACGATCATATGGAATGTTAGAGAAGAAGAAAAGTTGTGTCAAATGTTCATCAAATAACTTGACAATCATTCCATGAGTGATCAAATAGTTTGATAAGCGATGATCTAACACTTTGAGTGTGACTACAATTTTGGTTTGTGACCATCGAATGATCTAAGGAATGGTCAAAAAGCTCAGGATCTGATGGCCCGATGATGTTAACATTAAGTTCAACAATGAGAGCCTGGTTAGGTTTAATGGTTTCCATTACACTCCAAAATGGAAATGAATATAATGGAGTGTGTGTGATGTCTTCTTAAGATTTTTATCAAATATCAACACAATGTAGTATCCTTATGAATCATTTATATATTAAAACTTTATTTTAATTAATTTCATGTATTTCTAATTGTACAATAAAACACCATTCTAATATTTTCAAAGCAATTGGCCAGAATTAAAAAAATAAAAGAAATCATAATATTAAAAAATTATAACTTATCATAAACCATCAACACATTTTATTCTATCTTATTACATCATTGTTTTATTATGGCTAAATAAATAAAATATTAACAAGCTCACTAACAACATAATCTCTATTTATATCATTCCTTGCATATCCCATAGTGTATACCTACACATATTAATAAATACTCGTTAAGATAACATAAAAGATTCAATGAGATAATTGTCAATATAACATGTGACATTAGCATAAGAGACATGATATATAAGGCAAGTATATAAAAAATAATAATGAATAGTCATGTTTCACAGCATCCTTTACACAATTAAATGATCATACCCTTATACCTTTTCTCTTGTTTATTCTTCACAAACTTTTGCATACCTTTTTTGACATCAACACCATTGAGGCTATGTTATATCTCATCATAATATCAATGCTCTCTAAATCATGTACAACTTATCATGGTATCATCACTACTATTAGGGGCCCACTTTATCATTTACTAAAAAAACTAAAAAATTCAAGACAACACAATTAAAATATCATATAAAAAATAGCGACCTAACAGTGTGACGAAATTTTCAAACCATAATATATACCAAAATTAAGCAATTGCACCAAAACAATATCTAAAAAATACTTACACAAATAATACCCACTCTTATGCATCAAGAATATAATTCTCTCTCATAACATCAACACTCCTCAACTTTTAATATAATAGATGTATAACTTGTGATAAAAAGTACAATAAAAATCTATAAATTTCAATAGATAAATCTAATAAGTAAATCAAATACAAAAGAAATATCAATATGAATAGATATATGAAAAAATCAGAAGTCATATCATAAGTATGATGATAAATCTTATGAATAAATTTTAAATTATATTAGATGTCATGTAAATACCAAAAGTAAGCTAGATTACATGTGAATGTCAATTTTTCTATTATTTTTAATTTTTGATATTTTATATAATTATTGGACTTAATTCTCTTTAAATTATTATCTTCTCTAAATTCAATCATATCAATCAATGACTTTTAGTTAGCATCCAACCAATCTATCCATATAACATAAGGCAAGTATGGTTTACAAACCTATATCATATGATCCAACACGCACTGAGCCTAAAGTCACCAAGTAGGTATAGTCATTTATAATATTTGTATAACATCTCTTAATATAATGAATACATCACATATGTTGTAAATACTAGTAAAACACTAAGTAAGCTTAACAAATAAACCAATAAGATAATAAAATAAAAATATGATATAATTAATAAAATAATAATAGACAATAATGAAATAAACCATAATTATGAACCAAAATAATAAAACTTATAAATAAGCAAAGAAATCAATCATCTTTAATAGCATATACTTATTTTTATTATTTTTATTTGTTTTTATTTCTTAACTTATTTAAATTATATTTTTTATATCATTATCCTCTTAAGCTAGTACTAATATTATAAATCTCTTATAAAGGTATCCTTTCCCTATATCATACATAGGTAATCATCACTTAATATCAAGTAATGCAAATGATTTGTCCCAGTATTCTATTATATATACCATATATATATATATATATATATATATATATATATATATATATATATATATATATATATATATATATATATATATATATATATATATATATATATATATATATATATATATATATATATATATATATATATATATATATATATATATATATATTTAAATAGGTTATTCTTACCCTATATCATGTATATCATATGTACATGAAGATATAACTAAGTTGTCCTCACCCTTAATTATGCGTGTAGTATATAAATATAAATATTGATGAACTATCCTTCCTCTACATCATGTCAATCTAGATGAGCTATTCTAACATGATGTCATATCAATAAATGCATCCTCACTTTATAGGTAATTCTCACTTGATAACAACAGTATGTTGATGAAGATGATATCCTTGTTTAGTACTATATGAGGTCATATAACATGTAATGAGGTAACCTTACCCTAAAGATAATATCAATAAATAAATATCAATTATTTTTTTCTATTTTCTTTTATTAGAGAATAATAATACCAATAGTTACCATGTTTATTTACTATCAATAATATTTGAAATAACATAAAATATTCCAAATATCATAACACTTGCAACAAGATAACACGAAAAGGTATACCAATTTATAAACAAATTAGAAATTAATTTATTAACATACTTACGTCAAAATTACCAAACTTACTTAAATTTGAGATTATGTTTTATTTCTCAACATTTTTAACATTCCTTAATTTCCTAAAAGGTCATAAGTATCTAAGGGTCAACACATATCCTAATCATATCATATTTGTAAGTAATTAAAATTATATAAATTCTCTTTTAGACTTTTAAGTTGTTTAGATAATATTTGTATGATTCCACTAAACAATATTATACAATCCTCTATAAATAATGCTCTATAACATATCATACAAACATAATCCCAATATCGTACATAAACATAAAAATTTGTTTCTTACAGCACATTGTACATGTACGATTACTTGATTATATTGTGCAATATCTTCTATTTCATATCACTCAACATGTTCTTACGATTTGATTTTCATGATCATAATATTAGTATGATCCTACCTCAATAGTTATCTACTTTCATCATACAGTACGATCCACTTGTCACCTTTTATATAAATATATGACTTTTCAATGATAGCTTAGTGCTCATTGTTCTAGTACGATCCAACAAATTATCTAGTATAACACTTCAATAAAACCTCACGTAGCTCCATCATAGCTTACAATCTTAGACCTTCTGTACAATATGATACAAGTCATTATACTAGTATGATATTTTTGATGACAAACTCATCATTCTTCTTCTTTTAGACTTGTGAACCTGACACCATATAATAATATAATCAAAAAATAATTATGGAGTTTACCTCTTCAATGATGTTAATCCCATAAAAAACTCTCCTTGGAAGACATGACAGCTTTACCTCCCCTTAGTTTTATAACAAGTTAAAGCAAACTCTGCCACAAACTCATAAGATAATTTCCAACATTGTTCAAAAATAACTTGTCATTAACTATATATAGTAAGCTTAAGTGATAATAGTGTTAATTAAAATATTAAGTCGACGTCAAAATAATAATAAACAACATTACTTTATATAAATTCTATCACCATATGTCACGAAAATATGAAGGATTCATTACCATGGGTTTCAACATGATAATTTCACAAAACACTAAGATACTCCACTATTTACAAATCTATCATCCACTTATTTGATTTTCTTGTGTTGAAATTTAGAAATTACAAATATACTCCATTGAAATTTAACTTTCATATATTTACAAATCTACCATCTATCCATTAGTTTTGACATAAGAAAAAAATTTGAAAATGCAAATCTATCATAGCATAACTGACATTTTAATATTTGTAAATCTATTCTTTATAAAAATAGATTTGACCTAAGTCAAAAATTTAAGATTACAAATCTATCACTAGAACAATCCAAAAAATTATAATTATACATAACTATTTAAAAATTCATAATTAATTCTTTAGATCTTCAAAAATTACAAACTTAATATCATTCGAATTATCTTGAATAGCTCTTAGCATGCTTAAATATTGTATTTGATCAACTTTAAAACTATGACATATTTTTTAATATTTTATTATCATTTATATTTTATTATTACTTAATATTCTCATAATTTAGATTTACTACATTGAAATATACTTCATTAAAGTTATATTGATTAACTTTCAAGATATTACATATTAAATTTTATAAAACTAGAGTTATTACATATAACTTAAGGTCTAGTACAAAATATACTAAGCACATACATGATCTATAGATTGATACCCTACAATTTTGATTTGTGTGTGAGGTATTCTTACTCTTAGCCATTGATAATAGACATTTTTTTATTGAGTATAAACAATAAAAGTTGAAGAATGAGACTAACAAGAAACTAAAATAGAATGGAAGGACAAGAGAGATTTTACTACAATGAGATTGAATTCTTTAAGAGGTTTTTCTTTCAAAGAGTTTTGAATAATCAAGTTCTAAATTTTAAAGTTTTGAACTAAGTGACATTTGAATTATTTTATATATCATTTTTATTATTTTATGTAGAGATTTGATATAATACTTTATTACAAAATACATGATGTGTGGTTTCGATTAAAATATAAATATTATATAAACTTTACAAAGTCTATGACCCTATGCCATTATTCATGGCTACATGTATTGTTGTTGTGCATGTTGACTATGGTAGCATTGTAAGTTCACCTACTGTGTGTATCATAAGTGTTTGACACATATGTACATGCAACGCACATGCCCCCATCCTATATAATTGCACAACTCTAGAGTGTACAAGAGTTATGTTCGACAAATCTTCACACTTGTGCTACTGCATTCGCCATGTAGTGCCTAACCAACTCACACTCCAGTGCATCTATAATAAGCCACCACGAGATGGCACACAATAGTTTGATATAGTAACATTAACTATATTATACAAAGGTTTTACTTGGAGATATACTAGTCTTATTTAGACTTAGAATTGTGCCAAGATTGGCCACACAACTTCTCATTAATCTCTATTATCATTACTTTTGTGAGGGTCAATAATAGTTGACCAATGTATGTTACATATTTCAGTTTACTTTTCATCAATTTGTCAAGTTTTTTAACATCAATATCTTATTTTAAGTTATTTGAAGATTAATTTATAGTTTTTTTATATATTTCTATTTTTAAATTCAATACAAGAAATCCATTTGACAATCAAGTAATTCCATTGACAAAAAATTTGGTTGAAAATAATTTAAATAAGGGCCTAAAATATGTTTTAAACTATTTATGCCATCACCCACCATTTGCTTTCATCCCTTAACATCTATCTCCATTGTAGCCATTGTTAGTAGTCCTAGCAACCTTATCGTTGACCAGCATGGCCTGCTCGACCCGTGTCGACCCCTTAAAACTTGTTGACCCACTCAACCCTCGCCAACTCATCTCTTCACATCTATCCATCAACATGCACAGATCTAATTCACATTGTGTCTGACTCAAAATAAGTGTTCCAACCCATCAACCCACACCAATTGACTTTGACCCATGTTGACCCAATAACTGCACTTGAGGCATCACATGTCGCTTTACCAATGCTGATTACATCACCTGCCACCCCCTGCCTCATTGTTACTGTCACTCAAAATGAAATGCCTATTTGAGAATAGCTTACAATATTTAATTTTGCAGCTTTTTAAGTCAAAAGTTTTCTAATATTTTAGCAAAATTAAAAATATTTATTTTATAATTTATGATGACTTTTGAAATTTTAAAATATTCTTTAGAATTCCAAAAATGTGTTACTTAATATTCCTAAATATCTTTTTGTATTCATAGGTTAAAAATTATAATTGTATCATTGGCATCTCTATAAATAAAGATGATCACCATGTTGTACAAGATGATGAATCTTTTTTAAGGAATCAATAAAGTGCTTCCATTAAGCCTGTGTGATATGAGCACATTGTGTGTAAAACCTTTAATGATGTGATTTCGAATATGCCTTAGGAAGGTGAGTGAGAGGCTCAAAAGTAGAGAACCCGATACTTTGTCCAATATTCACAAAATCTTCAAACCTTCACGAAAGTTCTTAACCACTTTATTTCACCTTTTGATAAATTTATTATCATGTCCAACTTTCTCATTTGTGCAAGTGAAAGTGTGATTTCTTGTTTGGTATTATAAGAACTCTAGTTGTGCATGTACCTTACTACCTCACCACCAATACAAGTAATTTGGTGTATATTGATAAAATCACTTTTTTAAGTTAAGATCCTCTATGTTAAAATGGATGCAAATTCACGAATTCTAGGAAAGTTCTTACTTACTTGATGATCCTATAATCTTTTATTTTAGACATATAATACATTGGGTAGGCCCTTGTGTAGACATATTGCTTCACCTTTAGCACATCTCAATTGTTTATGAGTTAAAATAGGCTTTAACATATCATCCTACATCACAGTTCATACTATATGGTGTTATTATGATGATTTATATGATTTTGTTATCTCCATTGATTTTGTTTCGCAATATTTGAATCTAATGAATCTAAAATTGAGTTCTATATCATTTTTAATATGTTGGTCGTAATGTTGAGGATAATGGTTTTTAGAATCCATCTCTCTTTTTTATTTTCTAACTATATAATATCATATGTGAAACAAATATATCAATCCTAATGATTAAAGTAGATGTGTCATTCCATATATCATTTTTTAAGACAATATATATTTCATTGCATATTAATTATTTTTTATGTTTTATTTCAATTTAATTATTTTTTATGATGTCATGTAACAATATAAGTCATGTAATAGGTAAAGTCATAAAACATGAAAACCATGTCATATGTAAAGCCATGTGACAAGTAAAGTTATATAAAGAAAATAATAATTCTTTTAGCACATAAAATAACATATATAAGAAACCATATAAAAAAATATAAATAAATAATATTATGCTTCATCATAAGTTATAGAATTATCTATCTTATTTCATAAAAAAAGTTCTCTTATTTAATATTTTCTTCTTCTAAGTTTCCTTCAATAAAGTGTACATGAAATGATAAATATACATATCATATTACGTCATTTTCTTCATTAAAATTATGCTCCATTTTCTTAATTTTCTTATATAGTTCTTACAAGCATGATTTTCTCATCATTTTATATGATGTGATAAGATTCTAAACACTTTGAAAAAAATCATAGCTGTATGATCCCCTGACCAGTCCATCTAATACTCAATCTTGCTCTTTATATTATTTATGAACCTAATCATACACTTATGATCTATATGATCCCTACTTGTATCATTTGATCCTTAATCTAGCTCCTCTTGTTATTTTCTAACTAAATCATACATTTATGGTGTCCATGATAATATCATACAATGTTGCCTTAACTTCTTGATAGAAGATTCATTTAATATTTCTTATTTCTTCATGATCTATGGTATGAGTACTTGCATTTTATTATATGATTCATGTTCTCTCTTTCTAACCTTGTCTATATATTATACTGATACAATTTAACTAGCATATGGCACTATCATTTTCTTAATATTGCATCATTATACATGTTTGATTGTTTACTCTTATATTTTCAAACATAGCCAAATTTAAAGATAAAAAAAATCATACAATATGATCCCCATAATTGTGCTACTATAATAATTTATAGTCTAATATTTAATAGATAGGTACAATTATGTATATATGAAGAAAACAATATCATTATATAAGTATCATACACATATCACCCTTTTAAGACTCAAATTAATATATATATATATATATATATATATATATATATATATATATATATATATATATATATATATATATATATATATATATATATATATATATATATATATATGCAATGCCTTACATCCTTATATAAGTACGATGTCTATATCACCCTCGTACAACCAACTTGATAGCTTAACTTATAGCTTTACAATTTTCTTATACCAGTACATCCAAAAGATTATCATAATACGATCCTCTCAAAAATCTTGTACGACCCAACACTGTATCCTTAAGCCCCTTCACATGTAATAGCTTAAGTTGATTATCCCATATAATGTAGGTCATCATAGTTGTATAATGCATATCAACAACTAATTTTCTCAATTGAGCCTTTTGATTTCATTTTAAAACACATCAAAATCATTTTAACTTGTACCAAAAAAATTTTAAATATAAAAACCTATATGTAACCATGCTATTATATACTTAAAATATAAAGCTTCTAATAAAGAATTATTTAAATTTTTATCTTCTCTTATGTACAACTCTTCTTTAAGCTTCAACAACATAGGCCTCTCATGCTCCTCTTTCCTGAGCTATCTCTCTACTTGAGCTCCTCTCACTCTCAATTTTTTTTAATTAGAGATTTACATAATGAAAAATAACTCGTTACATATTTATAAATCAATTTGACAGGTTAAAGGAGTCAAGTAAGGCTTAATAGTAAAAAACTCTTTGACTTAATCTTCAATAGTTTATGCCTTGGATTTAGTTAAAATAAAATGCTATTATCTTTCAATTTTTTCTATGCCTAGATGAAAACTCACTCTTTAAAGTCAAAATCTATTGTTTTTTTCCAGAACCCCAAAACTTATATTTCTTTCACACAAGACTCTTATTTCATCTTTCATACAAAATATCTCATAATTCATTTATTTATATATTTAACCTTGGCCAAAAAAAATTTTTTGCATTTGAATTAGTGATCTACCATTAACAAATCTTAAAAATTATTAATATAGTTAAAATATTTAAAAATTTATAACTTGTCCTTTAAATCTTAAAAAATTATGAACTTAATATTATTGAGCTTGTCTTATGCAGTTCTTTCCATTGGTATACATAGATGCTAATTTTGATTAAGTTTAAGATGATAACATGCTTTCTTATGTTATATTATTATTTTAATTATTTTAATTATTTTAAATATAAAAAATATATTCTAAGAAGTTTCTTTTATCAAAATCCATCAAACATAGGCATCATCCAATTAGCTTAATTATAGAGTTTCTCATCTTGACATGAGCTAGGAATTAAGACCTATTATAATATTTCTCTCATGAATAACTTTGTCTTAAAAGTTAGAAGAGCTCCAAGTATTGATTTTTTATATCTAATTTTACGTCTTAAACAGCTTCTCTTTTTTTTTGACCTTTTCATAAGACTTTGATCACAGGAATAATATTGTTCCTTAACCTCTTCTCTTATTTGTTAAGAATACACATATGCATCTCTAGGTAGATCAGATTCATCTAATTTTTTATGTTAAGATTCATGTAGCTAACCACATTGAAAATATCTAATACATATCTTTTCAAAGACGAGACATGAAATATAATGTGCACTCCTACTAATTGAGGAGAAAGCAGTCTAATATATCACTTCGCCAACCTTAATAAGACTTCATATAATGCCATTAAATTAAGGTTTAAATTTTCTTTCCCTTCCAAACAACCTAAAAATTTTTGTTTATTTTGTTTATTATTGAGCAATCTTATTTTATTAATAATATTTATAACAAAAAATGTATTTTAATTTCAAAAATTTTAATCTTAATTTTTTAAAATAAAAAGTTTGTTAAATGCACAATTCACCTCTCTTCTTTTGTACTTTTTGTCTCACACATTTTATATCAAATGATATCATAATGAGGTTTCTATCAAAAGAAAAATATTTCTAAGACAAGATTCTCTTGACTCTTCCTTGTGTTGAGGACATGCGATCTTATCTAAGGGAGCATCGTCACTTTGTCCATCTTGGTTTAAACGTGAGTTTTATCTCTATTAGAAAAATCACATGTATTTATTTTTATAATTCATTGATTTGAAAATTTAGGATTTTTTTCCAAATATTTTTAAGGTTTTGACTAAAATTGTTGATAGAGAAAAAGTAAAAAACCTTTAGGTGAACTCACCCTCGAAGAAAACCATAGAATAAAACTTAATTCTCGAGCGATAAATATTTTGTATTATGGTTTGGGTGCCTCAAAATATAATCGAATCATGAACTTGAAAATGTCACATGAGATTTAGTTTAAACTTGAAGTTACCTATGATGGTACTTCTCAAGTTAAAGAGAGTAAAATCAACATGCTTGTTCATGAGTATAAATTATTTTGAATGAATACAGATGAGAGTATTAAGGTTATGTTTATGAGATTTATAAATATTAGTAATGATTTATCCAACCTTGACAAGACGTTTTCTACTGGTGAATAGGTAAGAAAGATTCTTCAAGTTCTTCCTGAAAAATATGATCTATTGGTGGTGATATTAAAAGTAGTGAAAATATTTTGGTTATACCATTGGATGAGTTATTGAGTGAGCTTTTAATGAATGAAATTAAGTTTGCAAAGGCAAGGAATTAAGAACTTATGATTGAAAAAAAAAGAAAAAGAAGAAAAAAACAATAACTTTTGTAACAAATTCTTCTATAGAATCAGATTTCTCAATCTCAAATGAGGTAGGTCTTATCTCAAAATATTTATATAAATCATATAACAAAACAATATTGTAAACATTTTAAGAACAATAAGAATTAATAGAGAAAATGGTCTATTATGAAAATATAATTTGTTGTGAATGTAAACTTCCTAAACATACAAGACTAAATTATCCTAACTATAAAAAGAGAGTAGAAAAGTTTCAAAAATAGAATAAAAAGAAAGTTGTGAAGATATCTTAGGATAATTTAGATTGTTCTTGCTCTTGGGATGAAGAAAAGAAGAAGAGTTTGATTTATCTTATGGTTAAGGATAGTATTGATATTATAACATCAAAAGATGAGGTACATTTCTCTTTCTCCTCTTCGTCATCATCTTCTATTATTGATTTCGAAGAATAGTGTATTAGTATTTGTATAAAATATAAAATATTAGCTTCGAAATACCTTAAATTGAAAGAACATGAAAACTATTTAAGTTTGTGTGAATATTTGAATAATTTAAATACTAATTATTTGTATACGATTAAGGTTAAAAGTGATAAAAAAAAGTCTCAATTATTATAAAAAATATATGCTTAGTTAAAAAGCTAAATGATTTAAAAATTTTATATGATCCTAGTAAGAATTCATTTGATTATACTAAAAATACTACAAATTACTTTACTCTAAATATAGTTTATAATTACAACATAAGAATTGGACACATTTTTACTTATTATAAATTTAGAAATATTATTGAAAATAAGTCTTCTAGATTTATATAGATTAGAAAGGATATATCAATGAATGATCAAGTTAAGAAATATAGACCCAAAAAAAATTTGGGTCCTAAAAACTAATGCCTTATTTGTTTTGTATACATGCCTTCTTTCATAGACAAGTTATGCGGTACTTGTATATTGGATGCTCAAGATATATGACTGGAGATATATCTTTAGTCATCCACTTGAAGTCTTATGATGATGGTGAAATTACTCTTGGCGATAAGTCTAAGAAGAAAGTTATTGAAATTGAAATCATGGGCAACTCATACTTTTATAAAAAAAGATCCTTATCATATAAGATTTAATATGCAATCTTCTTAATATTAGTTAATTATATGATTCAAATTTTAATATTTTAGTTAATAAAATTAAATGTATTATTACTAGCTATAATATTCTATTTATCTTTAAAAGCAGAAAAGATAATACATATGTTCTATTTTTGCACATGATTAAAGACATTGGTTTAGAATATTTTTTGACATATGATAACAATTCTACATTATGACATGGGAGATTTTGTCATTTAAGAAAGGCTTCTTTTGAAAAGTTTTTTAAAGTTTAATCTAGTTAGAGGTTTGTCAAATCTTAGTTAATAAAATGATAAACTATGTGGTCCATGCCAATTAAGAAAATAAATAAAAAAGAGTTTTAGGCCACTTAAGGATATTACAACTAAAAAACTGTTAAAACTTATTCATTTAAACCTATTTGATGAAATTCATTTAAAGATTCTTGGAAGAAAGAAATATGGGTTGGTAATTGTAGATTATTATACTAGATTTTTATATAGGTTATTTTTGTTAGAAATAAAAGTGAAGTAATTAAAAAATTTGTAAGATTGATTACTATGATTGAAAAAGAATATGAAGTTAAATTAGACTCTATTAGGAGTGATAATAGAGAGAAATTTAAGAATCAATTATTTTGATAATTTTTGTGACAAAAACAAAGTGTAGCATATATTTTTTCACCTAGAATCCTTATATAAAATAATGTAGTTAAGAGAAAGAATAGAAACTTTTTAGATGCTATAAGATATATAATTAATAAGTATGGTGTCACCAAGTATATTTGGGTTAAGATAGTCAATACTACCTATTATACATTTAATAGAATAATATATAAACTTTTATTAAATATTTTTTCTTTTGAGTTATTTTATGATAAGAAATCCAAAGTTTCACATTTTTATATGTTTAAATACAAATGTTTTATTTTTAATAATAAAAAAATATTTAAATAAATTTGATGCTAAGTTTGATAAAAGAATATTTTAAAGATATTTACCTACTAATAGAACATTAAGGATATACAATAAAAGATCACTAGTTGTAAAAGAAATAATTCTTTTCAAATTTGATAAATTTTTTATTAAAACATCAAATAGTCATCATCAAGATGATCATTTTGATGAATTAAAAGGTTTAAATCTTAAATAATAAAGATTAGAAGATATAATTGAAGGAAATTAATTGATAAAAGAAAAAAATAGATTAAAAAACAATTAAGATATTCTAAGAATCATCCTAGTGAGTTGATCATAAGAGATGTAAAAAAAAAGTTAAGACAAAAAACTCTTTTAATCATGCAATATTTGTATTTAATTTTAAACCAAGTTATATAAAAAATACTTTTAAAGGTATGTCCTAGAACATTATAATGAATGAAGAATTAATATAATTTAAAAAACTCAAGTTTGGGATCTTGTATCTAGACGAAATATAAAATAATTATTGGTACAAAATGAGCATTTAAAAATAAGTTAGATGAAAATGACAAAGTTATAACGAACAAAATAAGATTAGCAGCCAATGGTTATTATCAAGTTATAAGAGTAGATGCGGATGAGACATTTGCTTCTATAGTTAGATTTGAAGTAAATAGGATATTAATTACTTATGCATCTTATAAATGATTTAGAATATACCAAATAGATATTAGGAATATATTTTTAAATGAATATATAAATAAAGAAATGTATGTAGTGCAACTCTTAGGATTTGAGATATATGATAAGATAGATCATGTATACAAACTTAAGAAAGTACCTTATGATTTAAAAAAAGCATTAAGAACTTGGTATGAAAGATTATGTATTTTTCTTATATCAAATAGTTTTTATAGAGATAAGGTAGATAATACTTGATTTATTAAAAATTGATCAGAAGGTTAATTAATATGTTAAATTTATATAGATGATATAATTTTTAAAACCTTAAATAAAGAAATATGCATGAAATTTTCTAATTTAATAAAAAATGACTTTGAAATGAGTATTATGAGAGAGTTAACCTTTTTCTTAGAACTTCAGTTTAAACAAATAAGTGAAAAAATATTTATTTCTCAAACCAAGTATTTGATAGTGTCGCTAAATAAATTTAATTATGAAAACATAAAGCATAGGAAAGCTCCCATTAGTGTGAGTAATGTCACAAATAAAGACAGTTAAAAAACCCATTGACACAAAATTATATAAAAAAAAGATTAGATTATTATTGTATTTTACTACGAGCATGTCATATATTGTATTTAGTGAAGGTGTGTATGCAATGTTTTAAGCTAGTCTTAAAGAATCACACCTACAAATAATCTAGTATATATCTAAATATCTTATTAAAATTAAGACTCTAGACTTATAATATCCTAGATGTGTCGATAATTGATTTAACAACCTATACAAATGCAAATTTGTTAGTAATAAGACTGGTAAAAATAGTATCTCTGATATGTGTTAATTGATTAGTAGTTCATAAATTTCTTAGACTAATAGAAAATAAAATTATATGACACTATCAATAATAAAGGTTGAGTATAGTACTACAAGTAGTACTACTCAAGTTTTATAGATTAAAAAAATACTTTTAAAATATGGCTTAGAATTCACATAAATTTTAATCTTTTGTGATAATTCAAATATAATTTATCTAGTTAAACATCATGTTTAGCATTCTAGAATAACATACATCAAATTAAGAGATCACTTTATTTGAGAGCATATGTAAAAGAAAGTAAGTTAGTTATCATTTGTTTCATCTTTTACCTAATTAGTTGATATTTTTTCTAAGCTATTAACTATCAAAGTCTTTAATAGACTCAAATTAAGTTTAGGTGTCATTGACTCCTTTGAATGATTATAAAAAAGGGGAGAACTTAGTGCTTGAATTTCATGGAAGAGTAAGCTATAATTTAGGAGTATTGGCTATCAAATAATATATACTAAAGTATTGAATATTAAATTATTTGATTTATTCATTAATTATATTTTGTTCTAGCATTAGTTTTATAATCCTCAAAGAAGAGATATTTGTACCTTTTGATGTGATGATAAAAAAAAAACTTAAATATTTACTAATGTCTTGTTTAACTTTATTTTATTTTAGTTAAATCTTAAGAAATATTCTAATTATCTAGATTTATTAAAACAAGGATTATTACATTAATATTGAATAAATTTTGATGACTCAAGTCTAGTCAAGTGGCCCCCAATATCGTGCACGAGCATTAAGAAGCCGTAGGCTAGGAGCCTTATTGAAACTTAGATGGGTCTGGCCTGAGTATGGGTCTAAGTCATGATTCTTGTAGTGATTTTTGGATCAATTGATTCAAGGTATTACTCCGAAATCAACTTAGGTGTAATGAGTCAAGACAAACTCATGAATTGGTTATGTAAGGAATTAGGTCAAATTGAAGCCATAGATGTGCACTGATGACTCGAGTTATGACTTCTGAGAATGTTAGGGGAAAACAAACCCCAGTAGACTAAATATTTAGGTGTAGTGGATTTAATATAAGCACAAATCACTGGATTTATTTTGTAATATAGGACCATTCAAACTACTTTACAAATATTGGTTATTTAATACCAACTTAACAACATTTTTCACGATCAAACTATTTGGATCGCATCCAAATTTGTGAACAATTTACTTGCATCTAGTCATTCATCCAAGATGGTTGATCGAATGACTGAATGTCTCTCTAATTTCGTAAATAGTAATTAGTTTATCATCACCGTCCATCTGGCTTTTGAATCAAATGTTCCAAATCTTATCTCATTATGATTAGATATGGACCTTTAATCATTTATTCAGATCAAACAGTAATTGCTCTATGCGCTCAAATCAGATGGCAGTTGTATCATCATCTTCATTTGTAACGATTAGCATTGTAAAAAACGAATTCTAGTTATTATGAGAGTTATTTTTTGAGTTTTTTATTTCAACTATAAATATAGTTCATTCACTAACTATTACAATAACTTGAATCAAACTTGAACAATTTCATATGAGCCTAAGTGAAGTTCAAAGTCATGAGCAAAGAATTTCTACACAATTACAAAAGTTACAGATTTTAATTGATCTCTATTTCCCCTACTTCTATTCATAATCTTTTTTTGAATTTCTTAGTAATATCTACTTTATTTATTAGTGGTGCTACTCTGGTTTAAAGATTTAAAGGTACGAGAATATTTGTATACAAAAATTATAGAACTTTGAATTTTTTCATATAACTAAAATTTTTATGATTTTGGTGTCTTATTAGAACACTGGTATATATTTGGTTTACATTTACATATTTTATCAAAAAGAAGTGGTTAGTGGAAGCCTGATCAGAGGCCTGGGGTAGATGTAGACATAGGTTTTGGTTGAATCACCTAAAAAATTTTATGTATTTCATTTATTTTTTAGCAATCTTATTTTCTTGATAATATTTATAAAAAAAAATTATTTTAAGCTCAAATTTTTTTCCTAATTCTTTAGAATGAAAAAATTTTTAAATACATGATTTACTCTTCCCCTATTATATGTTTTACCTCACATTTGACATCATCAATAAGCAAGTCAATATTAAGAAAAAGATTAAAAATAGAATAAAAAGTTACATATACTTATTGTTTCTTCTATATATTATAACATTCTTTTTTATTGTATAGCTTATTTTCTTTTTATATTTTAACATGAATGAAACTCTATTTTGCTTAAATGTTATGATTAATATTTATTATTAAACCTTATATATTGTTACATCCTTGTGTTTGATGAGTCAAGAATAAATCTTTATAAATATCTCATATAAGCTTACTTTAAGTGTGTTAATATTCAATAAAATCAAGCCATGAACTTTAAATATCAAAAATAGTGGACTTCAAGGCTCTTTGAGTTATGAAAAGCTTCAAAAAAAATTAAAAACATATATTAAAATTTTTATACTTGAATTTCTCTTTATTGTCTTGAATTTGATATGTCTAAATTTTGAGATGATGTAGCACACTAGTAATATTAATATTTAAAGATATTATAAGTTTAAAAATTATTGAATTTTAATTTTTGGGCAAAGCATTATTGATAAAAAGTATAGATATTGATATTTTATTTTTTAAATTTATTTAGGAATTACTTCTCATGAATTTCTTTTCATGGTCACCTAAGACACTTGTAATATTATCATAATATAAAATTATTTTAGTATACTTATATTTAAAATTTGCCACAAAAATTCTCACAAAACACTATAAAACAACTTTAGTCTTGGGGTTTTTCACTGTAGCATTAGGTAGGTCAACCCAACCCGACCGTTGGCCCGTCCAAGCTTTAGGGATTTAAAAAAAAATAAAATAAAAATTGTTCGATAGACTCGAAGGGGCGAGCAAAACTAGAAGGCGAAGGAAGAAGGTCGTAGGGAAACCTGAAAGAAATAGTGCAAAATCAGCCCACAGGAAAAGCTGAACGGAATAGTGCGAGATCAAGTCAACCAGGACCAAGTGATCAAATCTTGGTCGAGGAAAGGGGGAGCCAACCACAAACGGCTCGAGAGACGGCCAAATTGAAAACCTTATAGAGAGTAATGGCAACGTAATTTAGGCAATATAGGACTAAATTCTCATCCGATTGTCAAAGAAGGCAGAAGGACAGGCGCGATCGATGGCTTAGGTTAATCAAGCACAACATACGCGATCTAATGGCCCAGATCAAGGATGCCTAAACCCAATGGAAAGGATTGATCTCGAACAATAAAATCAGGATTCAATTAGAAATATCCATTTCAAGATCCAAATCAAACGGTGACTGCTATATTTCTGTTACCCAAATGACTAGTTCAATTTAGAGCCATTGAGAGTGGATTTAGAGCTCAAATTTGAGTTCTATAAATAGGGAAGGATGAAGAACTCCAAAAGATTATCATTGCTAGGTTCTAAAAGCTTTCAAATCATAATTTCAGGCTATTTCAAGTGCATACGGTGCTTCCAAACTCATAAAGTAAAAGTTTCAAGAAGGAACCCGAAATTGGAGGTTTTTGCTTCAATTATCTTTAATTTCTATTCCTCTCTCTTTTCATTTTTTTCTTTATATTTTTATTGTATTGAGAATACCTCATACTTTTTTTAAATTATCTTAAGTTTATACTTTGTTGCCAATTTTTGTATTTATTTCCTCGGGATAAGGGCATCCCGATAAGTGTGCAAAAGCTCAGGGTTTGAGTTGAGCCCAGAAAAACTCAAATAGGTTCGGGATTAGTCATAGGTAAAATCCCAAGTAGGTTTGAGGTGAGTTATACAAAAAACATCGCTTGTAATTTGGTGATTTTTAGTGGTTTTTTCCCAACACTGGTTGGGGGAGGACGTAAGCTCGATTTTGAGTCGAACCATCTTAAAAATATTTTGTGTACTATTTTACTGCTCTTTTTTGTTCTAACTTAAAAAAATAAAGTTTTAATTTAAAGCAAAAATGGAAAAAAAATTTAAAAATTTTATTTAGCACAATTTACCTTCCCTCTTGTGGGTTTATTTTAAGCATAAAGAACTTCATATATGATTATCCCAAATTATTACTTATTTCATATATTTATTTATTATTAAAAATAGCCTACTATGCTAGTGATGTTTGGCTTAGCCTTTCTTTTGTACTAAAATTTTTTATACATTAGAATTCCAATAAAAAAAGGATTATGCATAAGAATAGTCTTTGAAAATTTTTGAAATTACAAAGGCTTGTACTACAATAGTTGAGCTAAATAATTTTTTAATTAGTATTATATATTTATGTGAAAACTTAATGTAATATTATAAAAAATATGAAAACTATGACATGTAGTTATTGTGATAGTTTTAGTTATTCACGATTGTTGGATTTAATTATTTACAGTTAATTGTTATGAATATAAACAACATAATTATCATATTATGGATATAAGTATTTTATTAATATATTTATAAATTAAAAGATGAATAAAATCAAGGAGAGATTTTTTTATTTGAGTTATGAAATTTAGGAAAAAATAAATTTAATATGATAAAAATAAGGGATATCATATTTGGAGTATTAGAGCCTAATTTAATTAGAAAAAAATAAGAGCATGAACTCAATCTAAAAAACAAATAGAGTTTGGTGGTGATGAAAAACATAGGGACATTATATTGTTAGTATCAAAGTTGTTAAAATCTTATGGACCAAAGCTTTAACAACACGATGGTTGAATAATTGATCTAATTTGGCATCTAGAAGTGGATCAAAATTTAAGAAATCGATTGCAAAAAAATCAAGGTCAAAATATCTTATATCTCATGCTAAACGAAGACTTAGCCAAAAGCCACATTGTAAAATTTGTACAAAATTTTATTAGGAAGAGTGTCACAAATTGAAGCTAATTAAATGCTACATATGTCAACATGTTGGCCACATTTCTATTTTTTATCCATTAAATGTTGAAGGAGAGAAAGGAAGTTAGCATGCTAGTAACAAAATGAAAACAATCTAGGGATCTATATTATAGAACCCAACAAGGCACCTTTGGATGCATATGGTACTAGTTTTAGGCAAGCTTTTATAATTTCACAATTTACTACATAACCTTACATCTATGTTATCATATAAAAAGAGGCTCATACATCACCTAATATTATCATATGTATTCTTATGTTGCAAGATTTTATAAAAGCTTTATTCGATTATGGTGTATCACATTCCTTTATATTGATTAATATGATTCTATGATTATTAGTTAAAATTCATGTATTAGAAACTCTTTTTTCAGTAAAATTATTTATAGTAGAGGTGGTAAAAGTAGAAAAATATATTTAATAGGATGTAAAATTTAATAAGATGTCTTTAAATTTCAATTAATTAGTCTAAAACATCAAAATTCGATAATATTCTCGAGATTGATTGGTTAATATTTCATCAGGCCATTATTGACTTTTAGAAAAAAAGAATTAAAGATAAACATGATAAATGGTACTATAAGTTTTATTTTGATAAGTATAGGAAAGTACATATAATATCTATTTTAAAAATTAAAAGATTGATAAAAAAAAGTTGTGAGTACTATCTAACATTAATATAAGAATTTGAAAAGAAGTAACTTTCAATTATAAGAAGTTCAATAACATGTGAAATACCTAAATGTGTTTCTTAAAGTTTTTTTTGAAATATCACTTAATAGAAAAATTAAATTTATGATTGATTTGGTATCAAGAGCAGAATTAATCTCAAAAACATCCTACAAAATGATACCACTTGAATTACAAAAATTAAAACCATAATTAGCAAATCTTATTGATAAAAGCTTTATAACACCTAATATATACCTATGGGGTGCACCCATATTTTTATGAAGAATGGTAAAAATTTAAGATTGTATAATGATTACAAAGAATTAAATAAGGTCATAATTAATAATAAATATCATTTGCCTAGAATTGACAAATTATTTGATCTATTGCAAAGAACAAAAGTATTTTCATATATGGACTTAAGTTCTAATTATCATCAATCAAAAATTAGAATAAAAAATATTATAAAAATTATTTTTAGAACTAGATATGCTCATTTTGAAATCCTTATATTATCTTTTGGTTTAACAAATGTTCTAACAACTTTTATAGATTTGACGAATAGTATTTAGGTAGTGGTTATATCATTTTATTATTATTATTATTGATAAATATTTTGATTTACTTCATAAATAAAATAGAACATAAAAGACATTTGAACATATTGTTGTAGAAGATATGAGAACACCATTTGTATGCCAAGTTTTTAAAATGTAATTTTTTGTTATCTAGTATTTCTCTTTTAGGAATATAATTAGTGTAAAAAGATTCTTTATGGATTTTCCAAAAATAACAGCTATTATTGAATGACCTAAGCCTAACAATATAATCGAAGTACAAAGTTTTCTCGATTTGGTTGGATATTATCAAAAATTTGTAAAATGATTTTCTTATGTTATAGTATTAATAATCAAATTAATATATAAGATAATAACTTTTGAGTGGAATTTAGATTCTAAAAGAGGTTTTAAACTTTAAAAGAGAAATTGACTTCAACACCTCTTAGTGTTACCTAAGAGAGAAACTAAATTTCAAGTTTATACTAATCCATTTATGCAAAAACTTAGGTGTGTATTAATATAAAATAATAGATTATAACATATGCTTAAAGGTAGTTACAAAATAATGAAAGAAATTATCCTATACATTAACTTTAATTTGCTAAAATTATGTTTGTCTTAAATATTTGGAGGCATTATATTTATGGTGTGAAAAATTACTTATTTACTTATCACCAAAGCTTGAAGTATATTTTTACATAGAAAGAGTTCATTTCAAGACAATAAAAGTGGTTAAAAGTATATAAGGATTATGATATGGATATTATTTATCATCTAAAAAAATTTAATATTGTACCTAATCTATCAAGCCAAAAGGCTAGTCTTTATAACATGATATCAAACTTGGAAGAAGCACAATTAATAGCTGAATAAATAAGTTAGAATTAGATACAACATCAAAAACTATCATAAGAAATTTTTATCAATTTGTATCTCAAGAGAGTGGTTGCATGCTGTGAAAGATGCTCAAGATATAATTTAAAATATCTAACAAATCAAAACCAAAATTGTTAAAAGAAAGGAAACAAATGTTAATTTAAATGAAGCTTTGTTTTATAAAAGTAGAATATATATTCGTACAGTTGTTAACAAAGATAAATTAGAGCTAAACTTAATAGATGAAAAACTCAAAAGATTCAAATAATTCAAGAAGAATACAAAAAGTACAAGATTATCAAAAGAAGTATTTTGACATAAAACACAAAGAAGTAGAGTTCCAAGAAGGAGAACTTACATTCTTAAAAGTGAGTTCAATGAAATGTGTAATCTTATTTGGTGAAGGTAAGAAGCTAAAGCTAAGATATATTGGACCTTTTTAGATATTAAAAAGAGTTATAGAGGTTATTTAAAGAGTAGTATTACTTCCAATATTAATAGATGTGCATAACGTATTTCATATTTCAACTCTAGTGAATATGATCTAAACACTATATAAGTGTATCCAAATATGAGTTTTGAAGAGAAACTTAAAAGATCTTAACCAAAGGGATCAAATAATTGAGAAAAAAAGCAATTCTTATGATTAAAGTATAATGGCAAAATCAAACATAACATGAAGCTACGAAGGAACACAAGGGTGAGATGAGATAGAAGCATCATGAGCTATTCTAAATTCTAAGGAAAAAATTCATATAAGGAAGAATTTGTAACATCCTCAATTGTTAAATCATGTATGGATCAAAATATCATGAAAAGCATACAAAAATTTTATAAAATAAAATATTTCAACATATAAAAAAATATAAAATTAGATAGAGCTCAAAGAGATGAGTCTAATATTGCTTATTTTACCACGATCAAAGTTTATTTAGAATTTTTATGAACTATCAAAGATAATATATGTATATATATATATATATATATATATATATATATATATATATATATATATATATATACATATATTAAGAGTTTTGGGTTTTTCTAAAAGCATAATTTATATCATCCACTTCCAACCCCGTTCTTGATGCAAACCCTAGGAGAGGTTTTTTGCACAATCGATCAGAAGCTTCTCCTAAATAAGTTTCGTCGATGACAAGGGCTATTAGAACCATTGAAGTATCGATAGAATAGAAGAAGAAGATGTAAGCAATGTTGAAAAGAAGAAATGGTATGTTCGAAGGACCAAAAATGAAACTCTTTTTATTTTTCTATGATTTAACTTAAAATTGACGACAAAAATCAATGTATTTGGCCTTGATTAAGTTTCTATTTGACTATAAGAACAATTCAAAAGAATTTGTTAGAGATTTGAAGGCTAAGGCTTCAAGAAAAAAGAAAACTCGAGGAAAGAAAAAGGAAAAATGTCATTTTCATGATTTAAATAGTTAGTTTTGTAATGAAAAAAATACAAATCTTGGTAAAGAACTTTGTAATTTTCTATATTAAGTTGAGATATATGTTGTTTGATAGGTTAAAAAATTAAAAAAAATAATTTAACTACCAACAAGGATCAGTAAGAAAAGTAAGAAAATTCATAAGTTAGGTACTTTAACATAAATATTTTAAGCATATACTTAACGTCTTACTGATTATTAAAATTTAGATATTGTAAATGAGTTATGCACAAAGTATATGATATAAATGAATTAATCAATGCTATTTTATGTAAATATATGAGAATTTACACTTGAAACTAGATGTAAGTACTCTAACATAAATATTATATGAATATGTCTAATATAGTGTTAATTGTTAAAATTAATACATTGTATATAGAGTAGACTCTCTAACATAAATATATGTGTATGTCTAATGTATTATTGATTATTAAAATTAAGATCTTACATATAAATCTTATACAAAGATTGTGATATTGATGTAATGATATAATGTCATTATATATAACTACATAAAAATTGTGTGCTTGCAAATAGATGAAGCCTTTTTAAATTTGATAAATTATTATGTAAAATTATTTAGCATGATTAATTATATAAGCATGACATTTAATGAGTCGATGAATAAATATTATGAAAAATAAAAAATTTATATGTGAAAATAAATTAAGAGAATGTTCATCGTAATGTGGCTACTGGTCTGTGCACCACATGGTTAACATTGCTAAGATGAGATAACTAGTGCTCAATATGCCATACATTTGAGATTTGCAAAAAAGATATGTGACGCAGGAGTGTTTAACATCAGCTCATAAATAAACATTTGTTGACGTCACAATAGTTCTACAAGTCCACTAGTGTAAAATTTGATTGAAAATAAATTAAAAAAATACTTAAAATTATTTTTTTATTAATTTTGACATCCACTACCGTATATCGCCATCACTATCACTATCTTCTGCCATCACCGTTGTCATCAACAGTTGCTATTGTGTCTCAAGCCAACTATCATGTCTATGCGAGACTCACACCAAACCACCCATCCCGTCGACCCGTTCCGCATGTCCAGCGCCTCCTCCAAAATAAGACCGATGGTGCTGGCACCTCGCTTGTTCTGCTGTTTCAACGCTCGCAATTATCATTACCCGAAATATACTACCAGTTTAGGAATTGCTTAATTCAATTAATTTTTTATGTTTTATGTCACAATTTCAAAAAGAATATTATAATTATTTATTATATTGTTTTGAATTAAGTAAAACAATAATGATAATAAGTTTAAAATATTAAAAAATACTTAGATTATTTTAAATTATTATTTTTACTAATTGTTAAATGAAATTTTATTTTAACACGTTAAACCTAATATAATAATCAAATAAAAAATTATTTTAACCAAATTTAGCATTCAAATATAATCTTTCTTCTGACGTAACTAACACGAATATAACTGAATTAACCAATGCCAAATATTTAAACCTATTATATTAAACAGCACCTAAAAGAAGGACTTTCGTCCTCGCAAAACTCTCAATAATTTAAACCTACTATTAAAGGAAGAGCGTTCGTCCTCGGAAAACTCTCTTATACCTGCACAAGATCGAAGCATGGAAGACAGAACAAGCAACGGTGGTGACGAGAAGAAAGCCAATAACAACTTGCTAATGGCAGCCATGGAGAACGTAGAGAAAGCAGGCAACCAAGCATTCGGTTTGGCTGCCAGAGACAACACCGGCGTCCTCTCCCCTTTCCATTTCAACAGAAGGTCAGCCGTATACTCTGTTTTCCCCAATTTCTACACCCAAAAAAGCTGATCTTTCTGAAAGGCTCTGTTGAGCACAGGAAAAATGGAGACGATGACGTTACGATACAAATCCTGTACTGTGGAATCTGCCACTCGGATCTTCACCAGGTCAAGAACGAGTGGAAGAACACTGTATATCCATGTCTTCCAGGGTATTTTTCTCTGTGCTAATCCGTGACACGGTTGTTGTTCTGATCACTTCACAAAGACCATGCTTCATGATTTGTTGCAGGCACGAGATCGCGGGAATCGTAAACGAAGTAGGCTCCAACGTTCGAAAATTCAAAGTTGGAGACAAGGCCGGGGTGGGCTGCTTGATTGGTTCCTGCGGTTCATGCGACGAATGCGAACAGAACCTGGAGAACTACTGCCCGAAGCTAATCTTCACCTACAACTCCACCGACAAGGATGGGACGACCAGCTACGGAGGTTACTCGAATTTCATCGTTGTGAACCAAAGCTTTGTTTTGAAGTTTCCGGAGAACTTGCCGATGGACAAGGCTGCTCCTTTGCTCTGCGCTGGGATCACGGTTTACAGCTCCTTGAGAAGCTCCGGGTTAGCCGAGCACGGAAAGCACCTTGGGGTGGCTGGTCTTGGAGGCCTTGGCCACGTCGCCGTCAAGTTTGGAAAGGCTTTTGGAATGAAGGTTACCGTCATCAGTTCCTCTGCATCCAAGAAGGACGAAGCCATTCGTCGGCTCGGAGCTGATGCTTTCCTCGTCAGCCGAGATCCCGAACAAATTCAGGTAAAGAGACCCGCCGTGTTTCTTTCTTCCCAATCTGGTTTACACCAAAGGTGTATACTTGACCGAATCAGACCGTCTTTAGGCTGCGGTGGGAACGATGGACGGAATCATAGACACGGTTTCCGCAAAGCACGATCTCGCTACCCTCATCTCACTGTTGAAGATCAAGGGGAAGCTGATGATGGTGGGAGCACCCGACCAACCATTAGAGGTCCCTGTTTTTCCTCTGTTATTCGGTAAGCGAACAGGTTTCGCAAAAAATTGCGTCTCTTACGCTACGAGCTGCTGAGATCTCCGGTGGGTTTGTTGCAGGCGGAAAGGCGATTTCAGGGAGCATCATTGGTGGCATCAAAGAGACGCAGGAAATGCTCGAATTTGCCGGAAAGCACGACATCACTGCAGAGATTGAGCTGGTAAGCGCGAGCTATTCGAACGAGGCGTTGGAAAGACTCGCCAAAGGCGATGTAAGGTACCGATTTGTGATCGATATCGGCAATACTCTTGCGTCGGCCACCTCTTCGGCTTCTCTGTGATGAGAAGAAGGTCTGTGTGAGTGGATCACTTTTCATTGCCTGCTGTTCGTCTTCACTTGGATAATGCTTCGTGCCGTCGTCTTCAATGTCTTCACTGTAATAATGCTTCGTGCAGTCGTCTTCCATGGATTTTTATGTGGTGTACTTTTTTGTTTGCTTTAAAAATTATATATTGGCTTAATTTTCTCTCGATTATAAATGGATTAATATCGTTCACAATAATTTTTTCAAAGAAATATCTTTTATACTGATTTTCTTTGATATAAAATTTAAATCTTTCATAAAAGATTTCTTGTGGAGTTTTTATTTAAGAACAGAATTTTATGTCAAATAAAATAATGTAATTCTTTATGTTGTTGTTTAAATATTTAATATTTTTAGATTAATTAAAAAAAAACATGTCTCAAATACAACTTGAACCTTTTATTTGTAAAATAATTCCTATAGAAAAACTTATATTCTAAAAATAATGATATATTTTTGTTTAATTAATTTTCGTGCAAACAAATATTTTAGTGTTATATATATTTTTTTAAATTATAGATTTAATTTTAATTTCTGATAAACATGTTTTCACAAAAGGACATAAAACTAATATTTTTTTTTAAAATAGTAAAAAGCTATTTTACATCGTTTTTATTTCATATCATTCATTAATCAAAAGATATAAACGATTTTATACATAATTTATTTTTAAAATTATTTATTTTTTAAACATTTTTTTAACAAATAATGCTTTGATTTTTTGAAAACATTCATAGTTAATTTTTAAGAATTCCACCGCAGGGCAAATCGAGCTGTGGTAAGTAAAAATAAAAAAAAAAATAATACATTCATAGCATAAATCGGTAAATTGGAATTAATTATATAATTTATTTTTTTTACATAAATTTTTATTGTTCATTTTAAAGCTCTTCGAGATTCGATATTTTATTGATGTTCCGGCTACGCGATGACCGTCGAGGAATACAATGTGTGAACGTAGCAGATATGGACCACACCTTTGCATCAAATGGACAAAAATGCCTCAGTAATGGGACCCACATCATAATATTCTCATGTATTTTAAAATAAGACTCACCTGTCTGAAGCGGGTAGACTTCCTTCCGGTCGGTCTGAACAAGAAAGACTGGTAAATTATAATAATAAATAAATAAAAATCATTGTCAAATGATAACAATTATATATATAACATAATAATAAATAAAATATTTAAATATTTATATCATAATTATCAGAAATAATTATATGAATTATTTGACTATTATGTACCACATTTTGAAGGTTAACACCTTTACAACAAATCCTTTTTTAAAAGTATGTAATATGTAACATGAAATCAAATCGAATTAGAAAAACGATTCAAAAGATTGTAATCTTTAGGATTTTTTTAAATATAAAAATACAATAATAAATAGTCTTAAATCATAAATAATAATAAATATTTATGATTATGTGTGTGTGTCTGTGTATATATATATATATAGAATGATAAATTTAAAATATCAGTGATTTTTGAAAAAAAAATGTAATGCTAAAATATGACTATTAAGAACACAATACAATCACACCTTTGAACCTATCACGATAATACAACTCCTAATTGGCTATGAGATAAAGCAATAATGGCTTGAAATTTTTTGTGCATCATAAACAATGAGAATACTATTATCTTTCTTGATTATATATAAGAATTTAGTCTTAAATTGTGAACTTCTTGTTCAAGTACGATTCATCAAGCTCAAGAGAACTGCTTAATTGAAGCATAAGCTACGCTCAAGCAAATGTTCTAAGTTAGGCTTAAATGGGTACTTAATAAAAAAGCTCAGGTATATTAGTGATTAAGAAAAAAATTATGCGTTTGCAATATACTAAAAGTAAAGTTAAGGAAGACGCCAACATTTTTTTTTTTTTTTTTTTTTTTTTTAGACGCCAACATTTGCAAAGAAGAATAACACTTCACGAAGAAATTTTTGTGGGTAGGTATTTTTTAAAATTGATCATATATGATGTATTAAAAAATATTTCGAAAATCATTTAATGAGCGTGGAGATTGCAATCCAAAGTAAGGCTATGTACACATGTGGCCCCTATAGTCAATTAGTTTTCCATTAGACACACACAATTCTAACATAAAATTCATTGCATGTGTATGGATATGACTCATGTGTAGCTTGTGTTATATTATTGACTTTTAATCATAATGTTTTGTTTAATGATAATAAATTTTAAATATTTATAATAAATTTATTTAAATATATTTTTATATTTAGATAACAGATATTCATATTTGTTAAAAAATTAAAAGAAAAAAGATAAACAAAAATTAAATCTCATAAATATCAAATTGGTTAGAGTGATAAGCTATAAAGAGATGTATTTTTAATTTCATTTCAAACAGTAATTTTATTTTTATTAGAATATTAAGATTAATTAACATATTTATTATAACACACATAAATTTAGATTGTTAATATTTTTTTATCCATCTTCTTTGATTATCTTAACAATCATTTTGTATTAATAATATCTTTAAAATTCTTAATCAATTTATTACAAAAAAAAATGTGTTAATAATAATAATTAATTTGCAGAAATTATAATAAAAAATAAAAAAAATAATAAACCTTTCGGTAGAAGTAATTATGCCTGAACATGTTCGCTATAGTTAATCGGTTCGCTGCAGTAAACCGATGCGATTCAAGTTATCAAAAGACCAGCCTTCGAGACTTCGTATAAACGTGCAGAAAACCCCGTCTCAAACAAAATTTGCACATTTCATTAGTAATATATTTCCTATAGAAAAAAATTTATTCTAAAAATAATGATATATTCTTATTTAATTAATTTTTTTCTGCAATCATGCCTTTTGGAGTGTTGATCTATGTTTATTGTAGTTTTATTTTTCGTTTTATAGAAAATTTTACGAAATGACTTAAAACTAATATTATTTTAAAAATAGTAAAGAGCAATTTTAAACAATTCCTATTTTCACTTAGAAAATATTATAAAAAATATTTTCAAAATTATCTAGCGAGGGTGCCGTGTGCAAAGAAAGCTATGTACACACGTGGCTGTTTTCTTTTTCTATTAGGCAAATTCATTACACGTGCATGAACATAAGTCATCGGTAACCTGTGCCCAAAGGCACACGAAACAAGTTATATGTTTAAGATATTTGCATGTGGTGTGAAAGAATAATATAATACTTTATTTTTTGTATATAATATATCTAGTTTGTTAAGAATAATGACAACTTATTTGATAAATATTTGGTTAAGAAAACTTATTAAGCTCATTTTTTTAATGTTCATAAATCTTTTAAGGGATTTTTTAACATTATCTAAACATGTTTAACAAAATACTATCACTTGGAACGCTTTAGATTAAACTTAGAAATGTTTAAACATATAAGAACTTTAAGATTAGAATAATTAAACATATTCAAATAATACTAACAACATAATATGTAATAATACTATAGATAATATAAAAAAGATAATATTCTATAATATTGAATGTTGAATAATCATAAAAAAAACACCATACTTAATACAATTATTTAAATTTTACCTACCTACTTATATTGGAAAAATTCTTACATTAATTTTTCTATTTTTTTAACTTACTATAAATGAATGATTAAACACTTAATTAAAAAATATTATCATTATTTTGTTGCTCAATACTAATTCAAATAATATTTCTAAAATTATGGTTTAATATTACCTGCTTAAGCTTCATTTCTCATTCAATTGATTGATTCCATTAACAAACTTATGTTATTTTGTAGAAAAACTTTCAAGCTTCTTCTTTTTAAGTAACTTTTTTTTACTATTACTTAACAATTTTTAAACATTGCTTAGTTTCTTCTCATATTTTTTGGAGGTAAGAAAATTCTCAATAATTAACTAAATCTTCCTTCATTATATTAGAAATTACAAGCACAATCCTTGATTGCAACTGCTAAGGCTCAGATTTGTGAAAAACATCCATTTCTTATCTTTATTTGGATGTAAAATGATAAAAATCAATTTCTTTCAACTCTTCACAAAACAATATGATAAAATTAGATGAGAAATAAAAGTCAATAATAGTTTTTCTCTTTTCTCTCACGACCTACTTATGATTGTTTTCTTCTCATTGAATCAAAGAAGAAGGGAACAACTATAGCAGCTCATGAGTCCATAATCTTACCATAAAACTCCATAAGGTGGCATAGCGAGGCCACAAGGATTGGAAGCAGTGGAGGTTGATCGCATGCATGATGGTGAGGAGGTGAGGTAACAAAGCAACAAAGTGGAAGAAATTAGGGTTTTTATTATTTTTTCACTTATTATATTATTATTTTTTTATTAATTATTTAATTCATAAATTATAAACTATTAATATTTTTTTATAAATTTATATTAAATCCAAACAAACCCCAATTATAATGCAACAAACGTCAACTGGTTTGTCTCAATTAGCTTGGAGCGATGATATATTCATTTTTCAAATCTAATAAACTAAATAAATGCATGCTTTATGAGATAATACTAAAATTATTATTCTTATCAAATTTATCAAAAATCAAAATCCCAATCCCCTTTATCAACACTTAAAAACTATTTCAAATTAATATTACAAAAATCAGGTCATGACTATTACAAACAAACATAATTTTAGAAATTTTTGAAGTTAATGCCCATAATCAATATTATAAGTTCGCAAGTACTTTTGAAACTCTCATTACAATCTTTTAAACTTCTTTTTCATTTCTTCAAAGTTTTTGAAATATTTTTGGTCCATTGTAACTTGTTGAAAGGTCTATAGAAAAGATAAAATAACATAACTATAATCATTTTTTCATTGTATACATACTTTTAAGTTTATCAAAAAGTTTAATACTTTTATATATTAATTGCATTCATCATGAGTAAAATTTCAATTTAATTGTATGAAATTTTTAACTTATTTAAGAAAAGAGAATGAAAGTTTTATTTATTATGAGGTAATTCTCCTAGCCATTAATAACATGCAACCAAGAGGTCTACTTCAAATTATTAATAGTGCACAGAGAATGTGTGGAGTTTAAGATTTTTGTCTTTAAAAAGATTCAACGATTGATTGATGCTATATTTATTTCTTAGACATAATACATGTGATAATTTCTCTATTAGTTAAATCAAAAGAAAGATAAAGCAAATAAGTTACGTCTATACCTAAGTCAAATAGGAGATGGACATAAGTTCACTCAAACATGAATTGAATTAGTGTGATTTTTATTCTTATTTGTTTTCATTTTTCTTTATTTTTACTTGTCAAAAACATGAATGTGTGACAACAATTTTGAAATTTATTTGAGATTTTTAAAGTTTGATTTTTTTGAAAAAGATCTTTTACATCCAATCTACCCTTCTCTTGAGTATGCATTTGAAAACAAGTGAAACACTCAATTTGATAATTTTTTATATAAAATTTATTAAATTTATTAAATTTATTCTTTTAATTATTGTGACATTGTAAGAAACATCTTATCTTATCAAATATTATTGAAATAGTCTCAATTCAAAAAGCTCAATCTATCATATTGAATCTTTCTTCTTCATAGCAACCATGATAAGTAATTAGAAAATCTATAAACTCAATTGTTTATCTAAAAGATTGCTTATAATTTGATATTTAAATTTTAATAATTTGATATATTTTGAAATTTTAATAATATCGCTTTATAATTTATAATAATTGATCGTATATCTACATCATTCATTTTATTTTAAAATCATACAACTTATTTTTAGTAAAAGTAATTGAAAAATATTTTTAATTCGATCACAAGCTGATGATTATTTTTTTTTTTTTTTGCAATGAAAAACAAAAAATAATCCCGGTCAAAGTTAACATCGCAATCTATGAAAAAATAAATAAATAAACATGGATAATAATTAATTTCAAGTTGTGTTTCGAATCGTTGAAGACGTATTTCCATAGGCTTGTCTTCCCCCTAACTAAAAGGAAAGCTTTCGCCTTCAACAAAAATAAATAAATAAATAAATAAATAAATATATATATATATATAAGGAGAGCTCTCGCAAGCGATGACGTATTTTACACTTTTTTATTTCTTTATTTTTACCTGCCGGAAACATGAACATGTGAAACAACTTAAAAATATATCTGAGATTTTAAACATGCTTTTAAGAACAATGAGTGTTTTATTTAAAAATTATTAATTTTCTTAAATTATTATCACATTATTAGAACCATCTTATAAAATATTTTTGAAATAACTTTAATTTCAAAAACTCAATCTATCATATATTAAATCTTTCTTTTTTAATAAGAATTATAATAAGTCATTAGAAAATATATAAACCCAATTATTTATCTAAAAAATACTGTAATTTGATTATTTTAATTTTTAAAATAAGATAATCTCTTCTGATAGGTTATAATAATTGATTGTTTATCTATATCATTTATTTATTTTATTAATCATTTTTAAAAAAATACTTTTTTAATTATAATTTATTTTTTTAATAAAAATAATTAAATATATTTTTTATTAGATCTAAGCTCATGGGATTTTTTGTGATAAAAAATAAAAAATAATTCTGGTAACTCAATGACGCGTTTCTTTAAAAATAACTCAATGGTAAGGAAAATTAAAGAAGTTCGTTCAAGTTGCGTCTTGAATCATTCATGACGTATTTCTTAAAGCTTGCCTTCTCCTAACTAATAGGGAAGCTTTCGTCTTTACATAACTCTCTTATATCTATATATAAATCGAAGCATGGAAGACAGAACAAGCAGTGGTGGTGAAGAGAAGAAAGCCAATAACAACTTGCTAATGGCGGCCGTGGAGAACGGGGAGAAAGCAGGCAACCAAGCATTTGGTTTGGCTGCCAGAGACAACACCGGTGTCCTCTCCCCCTTTCAGTTCAACAGAAGGTCAGCAGTATACTCTGTTTTCCACCATTTGTACACCCAAAAAGCTGTTCTTTCTGAAAGACTCTGTTGAGCACAGGAAAAATGGAGACGATGACGTTACGATACAAATCCTGTACTGTGGGATCTGCCACTCGGATCTTCACCAGGTCAAGAACGAGTGGAAGAACACTGTATATCCATGTCTTCCAGGGTATTTTTCTCTGTGCTAATCCGTGACACGGTTGTTGTTCTGATCACTTCACAAAGACCATGCTTCATGATTTGTTGCAGGCACGAGATCGCGGGAATCGTAAACGAAGTAGGCTCCAACGTTCGAAAATTCAAAGTTGGAGACAAAGCCGGGGTGGGCTGCTTGATCGGTTCCTGCGGTTCCTGCGACGGATGCGAACAGAACATGGAGAACTACTGCCCGAAGCTAATCTTCACCTACAACTCCACCGACAAGGATGGGACGACCAGCTACGGAGGTTACTCGAATTTCATCGTTGTGAACCAAAGCTTTGTTTTGAAGCTTCCAGATAACTTGCCGATGGACAAGGCGGCTCCTTTGCTCTGCGCTGGGATCACTGTTTACAGCCCTTTGAGGAGCTCTGGGTTGGCCGAGCACGGTAAGCACCTCGGGGTGGTTGGCCTCGGCGGCCTTGGCCACGTCGCCGTCAAGTTTGGAAAGGCTTTTGGGATGAAGGTTACCGTCATCAGTTCCTCTGCATCCAAGAAGGACGAAGCCATTCGTCGGCTCGGAGCTGATGCTTTCCTCGTCAGCCGAGATCCCGAACAAATTCAGGTAAAGAGACCCTCCGTGTTTCTTTCTTCCCAATCTGGTTTACACCAAAGGTGTATACTTGACCGAATCAGACCGTCTTTAGGCTGCGGTGGGAACGATGGACGGAATCATAGACACGGTTTCCGCAAAGCACGATCTCGCTACCCTCATCTCACTGTTGAAGATCAAGGGGAAGCTAATGATGGTGGGAGCACCCGACCAACCATTAGAGGTCCCTGTTTTTCCTCTGTTATTCGGTAAGCGAACAGGTCTCGCAAAAAATTGCGTCTCTTACTCTACGAGCTGCTGAGATCTCCGGTGGGTTTGTTGCAGGCGGAAAGGCAATTTCAGGGAGCATCATTGGTGGCATCAAAGAGACGCAGGAAATGCTCGAATTTGCCGGAAAGCACGACATCACTGCAGAGATTGAGCTGGTAAGCGCGAGCTATGCGAACGAGGCGTTGGAAAGACTCGCCAAAGGCGATGTAAGGTACCGATTTGTGATCGATATCGGAAATACTCTTGCATCTGCTGCCTCTTCGGCTTCTCTGTGTTGAGAAGAAGGTCTGTGAGTTGAGTGCATAAATTTACTTTGCCTGCCGTTCGTCTTCAATGAAATAATGCCTTCGGGCCGTCGTCTTCCACGGATTAAATGTGGTGCGTGTTTTAGTTTGCTTTGATAATTACAATTTTCTCTCGATTACAAATTGATTAATATTCGATTAAAATAATAAAGAAATACTAATTTTCTTTGATATCAAAATTGTTTTTTTGCTATACATAAAAGATTTCTTAATAAGGAGTTTTTACTCAAAAAAGGTATTTCATGTCAAATAAAATGATGCAATTATGAATATGGTTTGTTAAATACTTAATATTTTTTAAATTAAAAAAAAAATAAGTTCTTAAATAAAATTTGAACATTTGATTAGTAATTTATTTCCTATAGAAAAACATTTATTCTAAAAATTATTATATATTTTTATGTAAAATATATTTTTATGAAAATATATTTTATTATATATAAAGGAAACATCAAACCTATGTCAGATCCTTTTAAGTCAAATTTCTTTTTTATATGTGCTCCACTAGCCTTTTTTAACATTATGTACATCAATATGGTAATACTTTATTATAAATAAAAATTATATAAATTGATCTAAATAATGATTAAGTTGGTGTACATAATGAGAAAAGTATAAGCAAAATTGTATTAATAATACAATCACAAAGATATTTATGTTTTAATTAAATTGTAATATGATTTATGATAAGATAATATAATAACAAATAAAACATTCAATAACTATATTATAATTATCAGAAACAACTACGTGAAATATATAGGTATTATCCACCACATAAATTATTATCTTATTTTTATTTTTATTATTTTATATTTTTTATATTCTTTTTAAATTATTTATTTTTTATTATTCTTTGAACAGTAAGACATTTAAAATAAATATATGTGTTATAATTTCAATTTATCTGATAACTTTTTTGAGAATAACTTTTCAAGCCAAAGATAAAATATCATAAATTATTAATTAGAGCAAGACATAAGTGATGGATTAAAATATACTCATCAATGTTGGTATAATGACATAATAGTACATTAGATTTCTATAAATTATATATAAGTTATAGGAAAAGAAGAAATAAATATGATGTGAAATGAACCTAATGGTAAATAACCTTTTGTATTTGTTAATAACCCGTCTAAGACATGTTATTGAATGTTTTGTTTGTAAATCTTTTTTTTTAGTATTTTAAATTTTTTTTCTTAAAATAAAAATTATCAAGATTTTAACAAATAGTTATCTACAATAATTTTATTTTTTTCACATATACGACAGATTAGACAATAATAAATTAACACATAAACGTTATCATTGAGACATAAGCTTAAATTGTTTTTATGAATTATTGTTGTATATTCTTTTATTTGTTTCTTACAATTATGTATAACATATTTGATAGTTTTTATGATTTACATTCATATTTTTATTTTATTAATTTATAATATTAAATATGGTTGTCTTGTATGATTATTTAACAAATTTATAATAAAAAAATAAAACAGATTTAGTATTCAAATTTATTTACATCTAATAATTAAAAAATATGTCTAAAAATAACTAAATAAAACATTTTAATTAAAATTGTTTTATTATTCAAATTTAATAAAATCAAATTATAAGATTATTTTTTAAAATAGAAATAAGAAAACAGATAAAATCATACCTCTTTATCTAAAATTATTTTGTATTATTAATTTTATTTTTGACATTATATATATATATATATATATATATATATATATATATATATATATATATATATATATACACTTATATATTAAAAATTAGTCAATGCTTAAATCTTATTTAAATTTTACTGATAGAAAGAAATGATTAAAACAATGTTCATAATATATTAAAACCTAATGGTTTAATAGCCTTGATGCTATCCAAAATAAATATTTTTTATATATGCCATATACAAGAAACTAAAAATTGATATGTTTAATATGATGAATATATAATAAAGTTTAACAAAATAATTAGTTTTGTGAAAAATAAAACTAATGGGTCTTAACTTATAAATAAATATCTCGTAGATCCATTTCAAAACATGTAAAACATCTCTCAAGACCCTAAGATTGATTCAAAAGCTAAAATATGTGCTTGCTTTTAAAATTTCTTTTTTTTTTTCTTCGCAAAAAATATTTATTTTATTTCCCATATTCTCAACTTAGAAGAACCCATTCTTTTATTCTCTCTCTACAATGTAAGTCTCTTTATAAACTCTCATTTTAAGTAATTTTCTCATATTCTCATGAATTAAATATTTGCATAAATATTACATAAATCTATATGATATTTAAATTTTATCTTTTTAATGTTCAAGATTATACTTTTTAATGATATAATATTAAATATTATTAACTTAATATACAAGTTTTTAAAATATCCTTTTGTTGCATTGTTTACATAATACATTCTTGATTGTACTATAAAGCTGTGGAGGAAGGCGGGACCGATTCGCCCGCCGGAATTAAGGTTTGACTTGGGCTCGACTTGCTAATGACCAAATTGAGCAAAATATTTTTTCATTTATTGATTTATATTTTCTCATTTTTTTTTTAAAATAGTTTACATTTCATTATTCTTTGAAGAATGAGGTATTTAAAATAAATTTGGATCATGTTTTCAATCTATTTAATAATGGCTTTTGAATTAAAAAATAAAACATTATTGATTATTAAGTAGAGCAACAAATAAGTGATGGATTACGATAGAATCATCGATAATGGTACGATTATATAAATAGTGAATTAGGTATCTCTATAAATAATATACAAGTTTTGGGCAAAAAAGAAATAAATATGATATGAAATGAATGCAATGTTACATAATCTTATCTATTTGTTAATCAAGTCATCCACAATAAGGTTTTATTTTTTTGACATATAAGAAATATTGGATGACAACTCATTAGCACATAAATATTGTCATTGAGAGTCAAGTTTAAAATTCTTTTTATGAATTGTTAATATATATATATTTTTTTATTTGTTTCTTATGTTATATTTTAGATATATAATATATTTGATAGTTTTTATGATTTATATTAATATTTTTTAATTTATTAATTTGAAATTTCAAATATTATTGTCTTATTTAATTATTTAACAAATGAGAATGAAAATGTTATTAATTCAAAAAGAAAAGTAAAATAAATTTAATATTCAAAACTATTTGCATTTAACAGTTAAAAAATATATTAAGAAAGAAATAATTAAAAAATATTAATTGCATTTATTATTATTATTATTATTTAAAAAATAATAAAATATAATTATTTCATAATTTTCTTAAATAGAAATAAGAGTATTACTAAAATGATACTTCTTTATTTAAAATTATTATTTTTTTATTTGTTTGATTTTTGACATCATATATATATATATATATATATATATATATATATATATATATATATATATGGAATATTGGTCAAAGCTCAAACTCTATTTAAACTCTGATCAAAATGAGAAATGAAAAAAAAAAAGGTTTGTAATCTATTAAAACCTAATGATCTAACAATATTGATGTTATTTGAAATCAATTATTTTTATGTAAGTATATAAATTATCCCAAAAATTGGTACATTTAATATAATGAATATATAATAATGTTTGACAAAATGACTAATTTTGTGAAAAAATTAAACTATTGGATCATCCAAATATATTTTAGACATGTTATCCAAAGAATGAGTATTATTCAATAAAGTCTTTTATCAAATAATAAATAAAATAAATATTAGAGTTTAAGTATTATAAAAAATATTATGATAAAATATTGAATATGTAACTTCATAATTTAAAACACAGAAATTGTTTTATTGTGAAATATTTTAATATCTCTAAAGACTTGATAAATGAGACAAATTATCACAAAAAAAACTTGAATAAGGCCTTCATTTGCTTACAACCAAATCAAGGGAATCACTCGTGACTACAAATAAGTTTAAAAGCAAAAAAAAAAAAAAAAAAAAAAAAAATCAAATTTAGAAATGATAGATATACAACTATAAATTTGTGTTATAATATTATCAATTATAATAATTAACTGTTTGTAAATATATGTCATGATGTAGAAGTTTGTCTATTAGCTTTTAATCATTTATTTGAAATGTGATCATATAAAAGGTATTTGTGAAAGATATTTAATCTTCTAAACCAAACTCCTTAAGTCTACTCTCGAGAATGGGCCTTGAGAATGAACTCTCAAAGCTCATTTAAAAGATCATAACATCAAAACTAGATCCTTGATGTTATTTTCTTGAGGCCAAGTTTCAGAAGTTAGTTCTTCATTGCTAACTATACGATATTACTTGCTTCTAGATTTTGACAGGATATTAAACTTTTTTTTTACCTACTTATATCATCCATTTTATCAATTATAAACAACTCTCATAGTTTCAATTCAAAACATTTAACATATTTTTTAAGAATTTAAGAACAATTCAAAAGCTTAAATGTATGCTTTTTCTTTAAATTTCTTCTTTTTTTTTTCTTTACAAATAATGTTAGCTTTATTTCTCATATTCTTCTTTTTTTGTTTATCTCCATAATCAAATATTTTTTTTCTCTCTCCATTATGTTAGCCTCTTTATTAAACTCTCATTGACATAATTTTTTTATATTCTCATTAATTAAATATTTGCATCAACACAACTTAAATCTAAGTAATATTTAAATTTTATTTTTTTTATTGTTGCAGATTATACTTTTTAATGATATAATATGAAATATTATTAAGCTAATATACAATGTTTTTTAAATATCCTTTTATTCTATTGCTTACATACTACATACTTGATGCTCGGAGAAAGGCGGCACCGATTCTCCCGCCGGAATGAAGGTTCAACTTGGGCTCGACTTGGCTAATCGATCTGCGGACCAAATTGAGCAAAATGTTCCTCCGTCTCGGATGCCTCAGGCAACAGGTTCGCCGCCCCCTACTCCCTTTCCTTGGGCTGCGAAGCAGAAGCCTAAACCCTAAACACAGCCAATACTACTCGTTCACTTCCGTTGCCGGCGACGGGGAGGGCGGGAACACAGAATGGACGGACGACATCGTCTACCTGGACGAATCCGGCGGCGTCATCGATTTCAGCCGCGGCCTCCGCCCCACGGAGCCTGGTATTGACTCCCACGTCATGGTTGGTGGCGTCCGCAAGCCCCTCTCTGACCCCGCTGCCGTGGCGAAGATTGTGGAAATCTCTCGCAGATGGCGCTGGGGGCCCGACCTCCACTCTCACCTCGACCGACTACCGTTCACTCCTTCCCCCATTCACCTCCACCAAGCCCTATCCCACCTCTCGGACCACGAATCTTCCTTGTCCTTGTTCCGTTGGGCTTGTCGCCAGCCCTGGTTCTCTCCTTCCGACGAATCCTACGCAATTCTTTTCGACCGCCTCAATTCCGCCGGAGACCTCGACTCGGTACACTCACTCTTTGATGACATCATAGCGGACGCTGGGGACACCCCTCCTCCATTTCCCTCCTCTCTCGATCGCGCCGTGCAATACCTTGCCCGCGCAGATCGTCTCGAGGTGTCCTTTTTCTGCTTTAAGAAACTCCGCGAGCTAGGATTTAGAGGCTTTTCCACCAAAACCTATAATTGTCTCATTACTCTTTTTCTCGGCAAAGGACTTCCTTACAAGTCCTTCGAGATCTACGAGTTTATGGAGGGCAGCGGCTGCCCTCTCGATTCCTCCACCTATGAACTGATGATCCCCGCTCTGGCTCGATCTGGCCGCCTCGATGCCGCTCTCCGCCTCTTCCAGGATTCCAAGTCCCACAGCGCCAGCCGGCCTGGATTTCCCATATATTCTGCCCTTGTTGATTCCATGGGCAAGGCCGGCAGGCTCGACGCTGCCGTTGGACTCTACCGTGAGATGTTGGCCACCGGGTACAAACCATCTGTGTCGATGTATGTCTCCATGATCGAATCCTTGGTGAAAGCGGGGAAGCTGGATGCCGGGCTTGCTCTCTGGGAAGAGATGAAAGCTGGTGGATTCCGGCCAAATTTTGCTCTTTACACTATGATGGTTGAGGCACAGGCCAGGTCTGGACGGCTTGATCTTGCTGCCACCGTCTTCACCGACATGGAGAAGGCTGGGTTTCTTCCAAACCCTTCTACCTATGCTTCCCTGATTGAGATGCATTCCGCTGCAGGGCAGGTTGACCCTGCAATGCGGCTCTACAACTCCATGATCAATACAGGACTCCGGCCTGGATTGAACACCTACACCTCACTTGTTACAGTTCTGGCCAACAAAAAGCTTTTGGACTTGGCTGCAAAGATCCTCCTTGAGATGAAGTCAGTTGGATACGCTGTAGATGTCAATGCAAGTGATGTGCTGATGATATATATCAAGGAAGGTTCAACTGATATGGCTTTAAGATGGCTTCGTTTCATGGGTTCAGCTGGAATAAGGACTAATAACTTCATCATAAGACAATTGTTTGAGTCCTGCATGAAGGCAGGGTTATATGAGTCTGCAAGTCCCCTTCTTGAAACCTATCTAAGCTCTTCAGCAAAGGTGGATCTTATACTCTATACTTCGATTCTTGCCCATTTGGTTAGATGCCAGGATGAGAAGAATGAGCGAGCTATAATGTATATAATGAGTGTCTCAAAGCACAAGGCACATTGGTTCTTGTGTGGCCTGTTTATTGGCACGGAGCAAAGGAAGAAGTCAGTTTTGGCTCTTGTGAGGGAATTCTTCCAAGAAATTGATTACGAGATAGAGGAGAGTGCAGCAAGGTATTTTGTCAATGTTCTTCTTAACTATCTAGTGATCATGGGACAAATGAACCGTGCAAGATGTGTTTGGAAAGTGGCCTATGAAAACAAGTTATTCCCAAAGGCAATAGTTTTTGATCAGCACATTGCATGGTCTTTGGATGTCAGGAACTTATCAGTTGGGGCTGCTTTAGTGGCTGTAGTGCATACCCTACATCGGTTTCGGAAGAGGATGTTGTATTATGGTGTCGTGCCAAGGCGTATCAAGCTTGTGACTGGTTCAATGCTCAAGATGGTTGTGGCCCAGATGCTTGCTTCGGTTGAATCACCATTTGAAGTAAGTAAGGTTGTCTTGAGGGCTCCTGGAGATTTGGTGCTTGATTGGTTCAAAAAGCCGATAGTGCAGCAGTTTCTTTTGAACGAAATACCATCAAAATCTGATGTTTTGATGCACAAGCTTAATGTGATGTTCCCTAGCTCAGCACCAGAGGTTCGGTCACGAACAACTCCCAAGTTACTTTTATCTAAATGATGTGTTATTTTAATGTTGGTGCATAATGCAAGTTTAATGATCATAGTGGAGGAGAAAAGTTGTTCCATTTTGTAGATGATTCTCAGTATCAATCTTCTCCAATAATATCCTTTTGTTGTTCGACATTTCATCTTTCTTGTATATTAATTATGCAATTCATGTTCTTAAATTTGTTCTTGCTTAAAAAATCATTGCTTTTGTGGATTTAGGGATTTCCTTGCGAGGGAACTCTTTTGCTCCCTTGCTGTTTACAGTTCTTGTTGCATATCCTACATTTTAGCTTGCATGTTATATTGGTATTTCTTCTATAGTATATTCCAGTTGATTGTTTTATTTTAATGTTTTTAATCTTTTGTGCATCTCCGTTATAGTTTTGGGAATTTACTAGGACTACCCCTCTTTGTAATGGCATGCTATATCTTCTTATCACTCTTTATATAATTTTAAACATTTTGAATTGATGAATAATATTGTGATTGCTGCCTTATGAACTAGAACAAATTAATATAATTTCATGTGTATGATGTTCTTCTTATAATCTTCATCAAAAATAAAAGGTTATGGAAATAAATCGTTCTTATAGATTTAATACATTTATTATTGATTTGTATTCTATCTTGAGAACCCATTGAAGTATTTCCTTCCTAATGTTATTTTTAATGAATGTTGTCACCATGGGTTTTAAAAATTTGTTTTTATAATGATAAGGTGATGTCTATATTATTTAATCATTTAGTTAGTGTTATTAAATATTTATATAAATATTTGACTGTTTGAAATGCCAAACAAGCTTATGGAGAAAGCAGTGAATATGGATAGATAACCATTTGGAGAATTTTTAAGATAATGTAATTTAATCAAAATATTGGTTTCAATATTTGTTTCATAGATCACATCTTCTTATTCAAAATTATTTCTATAATCTACCAAATTATGCTTGTTGACTCACCTTTATTATTCATTTGATCAATTTTTTTTTTTCTAAAAGATCCTCAGACTAATGAAATTGGCGTTGATGAGAAGTAAATCTCCACCTCTTTTCTTCAAATATATGACAAATATTTTTAATACATTTCATTTTTGATATAAGAATGGTACATTGCTTTCATCTCAGACTACCTTCTTAAGAATTCAAAAAGATTCTTTGGCAACAGTACTTGCAATCAAGGAAGTCTCAACATAGACTCACCCAAACATGTTGCCAAGGTGAATCTGGTTCACTAATAAACATAAAATCTCAAAACATCATTCCTACCGTTGATAAAATGTATAACATCGTCATTTGAATATGTGACATCAAACAAAACGAGTTGAATTCTACAGGAGAAAATCAGCAAAACATAGAAAAAGGAATCAAATATCACGTCGAAATCAACTACTTTACACATATATATGTGTGATTTCAGATTGAGATTGGGCTTACTCGGAATCATATTGCAACAAGCTGAAGTCTCTCGACTGTGCCCTCAACTTCTCCTGGATTCGCTCTTTAATGGCCGTTCCCTGGCACAAGCAAAGCAAACTCATTCATTCAGCAAACACAAATGGGTATGAAGAATAGAATATTTAATCAACTGAGCTTTGTGTATGATGATCGAGTTTACCATAGAATGGCAGCCTTCCTCGAACTTTTCGAGGAAGCCGGTAACCCAGCGATCTGCATTATCCACCCACTCGTCATGAAGAACACCTGCGGTTTTAGCAACCGTCGAAAGCTGCAAAAGCATTTCAGCAAGTGAGAGAGAGAGAGAGGTAAAACCACAGAAGAAAATAGAAGATGTAACAAAAATTGAACTTTATTAAATTTAAGGTCACATAAAACAATATAGTTCGTATCTGCATTCATTCATTAAGTGGATTACACACAGAGATCAGAATTAGCTTTCTGTCACGAGGTGGTTACTAGCAGGAAGAAGAGTAATTGTTAAACATTTGAAATCCAATAAGATCATTAGTTCCAGGGCCAACCCTTTATCCAGTTCCGATTTCTCCATAGAAGCTTCAGTAAGCACTTCTTCTTTGGGGAACAACCAAGCTCAAGGCATTGATGAAATTACCAGCTCATTCCTTAACCTAAGTTCCAACTTATATCTAATTTAGAGGAGTGGGATCCTTTCCAATACAAGAAACAAGTAAATTGAACCTTGTTTTTTGAGATCTCCCCCCATGGGATTAGGAAAAGGTTGATTTTAACGAGTTAGTACAACTTAACAAGGAAGCTGATGTTGCAATGACGAGAACACAAATGGTAAATGCTATTTTGCAGCATAGGCATAAAGCAATGCTTGCACTTGGTTTGGAGCGTACATCTCTGAAGCTAAGGAACACTGTTGGCTCAAGATTGAGCTAGTATGGTGGATGGCTTATAAACAAAAGGAAATTTTGCAACAATCACAAGGATTCTCTCATGTATTAAAGGCAAGGATGAAGTGAATGTGATGGTCCTTGATATATTTAGCATCTTACAATTTTGTTCATATTGTTGACTAGTTTAGATGAATGCGGCATGATTTATTTCTTATGATGATTCATCTTTTGGTTCATTTCTAATTGACAATGACACTTGGTTTGGTTCATTCCTTATGATGGTTTACCATGATCCATTAGAATTAACATTGTCATGAAAATCTTTTTTGGATTACTTTTTTGGATACATAAAATCTCTTTAATCCTTTATACATTTGAGATATTTAGAATAAGTGTTATGATATAACATAAGATAGTCTTCAATTTTATTTGATATCTCTTCATTTTTTTCATACTTATCTTTCTAAAATTTCTGTCTTTGATTTAAGAAAAATTTGAAGAAGATTTTAGAGTGAATATTTCTTTATTTATTTATAATTTTTATGAATTCATGTATTTAAAAGAGTTTTGAGATAAATAAAAATTTAAATGATTGATTATGAAAGAAGTTCTTATATGACTTAGTTTATTTTTGGTAAGACTTAGTGGCTTATTTATCTTTAGGAGTGCTTGGTGGCTTCCTTCTACCCTGTCATTTCTCTCTCTTTACTCGTATTCTTTCTTTACTTCACGTGTCATGACTTGGTATTAAAGCACATCCTCACACGTCATCATTTGGTATTAGAGCATAGTCTTATGATGTGCCATCCACGGCGACAATACACTTCAAGCAACTCTTTTTGCTCAATGTCCTTGAGTTTGGATATGAACGCCTTCAAGATCTTTTCACCCTTCCATTGCCAAAAAACTCAACCAACTCCTAAGATCCATCCTTCAAAATAGCCTTCTCATACACATTTTCCAACCTTCCTATCATTGTCTTCAACCTTCCAACTAATGCCACCACCCTCTCAACAATCAACCCTTCTAAACCTTGCTGCTTAGACCTTTGCATGCTACAATTATTCCTTAAAAATGACAAAAAAAATTACAAAAAGCCAATTGCCCACTCGCCATTGTTTCATAATCCCACATCTCCAATGCTCCACATCAAATATGCCTTAAAACAACTACGGATTGACCCTCAACCACAACAACCATGCCGTGGTTCCTCTTGCTACTAAAATCGTTAACGTCCATCAACAACCTTCGACCAACTAACATCCCAGAAAGAATGATGGCGTAATCTACACTAGCCCAACCCTTTCACTTCCTTTGCTAGAGAAGCAACCTCCCTAATATCCTAGATGGATATCATCATCACTAACTGAATCCTCTTTGATGTGATTGGCCAACTACCCAGAGGCCATCACCTTGTTGACCTCCATTGATTAATTATACACCTTTTCCTTCGTTTGAAAACCCTAAGAATTAGGGTTTGAACATGTGTAACCTTTTAAAATTAAAAACAAAAATCAAATTATTCTATTTAAGTTATGAATGTAACAACCAAGAAAACATTAGCAAAGTTCCTCCAACATTACAAAAAAATTTGAATTTGAATTTTAAAAAATTCTAACCAATTCTAAAAATGATTGAAAATTAAACAAAAATTTAAAAGAGATCCAAAAAATTGTCAAAAAAAAATGAGAACAATTTTGAGGATCAAAATTTTGTTAAAAGAGATATAATTTTAAAAGTTTAAATTTAAATTTGTACTTTTAAATTAAATTATTGCATTTATGATTGTATCATTATTGACATATAACAATTTATCATTTTTTAAATATGTTGAACATCACATTCTATCTCTTAAAATTTCAATTCATCAACCATGTCACAACTATTTTGGTTTTCATTATAGATTATCATAAATAAAATATAGAAGCCTATATCTTATTTTTTAACAATATTATTTTAACATCTCCTACGTCTTTGTCTAACTACAATGCAAAAGATCATTTTATTACGTCCATTAAATAATTTTTGTGAAGCTTTACAATTACAATTCATTATACTTGTATGGTAAATTTAGTCCAATATTATATTATTGTATTAAAAAAATTAAACCTATTACACATCATAAACCTTATTTTATTTCATTTCCTAATAAAACTCGTATTAAAATACCCCAAATATATTATAAATCTATCTATTATGAAAACTATTCAAATAATATTTGATGTAATGCTTTTAATTTTTTTTAAGATCTTTTTTTTTGTCATACTTGGTTGAGAATCATTGGATTAATCCGTATCAATAGGGTATTTACCATTGCACTTATTAAACAACATATTGCTTTGTATCTACTAAATTTGGCTTATATTAAAATCTAAATTAAAGTCTACAATACTAGAGATGCTCAATAGATTATTAAAGAATATTAAAAAATACTATACACTAATCAGGATTAGGTAACATGTCTAGTATTTTAGAATTATTCAAAAGTTGACGTTCCAAACCTGCCGCTTGGATTATTAAGTTAACTAGATGACAACACTTTTAATTATTAAATAAAACATTTTGCAAAACGACTTTTGTCATATCTAATTTTACACATATTAAATAGATTACTACCTAGAAAAATAAAATTTGTTGAAAGATGCACATATTTTTGGCGATAATGTTTTGTAGTTCCATAGGTGTTAGCATTTGGAGCACTAAAGTGGTAAAAAGATGACGTGATGGTGATTTGGGTAGTGGGGAAACTTGGATGTTGGCAAAAGTGAGAATTTGTTTGATTATTAGTTCTCCAAGTGGAAAGACTTTCACTTTCGATCCTTATCTCTTGGTTACCGACTTTCTTGGTAGAAAGTCTCTCACCTTTGATCCATGTCTTCACAAAAGAAATTAGAATCTCTCCACCTAAAGTTGAGTATATACACTTTATTCACAAATATGAAAACACACAAATAAAATAAATTTTTATTCTATCATTTCATTTTCTCCTAACATGATGAACATCCCTATTATAAGGACTTCAAAGATTCATCAATAAATTTTTAAAATAAAAACTAAAAATTTAATAAAATTAAGCAATTTCCAAACTGGCTGTGCATTTTGGGCAGCGATAACGGCGAGGTGGAGCTGCCGGTCAATTTTCGGGTAGGCACGGGTCTGGCGAAACTAGTTAGCGCCTCTAGTCGGGGAGGCCAAGCATAGGTCAAAAGTGTTCCCAGTTCAATTGGGTCACGCAATTGTGCGGGTCAACTCTGACGATGACAGTGGGTGCTAACGGCAACGGTAACGGAGATAGACATTGGCAGGCGACGAAGCCAATAAAAAATTCAATTTTAAGAATTTTTTAAAACAACTTTCAACCAAATTTTTTATTGGATGATTTGTGAAACTAATGCGATGCCAACGGATATGTGTTTGTGAGCTAATGTTAGACACTCCTATGTTTTAACAAACGTGGCGTGATATGGTATAGGTCATCATAGACAAACCAAAAGTTTTCGATCAGAAGTTTGTCCTTCCAATGAATTAAAAATTTTCTAAATTTATAATCTTTGGTTAAAATTGTCTCGTGATCTAAAATTTTCTCCATATTTTCTTTACTCTCAAAACTAATATAATGATAATAATAGGTTCACTCAACATGCAAGAATCAAACTCAAATAACTCACTAAGTATTAGATGTGATGCCTTATAAGAGACTAAATCCTTAATGTTAAATATTGCACTAATCCCACACTCTTCTAGTAAATCCGACACATACGTATTAGTTCCCAATTTTTTAATATTCTTAAAAAGTCCAACTTCACACAATTGTAATTTCTTGTAAGCTTCAAGAGAGAATTGTTCTGACCTAACTCTAATTATAGAATAGTCTTTTTCATGAAATTTTCTAACATTTCTTTGTGCATCTATTAGTTTTTCGTATCTTTTGTTACTTAAATTAATTTTTTCAAATATTATTTTATGAGAGGCAAAAGAAAAAAGACAAATTTGAAAATTCACTAGTAAGGAAATAAGATCAAGGAGAGACTTTAACTTATTATCATGACAAATTTTAAAAGGACTTAGACAAATATTATGACTCACGAAATTGTACACAAATTCAACTTGTGTTAATAATTGATCCCAAAGCATTGGTCAGTCCCCTATTAAGCTATGAAAAAGATTTCATAAGCAACGATTTACTACTTCCATTAGTCTATCCATTTGTGGATGGCAAGTTGAAAATTTTAGATTGGTCTCTAAAAAATGCCATAAGATCTTTGAAAAATAATTAATAAATTTTACTTCGATGTTGGATACTATAGTTATTTTACATGGATGTTCTTTTATGTTGGTGCATCTCTAGTTGTCTTGTAGTTGAGAGATTGTAGAGGTGCACCTAACCATTGAAACCATTAAATTTTTTATGCTTTTCAATTCTTGCTCACCTTTCTCAATAGTTATTATGTTTTCTTGTTTTGACTCTTCTTATTTATTACTACTTTTTAGGTTCATAATCATGGATCTCTTTAAGCAGTTTACAACTATATGTCCCTTTTCATGAACTTAAAACAGACAATTCCAGATTATGTGAGTTAACAAAAAAGATTGTAAAGAATGGGTGGTAATACAGATTTGAGAAGTTTAAAAACTATGATAGATAGGGTAGACGAAGCGCAAGCATGAGTGTGTTGAGAAATTGTGGTGCAGACTTTTAAAGAGTCTGGCTCATCATTTTTCTTAAAATAGGAAGTTATATTTTTTTCACATTTCTAGCTATACGATAGGCTTTTTCTAAGGTGGTAATATTTCTCAAGTTAAGCTCAGCCTGTATGTATTATTTAAAACCTACTATAAAATGGGAAAGTACTACATGCTTGGGTTCATCTATATTGCACCTAAGTTTATAATCATCAAACTAGTTAATGTATTCCTCAACAGATCTACCACATTAAGAAAACCTTTGCAATTTATCTAACATTTTAACATTACAGGTTATTGGAACAAACCTGTTGTACAACTTAATATTAAAGTTTCTCCAAGTTTGTCGCACCTCTTCATCATTGTTAGCACATTGTCACTATAGATTTCTAAAGAACCTACGAGTAATATCGGTGAGTTTAGTCTTAATAAATTGAAACATTTTTTGCTCATTCATTTGGTGCCAATCAAAATAATCATCCATACTAGTCCATCATTCGATGTAACCTTTAAGATCATAGCTACCATCAAAAGTTGGGACATCTAATTACACATTAAGGATAACTCTGTATCTCGATGTCTATAATGTCTTTCTTTCTCACTAGACATATCTAGATTATCATTTTGGTCTAAATCATCGGAATGTTCATTTTTTCTTCTACAATTGTGATTTTTTCTATGAATATCTTGATCTAATTCATCAAAATGATCATAATATCTTGTATGGATCCTATGCCTTCTTCTAAATTATTAGGTGTGACACTTCTCTTATAATATATTTTTCTTTTAGAATTTGGTTCACGTTGTTGGTTTAGGAGGATTTGTCCAATCATTTGAGTGAGTTGTGCTATTAATTGGGATATTTCTAGTATCAGATCTTGGTTTAAATTGTCCTTGATTTTGAACTTATTTTTTATTTTGATTGGCCATTTGATAAGACTTATCAAATCTTGTTGTCATTCAAAGGTGTATCAAAAAAAGAAAATAATATGAGATTATTTTTTAATTATTTTTTTTAAAAAATGTTAAAACAAAGTAATCACAATTATAGACCACCAAAACTAAGATGAGATATGCTTCTAGGAAAATGACAAGTGATCAAAATCTAACTTTTGTTAGACCTCCTCCTAAATAGAACCAAGTAATTTTCAAAAAAGATGAAAAGAAGTTAAATCACTACTTTTATAACACATCTTAAAACAAAGTTTACTCAAAACTAAGAGTTCTTTAGTGGATAAACAAAAAAATTATTTTTTCTAATAAAAAATAATATTATCTAATACAAAAGTTGATATAGAATAGAAAATCATATTTTCTAATACCAAAGTTGCATACACTAAACAAAACTATTTTTTTAAATTTATTTTAGTACAAAAACATAGGCTCTGTTACCAAAATTGATGCATGACAGATTTAGACTTCTACTAATATCAAAATTTGAATTTACAATATTAGAGATGCTCAATAAATTATTAGAGAATATGAAAAAATACTATGCACCAATCAAGGTTAGGTGCATGTGTAATATTTTAGAACTATTCAAATATTAGCATTCCAAAAATATAGGCTCTGATACCAAAATTGATACATGACAGATTTAAACTTCTACTAAGATCAAAATTTGAGTTTACAATACTAAAGATGCTCAATAAATTATTAAAAAATATGAAAAAATACTATACACCAATCAAGGTTAATACATGTGATATTTTAGAACTATTCAAATATTAGCATTCCAAACTTATAGCATAAATTATTAAGTTGAACAAGTAGTAAAACCTTAAGATAAACTCTATGTAAAATATTTTAATAAAAAAACAATTCTAACTTTAGATTATTATTTAGAAAATAAAATTTATTGAAAAATGCACACCTTTTTGGCGATGATGTCTTGCAAGTCCGTAGGCATTGACGTTTGGAAAACCAAAGTGGTACAAGGGTGACGTAGTGGTGATTTGGGTAGTAGGGAAACTTGAGGTGTTGGCAGAAGTGAGAATTTATTTAGATGCTGACTCTCCTAATGGAAAGTCTTTAATCTTCGATCCTTGTCTCTCACAAATGATTCGGTTATCTACTCTCTTGATGGAAGGTCTCTCACCTTCGACCCTCATCTCTCACAAAGGAAGTAAAAAATCTCTCCAACCAAGGTTAGGTGTAGACACTTTGTTCACAAAAATGAAAACATACAAACAAAATAAATTTTTATTTTATCATTTTCATCTTTTTTAACATGGTGAACATCCTTATTTATAAATATCTCAGAGGTTCATCAATAAATTTTAAAAAAAATTTAAAAAAATTAAAAAAAAAACAACTACAAAATTAATTAAATAAAACAATTCCCAAATTGGTCGTGCATTTCAGGCGGTAATAGATGAGTGACAAAACAATAGGCAACAAAACAACAGGATGAGCAGCACGGCAGAGCTGTCAAATGACTTTTTAGCAGGTGTGTGTCGAGTGGAACGGGTCAACGAGACTACTGAGTTGATGCGGGTCATCACTAGTCGTCATAGTTCATCGAGGGTAAGGGGTCGATGCGGGTTAAGCACAGGTCAAACAGTGTTCCCGGGTCAATCAAGTCATGCGAGCATGTGGTTCGACTCAAGCAGCGACAGCGCTGACAACAACATGCGGTGAAATCAATAAAAAATTCAATTTTAAGCATATTTTCAAGAATTTTCAATTAAATTTTGCATCGATAGACTTGTGGAACTTGTGCGACGCAAACATGTGTTTGTGAGCTAATGTTAGATGCTCCTGCATCAGAGTTACTTGATAAATTTTTATCGTAAGAATATAAGTCTTGTAAGCTTTCTAAATAATTGTAGTTCACCAGTATATGATGCACAACTGCAATAAGCTATGACAATGGAAAACCACATTCACAATTAAGTAGTTATGCTTATCAAACAACTAAGTATAACATTTGCCAAAACTTCTAGAGCTCTTGGCCAATTTAACACGACAAGGTGCACCTGAAGCATAAGCAACAAAGAAATATAATCCTTAAGATAACAATTTTGAACACCATATGACACATTCCAACTTAGTATCTTTCATTCAAATAATTGTGACAATTATTGCTACTTAATACCAATTACATGCTAAACACAAGATTTACTTGACATAAATGCATTTTTGCTCATCATAGATTTCTAATCACTCGATTAGATTATCTAAAGTATTGGGCAAGAGTTGTCATAAACCTTTAATGATTAACATAAATGAACAATGTCATGTATGTACTAAAATTTTCACATCAATAAATTCATACATAAAGCTTGTAATCAATCTACGATTTTTCATCAGTGAAGTTTCTGTGCAAAAAACTTGGGAACAACGGGGGCTAGTTATAAAACACTAACAATTTTCTAAAGCTTACACATCGTTATCCGTTGCTACTAATTTTCCTGATAATTGCCTAACAAATACCTAATACGTCATGTGACATATTAGAGTTAAAAAAATTCAAATGGGTTAATACATGCTTAAATTTATTGATATAGATTAAATACTTTTGAAACAAACCTTCATAACATATAAAAAATATGGTATAACATAATTGAAAAAAATAAAGACAATCATTATGACTTTAAAACAGAGGAATGTGCAAAATCAAAACACCATGTATGATACTTTTGCTCAAAGTTAACCTAAAAATAACGATAATGTTTTTTTTAATATTTGAACAAAAATAATCATGTTTTAAGATAGAAAATAGATTATATTATTTTTAAACATTTTAAAATTTACATTTACATCATATGTTAGATGGTAACGACTTAATTTTTAAGAATTTTAACTTTTTATAGTAATAAATTATTAAAATTAATTTTAATTGAAATATGAGATTTAAATTCCATGTCTCTTGGTTACAAGATGTTACAAGTTCAACCTTTCATGGATTTGAACTCAAGCAATTACAATAGGAATAATACTCAAAGAAGTCGAGGGGTATAGTAGAGGGTTAAGGATGTGTTCCAAAATGGTTGAGTAGGTCCAAAAGGACTAGTTGCTGATCTCAATTGTGAATATTCGTAAGATTAGTAATCAAGGCCTCAAGGATGATATCCCTCTCTAACATTCGACCATGATGTCTTATAAGTAGGATAGGTGAGATGGGATCTCATGCCCACTTTTTCCTTATCAAGAGGTTATGTTATACTCTCTTTTTAACGACAAACCTCATTGTAATTTGGCAGAATGAGCAAGAACTAGGATGAAAAATGCAGATCATTAGACAAGGCTCAAATAGCCATCAAATCATAGGCACATTCAATGGTAGTTTTGCAAATCTACTTGCAGTTTATAGTTATCCCCAAGCATTCTAATTGATTATTGATTGATAATGCGGACTTGCAAATGTCCAATAAGATCTTGTTGCCATGCCACAATAGTTTAGGAAGGTATCATCACTGGCTCCCTAAGCTTTGCATCCCTTGTTTGTAGGCTTGTGTCATTATTGTTGCATTGGGCTTATAAGCCATTATGCCCTCCTGAGTAACTCCAAGGGTACCCCTCAAGTCTTCTCAAATCCAATTGTTTCATCTAAAGACTTGTCCAAAAATTGGAATTTTGTCGTACTGTTATGTCTAAACTATCTAATAGCTCTATCTTCGTATTGTACTTATACTTCATTAAGGGCTAAGGTTGGGAAAACAAAATTAGTCATGATAAATAGGTCATCCTTGGCATTAAAATTAATTTCAACTTAAGATAATGTTCACCTTCCAAAAAAGGCACTAAACTACCAAGGTAAGCCTTGGTGACTACTCATTTCCTAAAACTACCACAAGAGGCTAATTCAACTAAAGTTGATTCAACAATTTGATAGCACTGGTTGTAATCTAACTTAAGCTAAGTAAAGAAAAAAAAAATATATTGAATTCTACAAAGCGTGACACCTCTAAGAGATTTTGCTTTTCCATATCCAACACCACAAAACTTGAAATTTTTAATTTTTCTTCGACAGAAGAAAAACTTGAGGCAATGCCGCATGCTATTCTAAAAATGAATTTAAGGGAAAAAAGGAGACTATCAAGACGCCATGTCAAAGATAAGTCTATCATTCAAGAATATAAATTCAAAATAATGGCAACAAGTATAAAATGGTTAGCAGTGGGATATGATTGCCATGCTATCTACTTTGAGAAATATTTGGCTTTTATAATAAAAAACTTAACACTCATTGGTATGATATATTTGTTTACCATTGTGAACGAGATGAAATGTTGATCTTTAGGTTTATCGAACATGGAATAGAGTTTTGAAATAGTCATGAAAAGTTCCAACCATCCAATACGATCACCATAACATGTTCAAATTGTACTCACTTCATAGTTTAAAGAATTGTGAATTCAACATCCCACTTGAGTTTATAAATGATCACAATTATAGGAATCATTCCAATCATCATAGAATTGGGAGCAGAAATAATCAAATGGCAAAAAATTCATGATCTACTCCTAGTGGACAAGGACCCACTTATACATTAAAAACAAAACATAAAACACAAATAAAGCTATATATCACAGTTCACAAGCACAAAGAAAACTATATCCAAAATAAGGCCGACTGACTTGGCAGTGATACTAAAGCTAGTCATCCTTAGATGAAATTCGTATTTCATAAACTAATGAAACTCTTTCTTAAGAGTAGTATACCTTTTCCCCAACTTTCTCTTGTTGCTGCTTCACTTTCTCCTGCAACTTTTGCAATCCCATATTTACTCTCAGCCTTTTTTCCTGCCAGCCAAATAATGCAGTTTTTTTTGCACTCGAGCAAAATGAACAGAAGCATAAAGGCATAACATGAAGACTCAAATGGTCGTGTTGACAAATTGTAATGTTGAATCTCCAGTTAAAATTAAACCTAAAAGACTATCAATAATATTTATAGGAACATACCTTCACATAGCTAACACCAAGTTCCTTCCTAGTGTAGCCACGAGCCAAATTTCGCATGACATATTGGTTGTAATCCTTAAGTATCCTCATTATTATATCAGAAGTTGAGATTCCCTCCGTTCGCTTTGTCTCTTTAAATTTTCCAATGGATTTGACCTAATAAAACAGAGTGACGATTAAGCTAAAGCAAAAGAAACGAGGCAAACTATACTAAAACTAAGTAAGACCACTACAAGAAATAGCTATGGAATTAATCTTGCAGAAATAAAGCAACAAATCTCATGATAAGTAAATATGCTACCCGATTAACTCACATATTCATAAACATCCTTGCCAGCTCCACTTGCATCAGCATATCTAAATACAAAGGATAGATAAAAGAAAATATCTGCTCTCACCAATTCTAAAACAATAAACAAGCAGTTGAAAAAGCAAGCAAAAATGACATCAAAACGTGCACTATGCAGACAAAAGTATTCCTAATGTAATCTTATCAAGCAAGTTATAAATGTATAAAGCTATCGTTAACAACTTACGGAAGAGAATCATGTGCGATGTAATCGATATTGTGCTTCTCAAGGAACTCCTTTGTGACCACCCAAGGGGCATTTGGGACAACCTCATCAACCCACCTAATTAATATAAACTGCAATGCCATCATTCATTCTGATTACATTGTAAAAAAGAAACATAAACTAGCAAATTCCAAAGTTCCCATTAACATGCGATGACCTGGAACATGCTTAGGCCTACTTCTAGGCATATGTTTTTAAAGAACCAATACATTAGGATGATGATAGAAAAAAAAAATGCACTAATGCTAATATCTTCAAAGGACAATTTTTACTACATAATTTAGATATTGTTTCATGATTTTTATCACATACTTGTCCCAGGATTATAATTAATGAACAATGAAATACCTGCAATGACGCAGAGACTCATAGCGCTCAGATTCTGTCATAACAGTGTTTCCCTTGTACCTCCGGGTAATTTCATCGTTGCAGCATCCGACCAGTAGATGAGTATTTGGAAATCTGTGGTATGAGAGAAGAATGTTCGATCACAAATATAGCTCAGCAAGCATAATATAGTAAAACCTGAATTGGACAGTTTATCAACATTAAAGGAAGGATTCAAACATAATAATAAAAATATCCAATCAAGATTACAATTTATAATCTGATAATATCATGGAAGTTTTCCATGATTCATAGTTAGTATCAAAGCAAAAAATGATTTTTTTAACATCAACGCATATAGACAACAAGCTTTAAAATGCAGAAAATTCAACAGCTTCTATTGGCTACATAAATAAGACATACATGACCTAGACTAGACAAATAAAAGTGTGATAATTACTGTTAATTTAAATATAAAAGTAAATTACAAATAAATCCTAGTTGTTTTACTACTACCCATGGATAGGTTGTCCTAATTTTGAAAATAAATAAGTTCTAAAGTTTTGCAGAAGCTAAAACTGGATCTTATCATCTTAATGTTATCAAAACTCAAGCAAAATGTCAAAAATGCCCTGTCATGGAAGTTGCAACCATGCCATTTACTTTTGGATATTTTGCAACTACATCCTAGTATTGCTAGAGTGATCATTTAACAAGTTGTTCACTACTACCTGTGACTACAACTAGCCCCCTCACCCTCCAATCCTCCAGCAAGTACAACCTTTTAACACAATCAAAACTAAGGTAAAATGGCCTATCATGAAAATTGCAACTCTATCCTCTAGTTTTGTATGTAAATTACATTTGATCATAGTATTGCTAGCAACTTGGGCTCTGACTATTTAACTCATCTCCCTCATCCCTCCACTTGCAAGCATGACCTCCAACCCTACCCCACCCCCCTCTTCTTGAACATCTCCATTTGTCAATGACAAAGAAAACCTTGCGCATGAAAAGTAAGAAAAGCTACTTGCAACTAACACAAAACCAATGGATTTAGTTGCAACATGCAAGAATGGGCATTTTCAATATGATACTTCAGTTTTGATGATGCTGAAGACAAAATATTGCTTATTTGCATCTTTTACAAAACTTACAATATATGTTTATTTTTAAAAATTTGATCGACTAATTTGTAAGAATAAAAACATGACATGGGAAAATATCCAAGTAACATCAAATATAATAAGAAAACAAATTTATTTTTAGGACCATAATAGAGGTTGTAAATTAATAACATTTAGACATCATGGCCAAAATAAAACCAAAGTTTTTTTCACCTACAAGAACTTTGGCACCTCAAAATTGAGGAACTTCAACATGCATCATGTTTTAATCAGATGGTTGAAATCATCGAGAATATTAATATAGTTTGACAAAAATAGATAGCTTTCAATTAAAGCATATCATCAACATGTTAAGAGATCGATAAACACAAGAATAACAATGATGGAGTTAAAAGTTTTCTACCCAAATCGCAACAAAAATAAAAATTATGTGCCCAAATTAACAAAATATTTAAACCTATGGGAAAAGATTGGAGGGGGGTGATTGTAAGCATAAGGGCTCAATTATCACCTAAATCTTTACAAAAATAAATTCAAATAATCATTACTAAAAATATTAAATTATTTCTCTACTTCATTTCTAGAAAAATCATCATATGAAAATTTCTAAAAAATAGTTGCTACCTAAAATCCTATTCACTTTATTTTGTTCCACAACGATCTAATAAGTAACTCGTTCCGATTATGGCTTATAGACATAGTAATTAGCCTTCACCCAACTCTTTGTCCTATCTTCATCACCTATTTTTGCATCCCTAACAAAATGTTAAACTAGATCCTATCTTCATCACCTATTTTTGCATCCCTAACAAAATGTTAAACTAGATAGCATTCCCAAATGGTGATACATATTTAATAGAAAGTAAATTCTTCCATCATCTATTTATATTTCCTTCCATTTACTAAGAATACTGCCTTTTACTCCATCTCTACCATCTCCCTTTCCTTTAAACAACAAGCCTATGTCCTTTTAACATATGATTCGAAATCTCATCATTTGATGAACGCAGTGACTTGTTCACACACCCCCATGCAACATCCCATCATTTATTACTTCAATTTGTTTGATCTCATTCACAAGAACATGCTAATATGTTCAAGATAATTGTTTAAGGTTAACTTTGTACTTAAAGTAAGAATAGGATCCCAAAATTAGACATTACCTCATTACATATATATAACCTACCACTCTATCATTAACAATTTGATAAGTTTAGTGTCATATCAACACTTGAGAAAAGTTCAATCAATCTAATAATCCATACCATGGTTTCTCTTGCATCATTCCCAAGAAGAAATTCCAACACTTCTCAGATATGCCTTGGACAACATACAAACAGGTCATGTAAAAATTTGAGGAAACCCACACTAAATTTAAAGCTTCTTCCAAAGTTACTCAAAGGCCTATTAAAATATTCATGGCTTATCAAGAATTTTAACTCAAATTAGACTATGTTTTTACCTAAATGCTTCAAACATAGTAACAAGAAAGCAGATTACTAGATGAAGTCAAAGAATCAATAGTTTGTAACTAATAGTATGATTATTTGTGTCTATTATTTGAATCTCTATCAATTCCTATTAGATTAAAAATTCCTAAGAGGTTTGCCCACATAATATAGATTATTTATTGCATAGGATTTTTTTTTTAATTTATGCTTATATTGAAGAAATCAAATAGCCAACAAGTCTTTTTTTATAATATATGCTTCTAAGTTAAGGGGATACAAGCTTTGGTATGTTGATCCAAAGTCACATGAATTTGTTATTGAGATGTGAAGTTTAATAAATTAGTTTTGCTTTATAAGAAATATTAGCAAATTGATAGTTTATGGTTCTGTTTCATTATGATTAGATGGTGCATATTACAATATTATATTTTAAGTTGACCATCGAAAGAAGGCAATACCACCACCAAACCAAAGAAGTTATTTCTAAAAGACCAAGGCCTTAAATGTATTTTTTGAAGGTTCAACTTCCTCTCGTTTGGTTTTTTTGTCTTTCAATGTTGAATGGTATGTTATTTATGAATAAACATCCACCTATGAAATGGCAATGATGGTCAACATTGAATTGGTTATATGGCTGATGAGTTTAAAGTTTTCAAAAAACCAAACATAGGAATTGATGAAACTTTCCAAAGAAAACTTAACTTCAAGGAAGATTTTTCTATTATTATCAAGCATAAATCAATCCATACTTTAATGACTCCAATAGAATATCAAGAATTAGAGTTAGAATAATTTGATGTGAATTTTATATTTTTTTCATGATGACCAAAGAAGAGATTTGCATGCACCAACTTCCAAAGGAATTGCTAAAAAGAAAGATATGTAAATCCCTAAAAATATAATAATATAACCAAAAATAATTATCTATGAGATGTTAAGAGAAATTTACTAGTCACATTGAGTCATAAGTTCCACAAGGTAACTTATTATCATTGTATATATAATATATAGGTTTTAGATTGATAACTCCTTTATATGTTTGTGTTTTATGACAATAACATGTCGATGGTATCTAGGGATATTTCTAACGTGAAGAAGCTAACATGATGAAAAAGGATCTTTAAATTATAACACAAATTCTTGAGATGAAGATAGCCTAACATGTTTTTCTTATTAACAATATATAATTAAGAGATTTGGCATGCAAAACACAAGAAAATAAATTCCTCATTTCCAAGTTACTTTTTATACTTGAGATATTCAACAACTGCATATGGTGATAATGTGCCTTATCCATGGGCAATGAAGAGTATTGTGCATGCCAGGACATGCATAAACACCTTGATATTTCATGTCCTTAAGTATATCACTAAGTGGTACATGAATAAGCTCACTATTACTCACATAGAAGTCAAAAAAATAGCTTCTTAGATAAGTAGAACCAATCACACTAAACATTCAAAGTGCTTTATAACATGAAAGATTTGTTAGTAGTATTTGTTTTTCTAGTTTATACTATGCTAATATATAATAGAAAACCTTAAAAAGTAATGAACCAATTTGTCATCGATGCCATAGAGCTACGAAGTAATGCTTGCAAACCTTAAACAATATTTTTTGCTCTAACAAATATGATGTGACATAAGAAACAAGTCGTTAGATAATCACAAACTTGATGGGTATTATCCTTTACTGCAAATCATGAGATATTCACACTATGCCCAACCTAATCTATAACGGCTATTAGTGAAGGACAAATAGTTGAGTCAAAAATTTGTGAAGAATAAATCAAATATATGAAGATTACAATTATCAACAACAATTAGATGGCATTCATTAAATCATCCATCCCCCAATAACAAATCAAAATTGTTTTTTTCTATATAACAAAATCCATAAGTTCTAGGAATAATAAGCACACAAAAATATGAACACAAGATAATCCAAAAAGCATTTGATCATGATCAGATGAATCTTGAGTATAAATTTCCCAGAACTAAATTCTTTAATGAATAGTTAGTACACTGGGATTTGAAATTTGATAAATCTTTTCTTAAATAGAGAGAGGCACCAAAATTTGTATCCTTCAACTTTAAACAAAACACTAATCATCTAGCTAAACGATTTTGTTTTGCTCGACTTGACGTGACATCATATGAGAGTTAGAACTATAGCTAATTGCTAACTCAAGGGACACCAACAACTAACAAAAATAATAAGACATTTGCTCCATGTCTCAAAGAATCTGCAACAGATATTAGTGAAGACAAAACAAGCGGGGCATGTATTCATTAAGTTAAAATCAGAAATCAAAGAACCATGGAGCAATTAGCAACCATTAGATGGCACTCTTACTAAGCAAAACATCAACCTCCCAAAATGTTCGAGTGCCAAAATAATCTGTCTACGAGGTGTTCTTGCCTTGAGCCTTCAATAATAGACCATTTTCAAGTATCAACAGCAAAAGTGAAGCGTATAAAATGACAAGCGGCTAAAAAGAGAGGAAGGAGAAAAAAGATTTTTCCATAAGGAGATTAAATTTTCCAAAAACATTTCCCTTCAACGGGCATAAAATTCTGATTTTCAGAGTTGTCAATTACTTCATTCATCCTTCGCAACCCTTTACATAGAAGTTTATATACAACATAATCCTTAAAAATATGATTTTAACCACAAATATAAAACTTTCACCAATTTTGCAAAATTCCTGACTTATCCCCATGCGCAGATAAGCCCTTTGCGTGCGCATTGACCACGGTAAGTGACCGACATGGCACACATGCGGCGCATGTGCACCCGTCGCACGCGATCAAGTGCACCAATGTGTCACACATTCTCACATGCGTGCCCATGCCTCCACACTGGGTGCTTGACCAACACGCTTGCAGTGGGCCCCCGCACACGGCTCCTGCTACTTCGTGCTACAATCACGTTTTTCATAGTTTTGTCTCATCAATTGATTTTTTTCACAATTCTTAGATTTAATGAACTTGGAAATGATCTAATCATAAGTCCATTCTTTTTGAGATTCAAGTCTCATTAATTCTTCTTTTATAAATTGATTCTTTTTAACATCTAATTTGATTTACTTCTTCGAGAAGTTAAAACTTCTATCGGTCCCATCAAGTGGTTTTTTTGACTTTGTTAATAACAATACATAACTTTGGCAAGTGTTTACAAGCCTCTTCACTTGGTTAGCACAAATATCTTTTGCCGATGCTTCATTGTCTTGTGTCAAAAGGAAGTGTTGTCCATCCATCATAAATCTATACTATTGTGCTCATCAATAATAGACAGCATCTTAATCCCATAACTAAAAATTATTCATTGTGCTCATCAATAATTCGTATATTCTTCATAGATAATCTTATCAATATAGTCTTTGATGATGAAAAATCTCACCTTACATTGTTATTCAACAATGTGTCTGTTTTTATAAATCTACCACAAAGAATAGAGTCTTAAATGTGTAGTCTCCAACTTTACCATTTTCACAAGATTTTCTAATATTAAGTTTTTTTTGCTCCTAGTGTCGATGATAACATTAATAAACTCACTTATATTCGGATGGTGAAAATTTCTTCTCTTTATTTTATTTCATATAATATCTCTTTTAGACTCATCATAATAGATAAATTTTCATCAATTTATAGAAACTTTTTAAATATATTTTCAATCTCAATTGTAATAAACATTTTGTCCTTGAACTTTTTTGAAAAATATTCAAGATGCAATTTCCAGTATTTTTATCTTGTGTCATGTTTTCTTGCAATAATTATAATATTTTTTATTCCACTAATAAAAGTGTTGCTAGTTATGGTAATATTATATTATGTTGAAAAATACTTTTTCTTTTGTCACTAATATTTGAACTTACACTCAAACCACCTAATATTTTATAATTCTGGCTTGTTTTATTGTATTCATTCTTCTTTTTAATAGCATCATGAATGTACTGACTTGTTTCAAATATTGAATAAAGAAAAGAGATGATTTGATAATAATAAGATAATACATACCTATAATATAATTTTAAAATGTCTGCATCTTGTCAATATGTATTTCCTAACTCAACTACTTATTGTCGAAATTCTGTGGCATATTTTTATGCAGCTTGTCCTTATTGATATCGTAAGTTATGCCATTTTTTCTATATTTTCTCAATATAACTCATAGGGCAAAATTCTTATCTAAGTAATATTTTAAATTGGCTCAATATCACTTTTATAATTGTGTCAGTTCTTAAGTGAGCATTCCACTAGACAAACGCATGACTCGTCATTTTTAATCGAGCATACATTATTTTATCAGTTGATGAATAATTATACGAAGATAAATGTCTCTAGTTACTTCAATTAGGTATCTAGTTTTTTTGCACCCAATATATTATCATAAATTAGTAAATCAAATATAGTATCTACTTTGAAAAGATATTGTCAATTCTTATACATCAAAAAGATGAGATTGATGTCATTCTCAATTTTATCTCTAATTATTTTAAGATTTTACTTAATCTAAAATTCCTTTAATTATGTGTATTTTCTTTTGACATAGTCCTTTAGATCTATTATAGGAAAGGATTGGAATTTTAATATCTTATAAATACTTGCATTTGTTGGGTTAATGAAAAAACATGTGCCTCCAGGCTTGATGGTAAAATAACTTGCACAATCACCTCAACTGAAGCCTTCTCGATCTTCTAATTTCCTTTTGCGACTTGCTTTTCAACTACATTCTTCTTTGCAACAGCTATTGATATCGAATCGAAGCACTCTAATACCAAGAATAATATAAGATTCTCCAAAAAATTTCCCATCTAAAGGTTTTGAATTCACAAGTTATGATTCTCAAAGTTTTGAATTGATTCATATATCTTTCACACATCTTAATATAAAGATTTAGATATAATATTTAATTAAAAAACAAAAAACATGTAGTTTTAACCACAAATATAAAAATTCGACCAGTTCCGCAAATTCTCAACCTCTCCCCATACCACCCACACACATATGGCCACAACAAGGCACCGTTCACGCCCACATAATTACTCTCACGCATTGATAGGTCTTCCAAATGCACGTTGACCTAACGACATAGTAGCTGGCCTATAGTGCACAGATGTGCCTATCTTGTGCAATCATGTGAGTAGACATCTCACATGCTGACAGCTGGCCACCAAGAGTGGATCCTACTGCTTCATGCTGCAACGACCTTTTCTGTCGTTTTGTCTTTTCCCTTGATTTGATAATTTTTTGATTTAATGAACTTAGAAATAATCCCCTGATCACAAAAATTCAAATGAACCATGATCTTCACTTCATCAAGAGGCTCCACTCCCAACACTACCAAAATATGCAATTGTAATATCCTACACCTCCTGTCACGCATTTAGAACATAAATCATGATCCAACTTATTCAAAATCCAATTTTCTTCGTCTTCAAAACTTCAAATAGACTAAATCTCCTATACACTGTCTGTTTTTTATATACATATGTATCCAACCACATAACTATATAACCTATAAATCAACACAATTATTATAACACCATCTCAAGTCACTATCACTATACAACCCACCTAGTTTTTAGCATATCATATACTAACCAACCCACAATCAAGTACAATTTGCAGGTATTTACATCATTATCCCACCAAGTTTCAAGCATCCAACAAGTACAACAGAAAATAAATATCACAATATTTTGCATTTGATGTGATCACAATATATATTATATCCCATACTTCAAATATTAGTGCCAACAAATAGATTAAGTTAATTGTCATTAGCTCAACAAGTTAAATAACATAAGATATAAATATACAAAAACATTAAAATAATGTGGATTATGTTGCATACAAGATCTTCATTTAACAAAATCATTTACACATAATACTATCATACATACACAAACTATATGTTTATTTCACATTTTATTTGTCTTCTTTATTTAATTGGTACTTTTGGTATTCATTCTTATTTCGTTTCACATTAATAAGTCACCTGTTGCATGCATCACCTTTGGCACAATAGAAACACACTAGTATCCCAAGCATACGATTTCGTACTCTTCAGAAATTTAACATTCTCTATTAAACCAACCACACTATCCTAGGAGGCACACTTAGAGCCATAACTTAGAATGTTTACTGAACTCCCTTAACCAATCACACAATCCTAAAAGACGCACACAATGTCATACCCTTAAGATGTTCACTAATCTCCCTCAAGTAATCACACAATTCTAAAAGGCACACCCAGTGTTGTACCTTAGGAAATTTATTGAGCTCTCCTAGCCAAGCACATAATCCTAAAAGAGCACCTGATGTTGTAACCAAAGGATGTTCATTGAGCCCTCTTGGTCAATCACACAATCCTACAAGGCATGTCTACTCTAATACCATAATGTAACACTTCAGTCTTCCAAGTGAGCATTGTCTGCTCGTAGTCAATTTTTGTCTTTCTATTCTAAAAAAGAGCCTTTGATTTATAAGTGTTTCTTGTTAACACATAACAAAGTATACTATTTCATACAATTTCTTAATCACATCCTACCATGCAACAACTCAACCAATAATAATAAACATGAGATTTATCATGTAATATAAGGAATACATATACAACATGTGAATCAAAACAACTAGATAACATCACATGAAATCCATATCATACTAACAAACAACAAAAATCACAACATTAAATAGTTGCACCTTCATAACATGCCAACATGCCTACATGAGTGTACACTATCAGACATCAAGCTTATCATGACATGTAAGAAATAAGGATGTAAATAAAAATAACTCAACAACATCATATACAAGGTACATCATGCTAACACAGCAATACATCACAACATTTAACATATAAACCAATACAAAGAGCCAACATGCCTACATAAAGCTATACTATCAAACATCAATACATCAAATATATTCATCCATAAATATGTTATATGCTTACCACAAAATAAAAAAAAATTTGAAATTTAGCTCCCTCTTCTTCTCTTTCTTATCCTGCAATCATATAAAAAGAATTTCTCATAATTCTAACATAATTTCTATGTATTAGTTCAACTTGATTGAATGCAAATTTGAAAACCCATGTTTTCAAGTTATATTTCACAAATAAACCCATTTTCCTTGTTTTTCTCTCTCCTCATTCTCTTTCTCTCTCTCTCTATCACACCTCCCTCTCTTCTTCTCTACTCTCTCTCCTCAATGACACTATTACAATGCCTTGATCCCAAGGAGACCTACTGACCAACTCAACCAACCTAATACCAAGGTGGTGGCTTGGTTATGGCTTCAATCCATGCAACCAAACCTAAGCTATAGAGGTAAAGTTCAAGAAACTGAGATTTAGAGTTTGGGAATTCATAAAAACCTCCTTGCTAAAAGCCCAATCAATCCATTGCCTCCCTCTTCACAATGGATCATTGGTCAAGCAATCAAAAGCAACGAGGGAAAAGATCAAGAATCTGGATTTGGATTGTGGCCAACTGACACAAGGGAGTACGTTGGGCTGCTTGCAAAAATCCCACAATACGAGATTTACCCTTTCATACATATAATTTATTTACTAATTTATTAATTTAAATATTTAATTATTAAGCTTCTATAATTTACAATAATTCCAAACAAACTCTGATCGAGATGAAACAAGATTTCTAAACTCATCTTGATGACTTCTATTTAATTATATATTTGTTCTGTATTTTAGAATATTTTGTTTCCTAGCATTTCTAACATGTTTTATGATAAGCTGATATTTACATAAATTTTTGAAATATCAATATTGTTTTAGTAGCATGGAAACTTGAGGACCTTATGATTGTATTGTGACAAAGAATTATAAAAGATGAAGGAAACACTCTAAGAAATGTAATCATCCATCCTCAATCTTGTTTGCTACTTCCTCAATCCACTAAAGTACAGATATTTCAACCTTCAAGATAACAGTTATTGAGCATTCACAAAGAAGACATTAATGTATGTGTTCTGTTGTACTCAACAAATTCATTAGTATTCACTCACTTTAATGAACTTATTATAAGCTCTAACAATATTTTTCTCCTTCCTATCGGTTTTTCATATAAAAATTCATTGTCATTATGTGTTCTCTTACATAAGTCAATTTCTTTGAGCTATGGGTGAGATTTTTCTCCTATTTGCATGGGCTTTAGGAGTAAAACTCTTGTCTTTACTCTCATGTCTTACTTATTCTCTCTTGTACTCTTGCACAATTGTCCAAGATACCCCATAACATCTCATACTCCTGATTTAGAAGTAAATATTTGCTAGTACTTCCGCTAAGACTTAAATCTACATCAACAGAGAGCAAGTGTGCTTACTCTCCGAGCTTGCAACATTACTGAAAGGCTTCCCTATAACCTAAAGTGACATTGTCTATAACTCAAAGAAATTACATTACTTTTACTAAAGCAGATAAGAAAACGATTTAGTCAAAAGTTTTCCTTAAACAAGAGTTTTCGCCATTATTGTGAAGCTATTTTTTTCCAATTATTAGAGTGTCCTAAATTTAGCATGTGACCACTTACAACACTAAAAAAATAAGCAATTTGATGTTAGCTATCTATCACTTTATCACATAAAGCGTGGAATATCGTCAAATTTTAGTTCTAAAAATCAATGCAACACATAATTCTATTGAGATGCTTACCAAAACTATACTTATTGACAAGTTCAACCAAAATTAAGACTAAGTTGAAATTTATAGAAACTAATCCTAAGAATTTGAGTAAGGAAGAGATTTTAAAGGTGACTTGTTAATCTACATGCACATTGTTCTCAAAGATCTACAATCTAAGATAAGAAATAGGAATTGTTAATATTATCTTGAACGAACAAAGAGAGGAGATTAAATATACTTTTCTACTGATTTAAATTTAATAAATTTAGCTAATCAAGTCAAAAGCAATACCTAGATGAAATTTAAGGAAGATTTAAAAGAAAAGCTTTGGCAAATTGTTATGCAACAATTAAAAGAGCTAAATTGTGGGAGAAAAAAGTAAAAATGGTCTAGTAATTGTAAGTACAATAGAAGTTGAAAAGTCAATATCCAATTATTGTTCTTTTTAGTACTAACATATTGCTATGAATTACAAAAACTGATTTGAAGAAGAATATTGCAACATAAAGTCTGATAAACTATGAATTTTCTTATAAAAATTGAAAGTAAAAAAGAAAAATGTAGAAAGTTGGAAGATTTTTTAGAACCTAGATAAATGAATTCAATTAAATTGCAATATTAAGTGTGATTAATACAGCATTTAAACATAACATCCATCATGCACAATTGCATATTCTAATATAATAATAAAATGAAAAATAAAATAAATGCATGACAAAGTATGATATAAGTATAATGGGATCAAATACCTTACTTTAAAAAAAATGTAAAAGAGCAGATTGTTCCCTGGGCTTTATCCCATAATTTTATGATATTTGATGAGCTTCGGCAAATATTCTTTGGCATGACAGACACTAGTTTTATATCAAGCCATCAGATGACGCCAATGATCTCCATTAACACTAGCACTTTGTATAGAGTCAATATACATAAACAATATGATATGATTAATATGGATAATCAACTATGATATGTCTATGGGTAGAGATCGATAGATGATATGATTAGATGTCATATAGAGATAAAATAGGATACAATACAAATATAGAGTATGATCTCGTGAAAAAATCTAAACCCAATTAAAATAGATTAAAAAAGAAAATAAAATAAAAAATATAAATACATAAGAAAATATATACTATATTTGTATGAAAATAATATACATGTGTGTGTATGTGCACACTTATGTACTGAACATGTTATTTATTATTGATTTTAATTCATTATATGCTACATATTATTGAGATATCGTGTTCCTATGCTTATATTGATTTGTTATTGTATATTTTATCTTGCCATGTTTTTGTTACATAAAAATTTACCTACTGATCATTGGATCGTTCACTTTTCTATTTACATTATAAGACATCATAGATTAACAAAGAGGAGATACATGGAGTGACATGTGAGATGATTATGAATATGATATCTTGTACATATTATTTTTGTTAATAATATCATTGAGTTAAATTGAAACATGTATACATATAATATATTTTATTATAATCTTGTTAATAAAAATAATTTGAATATAAAGTTAATCAATTGATTTTCATCACTCTGATCTATTATTGATATTGGTATCCTCAATTTTTGCTACTATGCTTTGATTTTAATGCATTGTTAATAAGCAAATTATAGTAAATAATAAGTGGGCTTAACATTAATGGTTCAATACAAAGAATAAAAATAATAAATTTCAAGGTATGGATATTTCAACTCTTTAAGAATATATTTATTATAAAAGGTATTAGTTCAAGCATATGGAATGAACTAGATTCACACTTTGAAGCCAATAGTAAGCACCAAAATATCCATGGTGTTGATGGGGGACTCGATAGAAAGCGTGGAAGAGGTTTACTAGTTGTTATGAAGAGAAGATTAGCACAAAACATATCTTGGAATGGATGATTGAAGGACATAGATCTCTCCAACAGCAAATGGTCTGGAAGTTCTTCCTCAAGATGGAACTTGGGAACCCCTTCTTTGAGGGTTTGCACCTCTGTCAATGGTTTGAAAGGAGGTTCCTTGAGGGAGGGGGACGGATCTCCCTTGCTACTTGCTTGGACAATGGAAGGCCTCAAGTGCGCTTTGAGGAAGCCCTCTCTAGATTCAATTAAATGGCTAAGCCCCAAAACAAAAGGTCACTCTAAGTCCTTGGAATGAACAACTATAGAGTTTGGAGACCAGTGAGGTAATGACACATGACATGATCATAGAAGATTCTTGAAAAAAAATCAATGATTCCAAGTGAAATCTTATTGGAGAACAGCATCGGTGAGGAACTGGCTTAGAATCCTATGAACGATGACCCGGAAGGCACCCCCGGATGACATCCTGAGGCAGTGAGAAATGGAGACCACGGTGGGAAGGCGATCCGCTGCCGAGAGAAAGACTTTGGGTCGTCTATTAAAAAAAGGCTCAGGATCTTTTCCCGCCCATTTAGGTTTCTGAAAAGGAACTTTCTTAAAAATAACCGTCGATTGATGTAAATGGATGTGATCATAATTTGTGTTATGACATGAAAATGAACTTATTCAATGGTTCCACGTAGATCAGACAAAGCATACAATAACATAAGTGTAGGTAATTAGCAAATTTCAAGAGGTATTATAGCAGAAACTACGACCTGTGGCAAGGAAAAGAAAACCAAACTATGCGTTTGTAGGATAGAGAGAGAGAGAGAGAGAGAGAGAGAGAGGGAGAGACACAGAGAGAGAGAGAGAGAGAGTTTGGGATTTCTAACAATTTCTTGGCTTGCTCGAGAGATCTGGCATGGCCGAAGTGGAAGAGATCGTAGATGCCATCAGCATAGACACGCACCGGCCGATCGGCGTCGGCCATTTCCTCTTCATCCTTCGCCTTCTGGAACTTCGGATTCTCCATTCACCGATCGATTCGGATGCTCAGGTCTATTTTTACTGTTCAGTGTTCGTACTGTTGCCCTCCTTTAAAAGGCCCATCTTATATATTTTAGATTTTTTATTGAATTTGTGCATTTATTTTCATATGATCCTGAAATAATAAAATCTTAATTATTTAAAAATATGATTAAATCAAATCTGATATATTTCACAATATTATATAACGTAATAATATTAGGAAACTAAACATCTTTTTATTATATTACAAAAACATAATTTTGGAATAATTATATAAGTGTTGTGTTGTCATGAAATAGACATATAAATAAGATTTTTTTTAAAATTTTTTAATATCAATTTTTTAAATGATATTTAAATTTGCACAATATTTAAATATTATTTTAAAATAAAATTATAATTTTTAATAATATCATTTAAAGATATTTCTAAATTAATTATTTTCTTTTAGTAATTATTATCAAAGATATTATTTAGATAATAAAAATAACTTGGACTACAATATTTAACAAAATTTATATAAATGATAATAAAAACTTTAAAGTTATATCAATTATCTATTTAAGTTTGAGATGACAATATGATTACATATCCATTTAACCAAAAGCTATAATATCACTATTAAGAGACATATGATTTATCAAGTCATTGATACCAAATAGAAAGGTTATATCCACCATTAACTTATATCAAAATTTATAAATTATATTAGATTTTTTTTTTGTTTTGTTAGGGTTATACTATGACATTTATTTTCATAAATTTAAAAATTAGATATATAAATCTTTAAAATAATTTTTATAATTGGTCAATCATTTATTGATTACATTAAATTTACAAAAAAAATTCATAACAATTTTAACCAAATTTCTATTTTGGCATAGTTTTAAAATTTTCACATTATCTTTAAAGCAACTATGTATCTCTAACCATAATACTAAATTTGGTATTTAGGTGTTTCAAAAGGTAAAATAAGAACAATTTCAAATTGAACTAGGCTTTAGGAAGTATATTAAAAAAATATTTCTAGTTTTGACTCAAAATTGTATTAAGAAAATTTTAGACTACTATAACAAATTTTTTGTAATTTTTTAAACTTAAAAGCCATCATAAAATCTTAAGAAAAATTAAACTACACTATTGAGTTAAAGTTTAACATTAGATTAACAAATCTAAATGTTGAATCTCCTAAAAAAAATTGACTAATTAAATAAGAGCTTTAAAGTTAGCTTTCTACTCAAAATGGCATACAACTAAGTGATATTTTAAGTAGAGAAAAGATACAAAAAAAATGAAACACAATTCTTATTGACCTTCAATAATAAGAGACTAGCTCTCAATGCATTCCAAATGAATTCTTAAATTTATGATGAATTCAAGCTTTTGATGAATCTATTGTCATTACCTAAAAGACACAAAAATGGGTTGGAGGAAATGTTACATACTTTATTATAGAAATAAAACCTTAGTTTAAACACTCGAAAGAAGTTCATTATATATTAAAAGAACAAATCACAACCTCACATACAATGCAAAGTTAAAAAACCAATAATAGATAAAGGTTCATATTACTTAAATAACAATAATAAATTTTCATATGAAATCAATTGCTATAAATAGTTTAAACTAGTCACCCCATGGTTATCATGACCTTAGTAGCTAGTACCTAACTAACCATACCATTTAGTCAGCATGATGCATAGGATGGTTAAACTAGGAACTGCTAACTAATGTAAGAGTGATCATTACCTTACAATGATATGTGACAATAGTAATCAAAAGTCATCCAAGTATTTCAAATAAACCCAAAAGTTTTATGAATTGACTTATGTTGATTCGAATGCATCCATGAAACTGACTAGATATATATTACAATAATTAGGTCATACAACTAGAAATATACATATTAAATACATAAACAAAACATGCAAAACGTGTAATAATTATATCAATATAAAAAATAATAAACAGCGCTGCTTACAGTTATCATGATAAGTTGTTCTAAAATAACATCACCAATAGTTTTCAATTTAAAATAAATCTATTTAGTATTGAAAATTATTCGTGATATACAATCAAACTCAAGTTAAAGATATAAAAACTTTAGGATTTTATTAAAACTAATTTGTGTGTTAACTTAAAGGCTACATAAAACCATTATAAGAACTTCTAAATTTTGTATCAAAGAAAAAAAGCATATATATGAAATCTTCTTTTCTTTAATTAGGTAGCACTTACAACATCCTAATTAGATCCCTAATCAAAGAATAAGTATTGAAATCTAAATAAGCATCATGTAGAGCCACTTACATGGAAATGGAAGAAGTGGATTACCAAACCTTCACAAAGAGCTTCAAATTAAGATTACAACATCATAACTTTTTTCATTAATTACAAAAGAGCTAATATAAGATCCTAAAGTGGTAAGAAATATAATAAATGATAATATGAATGTAAATAACAATAGGTTGTTAAAAATCAACTTAACCTCTTAAAGTAGTCAAATAATCACTTACTATGATATAAAAGGACACTTTAAGTGGTTTTTTTATTACATCAAACAATTAGGAGGGATTGCTCAATGCAATTGAATAATAACCAAAATGGTTGGTCTTATCCCAATCATTATTAGTTATGTCAAACCAGACTAGTTATCATATTGATTAATATGATTGTATGATGTGATCCCAATTGATTAGAAGAACAACTACAATTTTACTAAATAAAAATTGATAGAAAAAAATTAAAAGATGAGACAAAATGATAAAATTTGTCATCCCAAAATGATGCAGTAGGAGCCGCACATAGAGGATCATTATAAGTGCACAAAAGGTGTTATAGTGTAGTGGCGTAAGCATAATGCATGGAGGTACTTGTGTGCCCGATTGACATAACAGGCTCATGTGCTAGCCACTTACCATTTGTCATTGTCAACGTATACACATAGGGCTTTTTAAGGGTAAAAAGGTACCCACGAACATGAATAGTTCCTGGCCTTATCGTACACATATAAGGGCATAAGCACGGGTACAATTCTGCACAAAATTTATAAAAAATTTATATTTTTAATCAAAATTATATGTTTTATTTTATAATAAAATATTATATTAAAATCTCTATACACATGAGTGAGAATGATGTATAAAATAATTTAAGAGTTTTGAAGTTAAGAAATTCAAAACTCTAGAAATTAAAACTTTTTAATTTCAAAACCTCTTGTAAAAAAAAATTTTCTGACAAAATTCTATTTTTTTTCTCTCTTGGCTTCTTGTTATTATCATGCTTCTAATACTACTACTTCTCTATAAAGAAGGTCTATTTTTAATTACTTGAAATAAAAACATCTAGTAGATATATCACTAATAATCTATGAAGCAATTGAAACTAAATTAAATTCATTAAAAAAATATATGATGCAATTGGACATGCTATGTTATAACACTTAGGGTAAATAACATGCAAAATACATATAAAGATATTAACAAATAATGAAAATATAAGACAAAATAAAAGTAGTAAACAAATATATATATATATATCAAAACTAATGTGACAAAGTGTCATGGATGCATTGCACCATATTTTGTTGCTCTTATTAGGTAATAGAAATAGTTTGCCCACGTAGCTAAAATAATGGACTTCCTAAGCTAAACATAAGAAAATGAAGATATAAGTTTATGCAAACATATATGGACAAATGGTTGTTGAGTAAGCTCTTCATTAAGGTAGGAATAAGGGCAAAGTAATGTTACATATGACTATGTTTAATATTTATTGCTTGATTAAGGTAGGAATAAGGGTTATTAAGAGAAAAACCAAGGAACAAAAAATGCCATAATACAATCGTGACATCATACTTTTATTATATCGAGATGTTGTCTCTTTGGGTATCCTTATCTCATCTCAATTGGATTTTGTTATTCATAAAAGAACCCTTGCATAGTTATCCATCCCAAAGTTATTATAACTCAATATACTTAGCTATAAAGTATTTTGTGAGATTTGATACAAATTTTTCTTTAAAAGGTACATTGATGTTTCAAGATTATAATATACACAAATTAAGCCCTCTTTTTAATAACTAATATGGGATAAGTCATTTACAAACCCTTATAAGTATTTGCATTAGTTATTCTTAATATAAAATAATGACATTTTGATCTTACTATATTAAAGTATTATCATCTCAAATTGTCTCATTTTAACTTTAGTAGTGAGTTTTGTTCTTCACATATGACCTTCTCACATAGTCATTTATCTTAAATTAATATAATCCAACATGTTTAATCATAGAGTTTTCATGAGATCCCGTGCAAATTTGCTTAAAAAAATGCATGTTACTTGAAAATTGAAAAACAAGAGATTTTCTCAAATATCATGTGGTAGAAAAAAGATGCGCATATTATTTATGTGTTAATATGAGTTTGGTTGACAAGAATGAGTTAAAAATATCAATTAATAATAAATATTTTTGGTCAATATATTCTCATTTAATTGATACATATTTTAGTAATTTTTAATTTGATATCAATTTGATGTCATTTACATACAAAGTTTTACACTATTTATTTAAAAAAAAATAAGTTTTTTTAATAAGAAAAAGATACTTATAAATATCACCTTTAATGGGTTAAGCATGCTCCCACTTTATTGATATAAATCTATCAAAAATAAGATCATAAAGAGTAATGGTCATTAATAGAATATAACTCTTTTTTGTGGTGGTGATAATATATTTAAGTTGGTTATATTAAAATTGAAATATATAATTAAAATGATATTTGATAAATTGACTTTAGATTATAATATAATAAATGAAAATTTTCTAACATAATAATTATATTAAAAAATAATCTACATAAATTATAAAAAGGTCTTTACATGAAAGTTATCATATAAAATTTGTTTGTTTTGAATTTAAATCATTTCCTATAATCATTAACTCGATTTAAATATATTTTTTTAAAAAAAATTATTTTGAATATAGGTCATGAATCAAACACAAGATTTATCATTTTTTTAATAAAAGGTCTAAAATATTATTCAATATTTGTAATTTTATGTTTTTATCTTCATAAAATTAAAAAAATAACTATAACTATATATATATATATATATATATATATATATATATTTGTTATAACTATTTATCAAATTTTACTACGGCATTTGTACTTATAAGACAGTTCAAACTTGAAGTTGATTAATTTTGTTGCATACTATATTATTATATAATATTTTAATTAAAATGGCCTTTCGTCATTAATTGATTTTGGAACATCCGCCTTCTCGCTGTTTCCCCCTCGCTGCCTCATGGTAGGGTCGGTCGCATGACATCTTGTGTTAGATTCCGTTGACGTCCGCGGAACCTTTCGCATTGCTTCTGTGCTTGAACGGGTGGGTGTTCAACTGGACGTGGGGGAAGAGTGCACTGAGGTTCTGGCGAATCCGGCTTTTAAAAAGGTGTGGTGATGGCGACCTTTACCATTGCAATGTCTTCTATCTTTCGAGTAAGTTATTCCAATGGATGAGCTCATGATTCAAAACTGATCAGGCCATGTCAAGGTATGCTTGCAACTAAAAAGATAGCTCATTGCCGTAGATGACTTTTTAGGATTTGTTAGTAATGTCTTCCTCAAACTCCTGTTTGGATGGGGTTGGATTAGATCACTTGGGTATGCCGCGTTGTGATTTTTAGTAGGGTCAAGTAAAGAATTCTGTTTTGTTGCTAATCCACCTTTATGGGATTTGATCCAATTTTGTGTTTGGTTGCTAACCCATGCTAGACGAGAATGTAGTTATTCGGTGGTTTGCATTTTTCAAGCTCCTTGCCGCTTGTTACATATTGCTGGCAAAATAAAAGAGGTATTTATAGAAATAGTAGTGGAATCTAAAAAGATTAGAGGATATAAAATAAAATGTTTGAGCTAACCTGGTCCTCCCATAGATATTCTATTATTCTTGCCTTTACAACATATTGTGTAATCCAATCCTCAATGTTGTTAATCTCCAGTGTCTTTTCCAGTTGTTGGACTTTGTCTTTGGCATGATCATACTTTGAGTTGGCATTTATAGTGCTAAAAAACACATCTTGCAGAGGATTCGTAAGAATAAATTTATGTAGTACGTGAAAAGGGAGCGCTTGTTGTAGTCGATGTTGTACAACACTTGTGGTTTAGTTTATCTTCATTGTCATCACTCTACTACTTGCGAAGATTGTATCTAAATCCTCTTACTAAGTTTAGGAACTTGTCAATATTTTTATCTTAAGTTCATAAGATAACATTTGAGTATATTTGTGTGTCTATATATTATGTATGAATGAGTATATAATGAAAATTTTAACAAATGGTTTGATGGAATACGTGCATTCATGTAGGACAAATATACTTGTGGACATCTTGACAAAGTCATATGCACAATCTTAATGTCCATTCATTATTTTAATGACATGTACGTGGCTCGAATAAGGTCTTGTATACATAGGGTCTTTTGATAACCCAATCGTAGACAAATAATTCTCTTGTCAAGCTATGCCAAACTATCTCATCCAATATTCTTAACAAATTATTGACATACATATGTAGGACCATTCTTAGAATCATTCTTTACAAAACATGTGAAGTTTCCTTAAAAAATAAAATAAAACTTAAAATAGTGTTGAATGAAAGGGAACAACAAAGCAAACTTAAAGTTGAAGTTATTACAAATGTATAATAAAGTGTGTTGGTTAAACATTTGAATATATAAGAGGGTTAAGGTCACTTGATGATGTTTGCATAACAATTGGAGTGATGCAACCAAGTTTACATAGTTTACTACTATGTCCTTTAAAGGCCTTCATAAACCACAAATAACATAATAATCTCCAACCTTCTACTCTTTTGGATATTGTTGTGTTCTTTGTTTCCCAAGTTTTCTATTTACAATAATTCACTTCATGTGATAATAGAATGTTACAAGAAAAAAGTTCATTTGAGTAAGAAAATTGAATTTAGCATAAGTTATTTGACAAGATACTAAACTATGTAGGAAAGTTTAATGCAAAAACATGAATCAACAAGTACAAAAGTTAAGTTAATCTAACATAGAAAATCACATTAATGAATGCCAAATAATATTAGAAGTATGAAGTAGAACCATAAATTTTAAACGTCCAAACATTTACATGAAACAAGGATTGAACGACCAACTAATATCAAATAGATGATTGCACAAAATCACCAAAGCCATGATTATCACTAGCTAAGATCAAACCAAAACCCTAGCTATGTTAACATGTTGCAATTCTCCTGAAATTTGTGATTCATGTTGTGTGTTTTCCTCCAACTTTTAAGCTACAATCCATTTAACACGATAAGGACAATCCACTTGTCAAGGTTTTTCTCTAGCACATCAATTAGAGCCATGAAAGCTACATTTTGCGGTTGGGGGCTGTTTCAAGGTTATTTATAACATCTTTATATTTGTTAAGGCATGGCCCTCTTAGCAGTAATCAAGATGTATGATGAACAATTATACTTTTTTATTCAAATCCTACTCTTATCTACACATAAATTTCTTTCTATGATTTGAAGGTGCCAACTCAGTACATGATCTTTTCCCAACACTAATAGAGCTACTTTTTCTTTTGAAATTGTGGAAAGTGATCTTGTTTGAATATTTTTGTCTAACATGGAAGTCTGTTATACTAAAGTTAAATCATCCAAGGTTAAGTCAAATGTTGTAAGTGTCAAAGTCTTCTTCGTCAATTATTACACCTTTGTGCTCCTTTGTAGGCAATTGGGTGATATGTGTTGGAATAGGTGAAGAGTGACAATGGTGGCTCAAGGCAAACATGGTCTTTGTGAGTTCCTCTATGAGATGGTAATATGAGATGTATTAAAAAAATAGGTTTGCATACTTAGGATTGATCTTCAAGTCATAAACCAAGATAGAAATATTTATATTAATGTAATATTAAAGAAAAAATGTAGTTTGTTATTAAGATTAGGACAAAAAAGGATCTTCAACTCATTCTACATGCTCTTATTTGCTTCTAGAGGGATCATTGTCTTTTTTAAATCCTCACTTCAACTTTTTACATCCATCCATGAGTTGTTGCTTTGATTTATTCACACGAAGTGTCTAGTTGAAGGAGCTGGTGATGTCAATTCATTCAGAGCTTATTAGCTTTTGATATTGCTTATGTACCAAGATAATCGAAGCTTCTTGTGTATATTTGCAACACCTGATTGGTTTCTCGAGCTTGATGGAAGGATTAGGAGAACTTTCGAAGTATGGGGCCATGGTTGTTTAAAATAGATGAAAGCATCAAAAGAGCATCTGAAGTATGGAAGCCAGAAAGATTAACAAATTCCACATCGACTATAGGAGAATAGATCTAGAGTTATCTAAATCATAAGCCTTGAAATAGTGAGGTGTCTTTTGGGTGCAACTTATGTTTCGATCCCATGAGAACTCCATGGTTAAAGAAGGCTGGAGTTAGAGAAATTTTAGGACAAGTGACCAAGTAAGAATGTAACTCTTAAAAAAAGACAACTTGATTAATTTGGGACAATATATCACTAAGGAAGGCTAAGATGTTATAATATCACTCAAATTATGCATTTTATTTTTAACGATACTAGCTTGACAAGGACATCATTGGATTTCTATCTCCTTTACTTGTGTGATGATCAATTGGCCATCATCACCTCTTCCATGGGGTCTATTGGATTGTTTATCCCATCATTGTAGGATATCTAACACTTAGCATTCATTGAATTCATTTCCAATCTTGAAATTCCATGGGATGAAATCATTTATATTCTCCTTTCCCATTAGCTATTACTCATTTTGAGACCCCATTGAACACTTTTTCCCTCGAGATGGATTCATCCATCTTCCTTTCCATCTCTTGAGTGCCATTAACTATTTTAGAGACCTCGTGATGTCCCTTCCCACAAGATGGTTTCAACCACCATTCTATCCAACTCTCAATAGCCATTATCTAGTATGAAAACATTATTTCCACTTAAGATGGATTCATTTATCTTTCTCTCCATCTTTCGAGAGTTATCATATTTTCTTAAGATACTCTTGAAATATTCCTTCCCCTAAGATGGCCCATCCACCTTTCCTTGCCACCTCGAGAGCTATGGCCCTACTTCCTCAAGATATTACACTTCTTCAAGTGGCCTCACTCATCTTTCACTCCATTCCTTCTTTAAGGCCTTCTCACTTAATAATAACCCAACCTATTGCCTTTAAAATGCCCTCAAGGCCACTCCATCCTTTAATTTATTACCTTGAGGCACTTTTAAACCAAAATAACCATTTGCACATCATATAACTTTTGTTGGCAACAACCTGCCACTTGTAACTTTTGATAACTTCTGAAGTATACCAACTTTTTCCACAATTCTTGGTTGGTGGATTTCTATGAATTTGTCCTTCCAATTTTCTACATTTTTAAACTTACTTGTGTAATGCCATATTCTAGGTTGCAAATAATATCTAGTATCCAACCAAAATAATGACTTCTAGACTTATTCTTATGATCATATATCAAGTATGACCTCTGGATCTTTTTCTATTATCCTGTTCAAAATATTAGTGATACATATATATATATATATATATATATATATAATAGGGTTAGCGAATCTATTTCATTTTATTCATTATTTTTTCACGTTGATTTCATTTTTAATACTTAATATTTTCAAATTAATTATCATTGCTAATATCCATAATATATAATAGAAAGTAACATGAAAAAAATAATCTAATTTTGTAATTAAATTAAGAATTAATTTAATAATAGATTTATATTATAATCATTAGGTTAATCTATTTGAATTCAAGAAGAAAATTCATTGACCTTTTTTTTCTCTTTAAAGTTTTTTAAAATACCATACATATATAATAATTAATATATAAATTCTAATATAATGTAATTATTGTTGAGAATACAAAGAACACGATGTCCAAAAGAGGTAATGAATTATACAAATACAAAATTTAATATGACTTTTTTTTTCTCAAATCTGTTTCATCCAACTCAAGTTGAATTCAATAATTTAAGTTATCTTAAGTTTATAAAGATTTAAGTAATATTAATCTCAAGTAATTTTACAATAGAAGTCTTTGCTTAATCTTAATCTAGAATCAACTTAAATTCTTTTCGTAACAGAAACTTTTTATTTTCTTAATAGTTATGATAACCAAGTTTTAGAAATTATTATTTAGTTTTATAAATCCTTGTGTGGGAGCACTAAAGAAGTCAAGCAAAAAATATAATTTTTAGTTGGTTTTGTTCAAATGCAGATCTACATTCACCCCTTGCTAAATGGTTAGGTTTTCATTAATTTGCTTCCATTTTGTTGCAATTAGGTGATGTCAACCTAAATAATATTTTTATCACAGCCAGGTAGGACTGACCTAAATAACAGGCTAGAGGACTTAACGATTAAAAAATAAATGCAAAAACACATACAAAGTCCCAATAACAGAACAAATAAACCAATTACAAACTCAAATATAGTGGTTCTAAACATGATTAAGGACAATGCAATGGAAATATTCAATTTGATTCAAGGTTCTTATAACGGACAATGCTATAGAAATATCTTGATAAAATACAACTTAGCTCAATGTAAGGCTATAATAAATGATCAAGATAGAATCCACGACTTTGCTCTTCTCTTTTTTAATGTAACGAAAATTTTCAAGTTGTGCCCTTCTCACATTTATGCAAAGAACATTAATCTCTAACATCATGTTTGGATACCTTTAAATAGCTCTTTTCCAACTCTCAAACGGCTCCAAGAATACCTCTAACTACTTATCAAAAACCAGTTAACTTAGTCATTATTTATGTTATGAATAGTTACTTTTATGATTCATAGATCATACAAGTACAATATTTTGCAATTTCTTAATTATCAAAAGATTAAACTAATAGTATTGGTATGATCCACAGATTCTACAAGTATGATGTTATATGATTTCTTAGTTATCAAAAGATCATTCTTGTACGATAAAGTATTATTCAAGTATGAATATAATAAATCTTTTTATGCTTCAAATTCTGAGCTCTTAGAAAGATGTTGTACCATGTAAGTTCATATAATATAATAAGTGCTACGATAAACTTATTTATACTGTTCATAATAGATAATATTAGTATGATTCATGGATTGTACTCCTATAATGTAAATTGATTCATATATTATTACTAAAACTTAATCCAAAACTCTTGAATAAATGTATATTATATATATATAAAAGTATTATTGTACTTGTACAAAGGAAATCACATCATCCAAGCTCAAGGCTTCACTTTTCATTATTTTGATAGATTGATTGTACTCATATAAAAGTGATAATATACTTGAACAACAATGCACGCTTATTGATTATTTATTATCTCTGACAGCTTATTGGCACCTGACCAAAATTCATTTATTCTAATCTTAATTGAGATGGTAAGTTTAATTTTGCTAATTATTGACATGCTCTCCAATAATTCATGAAATAACACTTATGTCTTTAAAATTTTATAACTAATATTTAAATTTCTCAAAATTATAAGCTATCATTTGATTCCTCTTAAAGAGTTATTATCAATGTTATACTAAAATAAAATTCTTATATTTAAAAACATGTCATATTTCTCAAAATAATATTAATATAATAATATTTTAATAAAATAAATAATATTTCAGAAATCCAACTTTACATTGTAATAATCATAATTATAACTGTATTGAATTAAACTCAAGATTTATAATATATTATATATGATAAAATTTTGGAATGTTACAAAAAAACCAAAAGAGAATCTTTAACAATGAATAATACATTTATAATCTAATAGTTAAATGTCAACTTTTCTGAGATCCACCAACCAGTTTGTGATTGACTTGTGCTATTTAACATAATGATAGAGGTCACAATAATGTTTAACATATCAAATCAATTATCAAATGTTACATCATGGATAGCATATTCCAAATCACATCCAAAAATAAACCTAAGTTTAATGAAAATTAAAATTTACTTAATTTAGCATATGTTCAATTTATTTATAAAGCAATAAATTATATATAAATAAACTAGATGTTATCATTTGATTAATCGAATTTTTTGTATAAATTTAGAAAAATTGCTAAAAAGAATTTATGTTCACGACAACAATCTTAGTGATGATGATATCCCTTAAATGAGACAAAAAGCAATGACAATGATCCTGAGGAAGGTGAAAATGTGCAACAACGATCTAAGGCTTAGTTTAGAAGAGAAAGAGGTGGCATTAGTTGTCATGGCCTTCATAGGTTTTGGTGGTTTCATCAATGATGGGAAACAGGGAGGTAGGATTGATTAGAAAAGCGATCTAGCAAGAGAGAACCATAATTTCATCAAGGCTCAACAAAGGAGGAAGAAAAGGATCATGGTGGCCACTTTAACTGAAAGCGTAATGGAGTGGTGTCATTGGTGATGCTGGCAACGGGTAGAGAGGGAAGCTAGTGAGAAGTTGAGTCATGAGAGGGGCAGTATGAAGTAGACATTGGAAGGAGGAGAAGGATGTTGAGCTTTGTGGAGAAGAACATCTCCTAATGCAATAACCAACAAGCATGAGAACCTAGTAATCACTGACAATATTGACATGCTTCTTCAAAATATTCACGAAGTTGTTATTAGCAAGGGATGAAGTTTAGCTTTTGTGAGGAGTAAGAAGATTTAGTAAAGAAGCTCTTCTAATTGAGAGACGAGTCAATTAGCTAGTGGGAATGAGCAGAGAAGGAGCAACAGGATGATTGGGGAAAGGATGCTTAGTTAAGAAGTCAAGGTGGTACAAGTTAGATTGGTCATAACCACGAAAGTAGAAGTAGACAATCTGGGATGGGAAGATAATAGGGGGTCCAAGATAGGAGCCAAATCTATCGAGTAAGGTAGAGCATGCAAAATATTAAGGGATAAGTGTACTTAAGCAATACAAGACGAGGATGATGTTGGGGGGGGGGGGGGTAGGCATGATCAAAACACATTAGGAGAGGCTTGAGTTTGTGGTGAATGCATTAGAGTAAAAGTGGTCATGGTGCCTTCTTGGGAGTGGAGGGGTTGAGAGAGGACTATTGATAAGACACAAGAGAAAGAAAAGGGAGGTACTCTGGCAACAAGAGAGAAGTTAAGGATCTAGGAGAAAAGGAGTTAAGGCTGATTAGAGAAGAGGAAGGTGAAGATGAGATAAGGAGCTTGAACTTTCTTGGAGACAGGAAAAACGATAAAAGCTTTACTCTAACAATAGTAGTAGATTGTGAGATAAGCTTTCCTTGGAGCAAGGCATAAGGGACTCCTTGCTTTGAGATTTATGGTGAGGGAGAGAATGGTGAGCTCAAGGACAACAACCTCAAGAAGTGGAGGACTTGAGGAGGACGAGCCTGATGGTTGAAGGAGAGATTAGCAATCAATTTGCTTGCAGGAGAGCACAAGGAAGGAGTCACTAAGGCCAATACACTTAGATGAGCTCAAGGACAACGTGGGTGAGGACGATGTCGACGGGGGCCTACAGGAGTGCTAATATAAATTAGAGAATGTGGTCGCACTGCGAGTGAGCTCTTGAGAAAACCTTAGCAGATAACTTGATGTATATTTTCACCTTTGCTAGTGCCCCATTTTATAAAACATATCCTTATACTATATTTCTTTAGGGCTGACGCCTCCATTTATTTTTCTTCAATTACTTCCGATTCGCTACCTTAATTTATTTTACAAGTATATACTCAAAAGCATCGGTCTGCTACCATATCACTTGCCCTCAGTGTGTCTATTTCTTCTAAGCTTCTTTCCAATGATGAGAATATGAATCTTTGTCTCACCATAGCATTTATAAAACAAAGAAATTCCATAGCTACTTATCAAATCTGTTCACTTGCCCTTTTTTTGGTTTTTTGTTGATTATCGTTGCCTTTTTCTCTCTTAATCCCATACTCTTAGACCCAACTCATATCAAGAAGCACTATAGAATTCCTAATGGAAACATGTAAGAAATACATCTTGAAATACCTGTTGAAATACCTGCTCTCCATGATTGACATTCATGGGACATTGTAAGTCAATTTAGTGTCACACTTATTTAAAATTTTGGTTCTCTTATTGCCAAGATATTTGTTAATGATGAAAATGACCATGAGTGGACCTGAAGAGAGTGAGTGTACAAAAAACATATGCAATAGCAAAAGGTAGATTGCAAAAAAGCAAAACATATACAAAATCATAATTTTATATGGAAACCCCGAAGAAACAAAAATCACAGCCTCATCTACAACCCATTACAAGATTTAGCATGCCTTATCATCGTTGTTGTCAGCTTCCTCCCTTAATTAATTTATAGAGTGAGGTTAAAAGTAAAGGAGGAATGATAGGTGGAAGAGGAAGACAGATGATATGGCACCCTCAAGTTCTAACTGTGAAAGAGAAGTCAAAAGGCCTCATAACTCTTTTCACATTAGAGCTTATAAAATGGAAGAAGTGAGAAAATATCAAAATAATATAATAAGAGGAGAAGAAAGTTGTCTAGGCATGTGGCTTGAAGAGTTCGAAATTCTAACAAATCTTTGACCTAGGCTTCATTTTCATTTTGAGGTGACTAATTAGGACTGTCAAATTTGGAATAACAAGTTCCACCTCAATTCTAAAACATTGACTAATTTAATACCTTCTCACTTATTACTAAATTCAATTTTATTCATATTCTTCTCTTAATTGTCATCAATTAGGGATTAACTCTATTTCAATGGATGTTAATAACATTTATTAATTTGAGTATCTTCAAAAAGCAATCACTAGTATATGTTTCTTATGGGGGACTGAAATACGTAGCCTCAAAAAATCCATCTGTAGACTCAATCAAAGTTTGAAAGCATAGTTTGATAAATTTTGAAAGGTTTTGATGGGAATTGATATGTAAAACATTAAAACCCATCATTATATATTTTGTGTCATCTCTGCTGCCCAAGCCTCTCAGCCCTTTGCCCGAAGTCCTTTTCCCTTACCCAATCTTCAACCTTGCTGCCATCTGAACCTTCTCCATTGGCCAATGTTCTTTTAAGCTACTCAGAAGTTCTTTATAGCTTTTAGAAGCTGTTTTCAGCTTCCAAATGCTCTTTTAAGTTACCTAAAAGCTCTCTGAAGCTTTCTGGAAGTTCTCTTAAGCATCAATGCTCTGTAAGTTACTTGGACGCTGTATAACCCTGCAAGCTCTTGTAAGCAGCCTAGCTGCATCATAGGCTACCCGAAAGCTTTGTAAGTTACCAAAAAGTCTCTTCTTTGCCTAGACTTCAGCAAGAGGTTGTCTAAAGCTTTTACAAGCTGCTCAAAGGTCTCCTTTACTCACAAAATTAATTTACCTACTTTGCATTCTAACTCATACCATATCTTCAATGAAAGTAAGTTTTTGTTTAATCTTTTAAATACTTTATCTGCATCAACACACTGATAATATACAAAGCAAAAAAATGTAGGAATCCGCAGCTCATGATCATGCTTTAAGACAGTTGAAACACCATGTTAAATTAGTAATTTTATTATTACATTATGATTTTGAAATCTATAGTACTATTAAGAAGAAAATTTAACAGTAAGATAGCTTTTTTTAATATATAGTATTTTCAAGTGGAATGATTTTTGAAACGGTAAAAGAAGCAAACAGTGGCGGATGGAGAGGAAGCAGGGAGGGGAGGTTGGGAGACAGACGGTCAAAGTTTGTGCAATGATAGGAACCTGAAGACATGATTGATGTCTCCCTTTCTCCTGCAAAGCAAAGGTGAGCTGAGAGAAGGGACCATACGACAAAACCTATCCCAAAAAGGAGGAATGACCCATTCCCTTCACAGCCACCATTATTGGCATCTATTGGCATCTATCTCTCGATTCTGCCTCTTACCTATCTGTCCTGTCCATCACTCAACTCATCCTGGCTTCCAGGTTAGGCGAATTACACTGTTTTATAACAAACCCTTGAAAGGTTTCTACTTTCTACACCTCCCCAGTTTGCAACTTGGCTTGTTTTTAATTGTTCTTGCTTTTTTCCTCTTGACTACAGGCCAAAGATACTGAGTGCTGGAAGGACAGCAGTTTCTGAGGCCTCACTACCCATCAGTGGAGTACGGAGAAGGAGTTAAGTTCCACAAAACTCTACATCTGGATGCAAAAGTGAGGAAAAGTTGTGCTCAAATCATGCATCCCTTGTTTCCCTGACAGCATAAAGCAACAGCAAGCAAAGCACAGAAAGTGGAAAAGATGTGTTTTTGGTAATCAAGGAAAAGATGTGTTTTTGAAAGAGATCATGAGGTAGGAAGTAGCTGTACTCAACTAAACTAGCTAGGTTTTAAAACAAGTAATAATTTCTTTGTGTCATCCAAGTTTGATATATAAAGGAAAGGAATCTGCCCTTGAGCTGTTCTTGGCAAGTGGTTTATGATCTAAATTAAATAGCTAAAGTTGGAGGTCGGCCACCTGGAGGACAGTGGCCAGATGTGAGAGGGTATTGACATGACCTGATAAACTCTAACAACCCAATAAAACAGAGGGCATCCATGTTTTGGGTATTTCTGCCTGCCCTTCTTTCTATCAAGTCTGAATGCATTGGAAAAGCCATGCACATGCAATGTTCACTTCCAACTTTCACTTCATTATCTCCATTTGCCCATGACCCATTGCCCTCAATCACTCATCAAATTATTGGTGAGAGAGCACACCCACAGGTCACATATCAACTGAGAAATGTTTGTGAAAAAAGTTGGATCGAATCCCTTGTTCAGGACTGAAAAAAGTGTGAAGAATAGGGTGTATGAGCTTGTTTTCCTCTTTATATTCTTAGACAAAAGTAAATTTAACGTTGTTGAAAGTTTTTTTTTTCTTTTCTTTAGATCTTTTAAGCATTGGTCTAATGATTTGTCCTTGATAAAACTTATCTTTTTTTTTTATTAATGTGTTTATTGATGTCATGCTTGAGTTGGTTCTCTCTAGAAGGTGGTTCAACCATTTTGATGAGTATTCACCATGAACTAAATGCTTGAAAAATATGTTAATGAGATTGACTTAGATATGATTTGATTATAGTCTAGATTAACATTTGCTAAACATTAGATCAAAATTGAACAAGCTCAATTCCACTAGAAATGATGCATATATTTTTTATGTATGTGTATGCACACATATACTTTAAAGGTATAATTTAAATCTATATATTTCATGAATTTCGTTCAAAGATTAAATCAAATTAAAATAAATATATATGTATATATAATTAATTTACATAAATTTGTTTGTAAATTTTTTGTAACAAGTGCTTCTCATAACAACGAATAAGACGTGAAAAAGGAAGAGAATCTGTGGTATAAAGAAGTCCCTCTTCAAACCCAAAACAAGTAAAGCATCCAACTTCACCACCCCAAAAGGTATTTTGCATTTCCATATACCAATCCAAGGAGACCTACATGTGTAGGTTAACATAGCCACCATTGGTCAAAGGACATCTCTTTGACAACAATAAATACTGAAAGAGACCTAATTAAAAATATTTTCTCATATATTATATAAATCACAGCATATTTAATATCATCAAATATTATATTATAATTCAGGGTTACACAATATTCCATCACCCAAGCACAAAATTGGCAGCCAGTGGCCACCTCACAGGCAATGGAAATCCCCTTCCTTTAACCACAACACCGTGCCTTTTATGCCAAAAATGTCCCCATCAGAACCACACCAAAGAAGGGCATTTTGGGCATAACAAAAGCACCTTCACGAAGCTAAGAGAGGGGAGCCCTGTGGGGCGCCCCCTTCCTCCTGCTGCTCAGAGAGAAGACCACCCCCGGAAAGAAGCCGCCCTTCTTCCTCTTCCCGCTGGATCCGCTGCAACCATCCTTGCACCGCAAGCCATCCTCCAGCGTCGGATTCGGCAGGAAATCCTCGTCCACCATATCGGACCCGTCAGTCCCCAAGCCTTCGAAGGCGAACTCCGCTTTGTCGAATCCGTGGAGTATGCTCGACAAGGCTGCCCCCTGCTGCATCACCACGTGCCCCACCTGCGATGCGTTTTTAACACTTAACCCCCACTAAATTATATAAAATACACTTAATACGTATTATATATTTACGTAATTACCTTACACGTGAGGCAGCAATAATGGAAGGGTTCCTGGAGAATTCGATCACAGCTAAGGCAAATGTTACCCGAGCCCTTGAACGGTCTGGATTGAGGCCTAGGCTTCAGGAAGATCACCTTTGCACTATTTATAGTATAAGGCTAATAATAAAAAAAATTAATATATAGAAAATCCTTTTTATATACATATATATATATATATATATAAAAAGATTAATGTATATATATGCTTATATACCTGAACGAAGGAGCAGTCGATGAGCTTCTCGAGATCGTCCAATCTTATCACATCATTGTATACGTAACGCCTAACCTATATTAAATATTCTGGAATATTAAATAAAGAATGTGTAATTCCCAAAATGCCCCTGGTTGGAAGGCGGGTTGGGGATGGAAGGAGAAATGACCAAAGAAAAGGGACCTGACCTGAAGAAGAGGATGGGAAGAGTGGGAGGAGGCGCAGTGGGGGCAGATGCTGGTGCAGCAGTCGAGGCAGAAGATGTTCTTCTCGTTCTTCTTGAGGTTATCGTGGGTCCCGCAGCTCGCAAAGAAGGTTTCCTCCACCAGGCCGCCGAGCCACCCCGGCAGCCCTGCCTCTGTTCCCATCGTCCTCTATCTTTCTATCCCTAAAAAGCGCTGCACCCAGAGTTTTCTCTTTCTATCTCTACCTGCTTCGATCTGTGTCTGTTCTGCAGTGGTTTCGATGGATGGCTTGCGTATATATATATATAGAGAGGGGGAAGATGGAAGGAGGAAATACGATGTGGACTAAGGTTTTTTTTTTACGTAAGCAGGAAATGTAATATAATATAGAGTATTATTACCTTTATTGTATTAATTAAAAGGTTTTTTTTATTTTTTATTTGATTAAATTATTCTTGTTTAGGAAGTGGGGTTTGAAGTACATGACGGAAAGACTCTGCCGTTGGTCGTTGTCGTATGGTCTTCTTTTATGCTTCTTTTCTGTGGTGTCGAGAGATCAGACGATGGATACTGACATGTGACAGAAAACAATACGGGAAATGCTAAAAAAAAAAACACTTTATTTTATTTATTTATTTATTAATTTATTTATTTATTTATTAATTTTAAATACTTAAAATTTTTCTTTTTTCTTCAATTTTTTAATACTTTAATTAAAAGTTCTACTTTAGAAATGTGGTGTCGTGAGATAAACAAGAGGTGAAAAGAAATGGAAAAAGCCGTTTTGGGTTTGTTTATTTTTTTATTTATTTAATTACTTATTTCCAATTTTAAGCCTTCAAAATTTAATAAAAACAGTATTTACGAAAAGTGTTTAATTGTCATAATTTTTTTAAATAATCTAAAGTGACAATTTAACCATTGTGTGCAAACGAGATTAGATCTAACCTTGCATTTTAAGTTTAGCATAAAAATGAATTATTGATATATAATTAATATATTTATTATATATTTAGTTAATATTTAATATAATTTTGTTAACAAGTGATATTATAATCAATAATTTAATTGAGATCAAATGATTTATATAATTACTATTATTGTAAGTAAATAAATTGAAACAATTTTTACAAGTATAAGTATATCTTTATATACATTATATAAAGTTTAGTTCATGTATGTTATGAATTGAAAATAATATTTATTATATATATATAATTAACATAATACATATTCATAAACTTAAAACTTTTTGTATAGAATTCATGTAAGAACTTATTTTTTTTGTCATAATTGAAAATAATAAGCAAAAATTGAAATAGTCATTTCCTAAGTTAATGTTTAGTTCATCATAGATGAAGTTATTTTAACTCATGTATTTAAAATATTAGTTTTCATGTGCCTCATTTTTCTAACTTAATGTGAGAGCTTGTATGTTACACCCCCCCTCTAATGTTTAGATCTTTTTTGTCATTGCCAATGATTAGTGTGAAGGCTTGCGATATCTATATACATTAATTTTCTCTTTGAATTCAACCGAATTGTATTATGTAATAAGAGACATTTCTCTATAATCATCTAAACAACTCGAGTATCCTCTTTGTATCGTTTGCAATAATATAAATGAATCATCATTTTTTCTTCAGATCATTAATGGAAGATCAATTGTCTTTTTCCCTCGTAACAATTTATGAATTATTGATGAAGTGATGCACAAAGAGATCAGCCCCAGGCTTTTTTTGTACTATTGATTCTCATGTATGATATGACATAAAATTCATGCAAGCATGAAGCAATGTAAAAACAGCTATCTTCACTTGAGAAATAGAAAAAGACTATTGTTTAGTTAAGAAATAGTCACCAAGTGATGGATATGAATAATTGTATGCCATATTGTTATAATAGCTCAATCCATTTGAGTAATTACAAGCTTATTTGATATAAAACGACACTATATAGGACATCAAATATAAAAAAAATATTATTAGATAATTCAACTGTTTAATTAAACAATGAGAATGTATCGTTATGTTTATCATACGACGATGGATATGAGATGGTACAAATATATGTTCTGCAGTACATAAAGATTTTTAACAATTTTTGAAAAATACCCATCAAATAAAATTATAATTAATCTTTCTTTTTATTTACCCAAGTATACATCTTATAGGAATCATTTGGTTTTTAATCACATTTATTAAACAATGACTTTCTAAAGTGTTGGATAGGTGGATCTCCAATGATTGTGCATTTAACATTGTAAAAATTATTTAAATTATGAGAACAAATTTGTCATATACATCAACTTATCTTTATAGATAAAAGATTGATCTATTGCATAATTTATCTTTTGATCTGAATGACAATATAACATTACGATTTTTTTTTGACATTTTATATTTAGATAATTGATAGTTAGCTTTAATTTTGTGAATCTTACTTAAAATAAAATAAAATAATATTATTTTAAAATATCTTAAAAATTTTATCAATTACAACTCAAATTTTTCTGATCCCTAATTCACTAATTAAAAAATCTTAAGCTTAACAACAAATTAAAAATTATGATTAAAAAAAATTGGTAGACAAATGTGCAAAATTCAGGTTCATGTGTAAAATTGATTAACCAAAATCATCATCAAATGACACATAAGTGCAGCACGCTTAGGCGACAACCTTAACAATTTGTGACTCCATAATGAATCCCAATATTAAAAGATAAGAAGTAACAATTAAACCTTTCAATCAAATAAACCTTATAAGAACAATTATTATAAAAATATGCCTAAAGGCTCCAACAAATGAAAAGAAGTACAGAGACACAAGCGTTAGCCATTTGTTGAGGTCATAAATCAATACAGGACTATCCTTGCATGCAATCATGAAGCAATATGCATGCTAAAGGAATGCATGTGAAGGAGAGGGAAGTCTTCTCCTTGCTTTTATTGGTTTGGTCATTAATGGAAATGAGAAGCTAAAGTGAAAAAGTAAAACCTTATAAGAGAGTATAGAAAATCATTGGTCTTTCACCTCAAAATCACCACAGAGTGATGCCTCTGCTGCAAAAAAAAAAAAAAAAAAAAAAAAAAAAAACAAGAATCATTAAGTTTTGTGATTTTACTTTGTTTTAAAATACAGATCATTATGATTAAGTCTCATTAAACTATAAATAATAAAACCCAAATAAGATATTTCTAAAATTTTTTGAAGTTAAATTTAATACCTAAAACTATCAATTTATTTTATTAAAAAAAGTTAAAGAATAATTTTAGTTTTATATATCTATTTTATTTTCAATATCATATTTTAACTATAATTTACTAAATAACCTCATGTTCTAACCTTCACAATATATTCAGCAATAAATATTTCACATAAACCCTGAGTATTAAAATACACAAAGATGCATGAAAAATGAAAATAAACATTTCTGAAATAAGAAAGGAAAAACATATTTGTTCAACTGAGTTATCATACACCTGAAACAACTTTTTCATGGCTAAAATGAACAGCTAACATTCAATCAAAAGAGATATGTTTTAAGTGTACTGACCTGTTTGTACTTCAGAGTATGGACGAGCTTTTGTGTATAATCTCCGTAGCTGGGAAAAAACATGTATGCATGTATGCAAACGGATGAATGAAAGAGGAATCTGTACACAACATACTGTGATATGACGCAACTGCAGCGCACTGCAGCGCGCTGCAGCGCTGCAGCACTGCAGCACTGAGCTCATTTTTCACAGCTAAGACAGAGTCGATGGTACTGAGGCCGAGGGGCAGGGCACATGCAGTTTTGCAACGGTTCTGTTGGCATATCTCATGCAGAAAATTCAGCTGCATGGTATCCATTGATGGAGCAAAAGGTTAAAACACTCGACAGTTCTTGCTGATGGAAACAAAAAACATTGCAAAGAAAAAAAAATTAGAACTGTCAGGTGTTTCAGGAGATTTTCATGAAGCAACTTCAACAAGTTCTGTGGGAATTCATTTTACAGCACTATAGGGAAGTGTCAGAAAATTGTACTAAACAAAGCAGAAGAGTTGTGAAGAGAAGTAAAGTTTTCAGCATCTACCACAACGAGATCATGTGAAAAACTCGAGAAAAGAGCAGTGCATTCTTCAAGACGAATCAAGAAGTGCACATGCAGACTCAAAAGCCAAGATCTGAAGCTAAAGCTTTCCTTTGAGGAGACAACATGGGTGAAAGAGCAAATTACAGGAAGGCAAAAACCAGAGAACTGCTCCAAGATGCTACTATTTACTCTTTAGAAAAGTTAAAAAAACAAGGTCATGTTCAGCATTGGCTAGTTAGTAGATTATTAGAAATGATCAAAACGCAATTAAATGTTCAATTCGATATCTTCTCAGAAACAAAACACTTGATCAAATGAAGAAATGTTTACTTGAAGAAATGAATTAAGCAAATTACGGGAGGAAGGGAAAGATTGTGTCTTTTTCTTCAATTTGCAGAGCATCTAAAATTCATCGCATATATCCATGTGCAAGCTCAATCTTTAGCATTGCATACCAGGAAGAAGTTAGAAAATGTCAGTATGATAATAGAAAAAAGCAGGGAAGAAGATTACACAATGATTGTAACAAAAACGCAGATGATTTAATAAAACAGCTAATTTTATTTACTCATCAATCAAATGACTTAACACCTGCAGTTCATTCCAGGAAATTTGGCAATGATGTGCCAAAACTATTTGCAAATTAAAACTAGTATGATGAACAAAACAAAGGCATCAAGAACAAGTGGTTCATGCAAAAACAAAGAAAATAACCAACTATTTAAGACCGATTTACTTGTACTTTTGCAAACTTAGATGTGCCTTCGTCTACCAAAAGTAAAGAAAGGAGTTTTATCACTTTTATTTAGTTTCTGATGGATTTTTTGTTGGCCATTAGCCTTGTCAGGTTGCTTGGTTCTTCCTTTTCTTCACTACGTAATTATTTATTAACCAGGTCAAGTAGGAGAACAGTGCAGAACAAGGACGAATTCATGATCGAACTGGGCAGCTGCTCCTGTATTTCCAACATCACATGAACATGATGGGTAGAAAAAACAATTAGTTGGATTAACAGTGATAAAGTCCATGGTGCTGCTAAGGAGCACATGGCGAGTAAATGCTCTAGTGTAACTCATGGACCTAAGCTATGTTGTATTAGTTAATTATCAAGCAAGGTGAAAAACATATGGATGAAGACCTGCTAAGGTAACAAGTAAAACGGCAGAAATATCTAGTTTGAAAAGGTAGACATCATCAACTTTACTTCTTTTTGTAGACACAAGTCAAAAAAACGAAGATAAGGTGATAACCTTTGTCCTTTGGGGCGATGAGATGCAATTCCTAAGATAAGAGAACAAAAGCAGGGAAACTAATGAAATAATTGGATTCTGCTTTACATTATTCAAAACAAAGGAGAATACATCCTCCTATTGAGGGCAGAAATCAAAAATAATGAAGGAAAAATGAATTTCTAGTGAATCAAGAAACTAGCTTTGATTTCTATCATTACAACAAACCCTGGCAATAAAAGAAAACAAAGATTTTAAAGAATTATTCTGGCCCTGCTGATGGGCATTTTTTTTTTGTTTTGGACGAAATTGAGGAGCATGCTTATACATTGTTAAAATTGGGAGATTACAAGAATAGCTCATCATAGTATGTATTAGGCATAATGTGTCACCCAAAATAGAAAAATATCAAAGATCTTGTCATAAACAAAACCAAAACCAAAAAGATCACCATAATAGATCTTGCAAAGAAGCCAAAGAGAGAAGACCCCAAATGACCATAAAAGTAACAACCACTAAAGAATGACATAGATCTCTGCTATGTTGCTCCAAGAAGTCATTGCCATGTGGAAGATGAACCATGAAAAATCCTATTTGTAAAAGGGTGGAGTAATACTGTTCCATCGCACACAATATTTGGGCATGTAGCTACTATAAAGGACAAGATAGTAGAGGACCAACATAAATTTGCAATTTCATAGAAAAGGTTCATTTTTTATTTTTCCTAAGGATTATACACAAATAAATATTGTATCTAGATTTAGACTTCCTAAACAATTCAAAGTATTTCTTATTTGGGAAGAATAAGGGCATTGCCAATATGATCTTATTGATTTAAATTTTGAGGAGATAAATAGGAATTGATTACAAAGAAGGTCATTAAGAAGATAAAATAGATTACAATGCAAAATGCAATTTTCAAAAAAACATAATAAAGTGACTATAAAAAAGTTAAGCTTGAATGAAGAATGTCAATAATATGCAAAGATTTCATCTAAAGTAGAGATGAAGACCAATAAAGGCCTAAACACCATAGGCCCATACAAAGCCAAGAAGTCATTTTACAAATGGAATTTTTGTTGTTTCGCCCTTTGTAGAAGTCATGCATCAAGGAAGCTAGAGTTGGATAATTTTTCTTAGAAACAATATGTAAAAATTAGAACCTACAACGAATTTAAGGCAATGATTAGCAATAAAGGGAGGTGCAACATTTAGGAAAGAAGATGTGGTTGTGAATCTATAGATCATAATCACAAAAAGGACAATGAGAGAAAGTACTAAAACTAGTATTCATAATGTTAAAGAATTTATGGGTTTTGTAAAAAAAATATTCAAATGAATATATTATATCTAAGCCTATTTTTTTGAACCAAACAAAATCAACAAATTTGATGGTTGGAGAATGCCAAACAACCCCCGATACAAAAAATTAAAGCAAATGCATTGACTAATAAACAAGCCATAGATAATTCTTTACTTTGCTTTTCAAAAACGATAATACAATCAGTAAATGCAATCCGGGTGATTAGAAAACTCCTCAAATTGATGAATTTGAATTTTTTATTCTTAAAAAGTTTATTTATATCATATGTAGTAGAATTTATGACAATTTTGAATAATTATGAAAGTAAAAGACAAAAAAAAAAGTTTATTTATATCATATGTAGTAGAATTTATGACAATTTTGAATAATTATGAAAGTAAAAGACAACTCTAACTTGAGCTAATCGAAAAACTAAAAAATTCTTTAGTAATGCCTTCACTTCACTTTTTTGTGTTTTTTAATCTTTTGAGTATTCTTCACTTTTCATTTCCAAAAGCATTCTCTAAATATTTCTCTTTATCATCCCTTCCATTCCGTATCATGTGTGTTGGCTCTCCTTCATTTTTTATTTTTTTTGGTTAACATAAGATGATAGAATCCTCTAAAAAAGAATTGACCTCTCATTTATTTTATTTATTTATTTTGGTTGACATAAGATGATAGAATCCTTTAAAAGAGAATTACCCATCATTTTAGATGGTATGTTTTAATGATCATAAAACCATTTGAACAAATTTTTATTACGTGTGTGTGTGTGTGTGTGTATATATATATATATACATACATACAAAATTAGTAAATTATATATTTTTCTAAAAATTAGCTTATTAATATATTTATTTATATTCATCTTATCAAGGATGATCAAACAAACTTCAATTTTGATAAAAATATATGCCTTGGATCTGTCAAAGAGTAAATTTTATTGATGTTTTTTTTATTTGCAATTTGAAAATCTCTTGGGTTCAACAAGGAATTAGCCGTGAGTACAACACCAACCTAGTTTACCATCGATTTCAACTCACTAATTTCCTTGAGGTTTATATCAAATTAAATACAATGTTTCATCACATAATTTAAACATAATATTTTGATCATACACAAACTAAGTTAGTTATTTTAATAATCGTACTTTATTACAGAATCACGGATGATTATTGCACTTAACGGATCGTACAACCAATTAGACGTTGCGCTGGATCAGCGCAAAAAGGTTCACATGAAGCAGTTGTTAGGATGAAAATTACACACATCTTAATATAGACACAAGTGTACAAATATAAAAACATAAAACTACGATTTTTTTTTAAAAAATTCTCGAACTCGAAGTTTTCCCATTTTGGCTCATTTTCCCTTAAAATACTAATTATATTTAAACTTATTTTAAATAATATATCATTCCCAAACTTAGGAGGAAAAAACGTCAAAAACTTATTTGTTTAATTATTCAAAAAATTTACATGCTTTTAGTGAACCGCATTGTTGCAATAAATCCTCAATTAATATCTAAGTATCTATAATGTGCTATTCCTAATCTCAAATTCAAATTGTTCTATCTAAAACAATAATTGAGTTCTGAAAATCTATATTTATCTCAAAAAAGTAACTTGAAAACAGGAAAAAAGAATCTAAACTAGTATTTTTGATAAATTAATTGAGCTCTTAAACATTTTTCCATTAAAAAAGACAGGAACTGGAACAAACCTGAAACAGGCAAACAAGACAGAAAAGATGAGATGGACTTGTCCAAATTCCAGGCCAATATCATCTAACACCTTACACATGATTGAGAATAGTTGTTAGCGTAATTCGTTGAAGTTTGAATAACTTAGTATCTGAAATCGAATGCCACCTACACTTGAAGCTTAGGCTGAAATGAATTATCAATTAAATTTACTCATTTCCAACATGTTATTGCAACTAGTAAGTCTTTGCAGGCCCTGGTTTCCAAGGACCCAAGGATTAAATTGAATAACAAGGCCTCACTTGTGAGCACAGACGAGGGCCATGTGCTCGATCAGATCCAACACGCGGTTGCTGCAACCAAGACACGATGATACTTTGTCAAGCTAAAAGCACAACAGAATTTAAGACGAAAAACAAAACCAAGGAAACAAAAGCACACCCGTTCCTACCTGTAACCCCACTCATTGTCATACCACGCGACCAATTTCACAAAGGAAGAGCTCAACCCAATCCCAGCCTTGGCATCAAATATGCTCGACCTGGAGTCGCCTACAAAGTCGTTAGAAACAACGTCTTCATCAGTGTAGCCAAGGATGCCCTTCAGGCTGCTCTCAGATGCAAACCTAAAAGTACATTAACCAAATTGTACATCAAAAATGAAGAAACGATGATTATCCACAATTAGAGGCACTAAAAATAAAAAATATAGAAGCAGGTCAAAACACATACCTAATGGCCGCCTTAACGTTCTCATATGACGCATCTTTTTCGAGTCTGCAAGTTAAGTCCACAACAGAAACGTTTGGTGTTGGGACACGAAAAGCCATGCCAGTGAGCTTTCCATTAAGTTCAGGAAGAACTTTTCCAACAGCCTAAATAAAGATTCACTACTTAGATTTGAAAATTTCAAGCGTTAAAAATATAAACATATAAGTTAGTCCCACCTTTGCGGCACCAGTTGAACTTGGAATGATGTTTTGACCTGCACCTCGACCTCCTCTCCAGTCTTTTTTCGAAGGAGCATCAACGGTCTTCTGTGTTGCTGGACAGAATAAATCAATTTTCAGACAACAATCTACAGCTATTAAATACCTACCTCGTTTTGCCAAAAAGGGAGTAAATAAACCTGTGGTTGCATGAACAGTCGTCATAAGACCTTCAACAATGCCAAATTCTTCATGAACTACCTGCGATATGTTACAAGAGATCCATTTGGAGCTTTAAACCAAGGATGATGCATGCAGACTGATACGACAGAGTTAGACCTTAGCTAATGGCGCAAGGCAATTAGTCGTGCAACTTGCATTTGAGACAATGTGCATGCTCGTTTGATACATTTTCTCATTAACTCCAACAACAAACATCGGAGCATCAGCAGATGGAGCTGATATTACCACCTTCTTGGCGCCACCCTGCAATAATAGAGTTGCATAAGTTATATAACATACCTCTCATGTAAAGACAATAATAGGAGCATCCATATGCTAAATGACACCTTCAGGTGAGCTGATGCTTTATCTATTGTAGTGAAAACACCTGAAGATTCAACCACATATTCTGCGCCATAATTACCCCAAGGAATCTCTCCTGGTTCCCTGAGTAAGATGAACGAGGCTAATACATTACAAATTATTAGAGAGGGCATTGACTAATCATCCCTGAATATAAAGTTAATAAATTGTAAAATAAATTAAGGAAATATCAAGTTAAATGCAACCTCGTCAAGCAAAAGCAGCAGCATGAACAAAAACATCATTTGCTGTAATCATGAACTGCAAATACTACCTATATTGTATCACTAACTCGTGGTGCATGCCTTATGTGATGCTCATAAGACTTCTTTAAAAAGGGTTTAGACAGCTAATCATATGGAATATGTCTACTGATCATGATAATTAGAAAGTGTTAAAAAAATATTAGCTGACTTGCAACTTGAATATAATCGAAATGTTTATTGCAATGAATGATGGGTTTAATTGAGTTTACAGCATTAAAATTTACTGGTCATACAAGGGGATTCCACCAAAGCCAGTGCAAGCCTTTTGCTTTTAATAGTAATAATAGTAAGAAATTTTGTTATGTTCCAATTCTGAACACTAGTAAATGCCGGGACTTTATAATATATGTCTATCTAAATTCACTTAGTTTGGGTTCTATCCAATGCACAAAATGATCCGGAAAATGGTTTGGTCAAAGAAGTCAAACAGTGAACCATACACAAAGAAATTTGTTGAAAAAAGGAGAGTTAATTATGAGGACATAATTCTTCTAAAAAAGGGGTTATGGTTAAGGACTTTTGGAGGAACAAAAGGCATTTGTACTTCAAGATGCGCAAGCCAAGCAAGAGTCACTTGAAGTCACATGATGATTGAAGATTAGGCTATCCAACCATAGGGATCAAGCCATTTATCAAATTGACCATCTGTTGCCCAGAGAAATAGCGATTTTTGTTTGCAGGAGAGTAGTGAATGCCCAGACAAATAAGATGTTGATGTCAGTTATCGTTAATACAAAAGAAAAAAAAATAAATGTCATCTGATGAGTCGCTTTCAAACCAAACAAGGACTCCAGACCTTAAGAAACAGTGAGCTAAAAGGATTGCCTTACAAATGGCCCACTCATCTATCACCTAGGGGCCAGTAAAAGAGGTGCCTCAATCAGTAACTAGTAACGTAGTTCCAGAACTGTCGTGAATGATAATGCCAATAACAGTCATACCACTAGAAGTAGCCGAATCATCACAATTTACCTTGTACTAGCTAAATGAATTCTTCTTTAAAGAAGAGCTCGAGTGGTGAGAAATCTAACAAAAAAAGGGCGGTCAGCTTTACATAAATGGTTCCAAACCTAATTCTAATATGTTTAGATGTAGAGCTAAGGTTAGTTTTTAAACACAAGCATCCAAGATAGTTTCTTCAAAGTGAATAATTATGACCAACATGTTAAAAGAGGAAACTTTTGCAATTCATTAAATTGAATAATCATTCCCTGTTCACTAGCTTAAAACATTTTGTTGCCCACATGGTACGTGCATATTTATCACAATACCTCCAGAAAACATCATAATCCCTCGTTAAAGTACGTTTGTATATTTTGCAAGAAGCACTAATGTAAGGTGCTGCCATCTTTGAACCGCATATTTTATCAAAACTAGTTAAAAGGAAAATCTAGGAGCATGTTCTTGTGCATGGTGATGGTAATCCCTTACGTTGGGAAACATGATCTACTTTATGCCATGCAAAAGTTAATAAAAAAAAATATGCAAAGAAATTCTTTCCAGGCTTTAAACCATTAGAGCAGCTTTCACTTTGATAAGGGATAGCTTACAATAACTGAAGCATTCTGCTCCAGCATAGTAGAGAGACTACAACTATAAATAAGTGCATGAATTCTATGCCAAAGTAAAATAGTTGTTGCTCCCAAAGAAACACGACAATCTACTTGGTTAAATTCTTTAAAAGGTCCCAAAACAAGTTTCAGGTTAATTTCAAAAGATATGCTTCAATAAATGTAAAACTCATCGAATACCTTTTATTAGTAACCATGACTCTTTTTCCATTGATTTCTAGAGTGGACTCATCAACGACTTTAATGGTTCCCTTGAATTTACCGTGAGTTGAATCATACTTGAACATATATGCCTGGAGCAAAAATCATCAATTAGTCAAGTGCCATGCATATGTACCAAATAGAATAATTTACTTCCATATTAGTTACATAGTATATGAAGCACAATACACAAAAGAAAGCATTATGATAAGCATTCAGCATATGCATCTTCTATTGGCTAGTGGATGTGCAATTTTGAGGCAAGGGGACAGGGGATTCAAAATGGACACGGAAAGAACACGGTAGCTACTTTGTTTTACACCTTAAGAATGCACGTTTGTTTGTAAATAATGTAATCATAATTTGGTGGACTATGAGCTTCACAGATCAACTGGATGTTGAAAGAAAAAAGGTAACTTGTTCCTACAGTTTTGTTAGAAGAAAAGTAGATACAGAGTATCATTTTTTCCCCTGGATGAAAGAGGCATCAGATCATATGAGAAGGCAGCATTGATACACTAGAAGTATATGAAGCACAATACACAAAAGAAAGCATTATGATAAGCATTCAGTATATGCATCTTCTATTGGTTAGTGGATGTGCAATTTTTAGGCAAGGGGACAAGGGATTCAAAATGGACATGGAAAGAACACGGTAGCTACTTTGTTTTACACCTTAAGAATGCACGTTTGTTTGTAAATAATGTAATCATAATTTGGTGGACTATGAGCTTCACAGATCAACTGGATGTTGAAAGAAAAAAGGTAACTTGATCCTACAGTTTTGTTAGAAGAAAAGTAGATACAGAGTATCATTTTTTCCCCAGGATTAAAGAGGCATCAAATCATATGAGAAGGCAGCATTGGTACACTAGAAGTAGAGTAACGCTGGCATGCAAGAGGATGGCATTAGGACAGTGAAACAGGACTTGGTTAGCAAGACAAGGTACCAGAAGAGGAGAACAAAGAATTTCAGCTACAATGCACAGTATTTCAAGGAGTTTTGTAATACTGTTAAATGAAAAAGACTAACATTATGCAAATAATAACGATTCCCCCAAGAATATGGTAAAACATCCAATAAAGTATCAAAGATACAATGCAATAATGACAAAGCTTCAACTATAGATAAAATGCAATTTCACGAACACACACATTTGTGAAGCACCTAATCGTTACATGATCATTTCCATTTTCATGGGGAAGAATACGACCTAGCTAAATTCCATGTAGTGTTCGGGAGAGTGTGATGAAACAGAGCACTAAACAAAGCGATATGTTTGGTAATAGTTTGACATTATGCAAAGAACTCTTTGCATATAACCCAAAGCATTCCAAGCAAGGATCAACATCTCAAGGGAGATAATCTCCGATTTGCATTGAAAACGGTATAAAACAGAAACCTTGAAAGAAAATTAATTGAGAACAGTCATGATCAACATCGAAAGCATAAACCACCAAAAATATAAAGCTTCCTTGAAAATCAAAGTATAGAGCTTCCATTCACAGCAAGATTTAATCAACCAAAGCATCATTTGAACACATATTGCACTGAAAGCAATATTCAATGAAATATTGCCTTGCTGGTCATGGAGTACATGAACAAGCATCTGGGGCAGCTTAAACCAATAAAGTATCACAGATAATAATGATTCCCCCAAGAATGGTAAAACATCCAATAAAGTATCACAGATACAATGCAATAATGATAAAGCTTCAACTATAGATAAAATGCAATTTCACAGGCATAGACATTTGTGAAGCACCTAATCGTTACATGATCATTTCGATTTTCATGGGGACGAGTATGACGTAGCTAAATTCCATGCAGTGTTCGGAAGAGTGTGATGAAACAGAGCTCTAAACAAAGTGATATGTTTGGTACTAGTTTGATATTATGCAAAGAACTCTTTGCATATAACCCAAAGCATTCCAAGCAAGGATCAATATCTCAAGGGAGATAATCTCCAATTTGCATTGAAAACGGTATAAAACAGAAACCTTGAAAGAAAACAAATTGAGAACAGTCATGATCAACATCCAAAGCACAAACCGCCAAAAATATAAAGCTTCCTTGAAAATCAAAGTATAGAGCTTCCATTCACAGCAAGATTTAATCAACCAAAGCATCATTTGAACACATATTGCACCAAAAGCAATATTAAATGAAATATTGCACAGAAACTTGCTCGTCATGGAGTACAGAAACAAGCGTCTGGGCGGCTTAAACCCACAATTGGATATGTAGATTGATCTTCACACCCAATGGCAATTCCATTGAATCATCAAGAAAACCTTCTCAATTTTATACCTGAGATAAACATGTTTACTGCAATAGGATCTGCATAGAACAGAAAATGATCCCAATTCTGCATAACACTTCCTTAATGGAAAAATTCACAAACAACTCGTTTGAAAAAGCACATGCTAGCCAAAATGTGCCTGGTGCACGAGGGAAAACAAGGTATGATACCCAAGTGTAAAGTAAAATATACAAGACATACCTCATGAAAATCTAAAGCAGTACCTTACACCTATCATACAACTAGAATCACACAAAATAGCAACATATAACATAGTTCTCAAACACAATAAATCGTGATGGCAATGAAAATGATATTTATTTAGTCAAACCAAACCTTAAAACTTCTGCTTGTCACAAAATTTATCCAAGGTATCATTCCAACACATAAAAGATATCATGATAGACAAAAAACCAAAATTCAATGGCATAATGCACAGAATCATGACATTGAGAGAGAAGGGACATAGGATGTATTCTTGAGATGGCTCAAACCCACTTCATGTATGCAGGTTGGCCTTACAACCAGTGGCAAATTCTTTGATTAAGGAAGAAACCTTCTCAAATCCATTCATAGGAGAAAGAACAGAAGGTTCAGTGTACTATAATCCTTATATGACAGGAACTGGCCACAAAAATTCCCACAAATATTCATTTGGGACTCACAAACAACTCTAGGTAAAAAAAAAACAAGATAGTCTCATGGTATGCATGAGAGATCACAAGTCAAAAAACAACTGGTTTACAAAACTATAATCCTTACAGAATAGAAAATGACCACAAAACTTCCCAAATTATATTCTTTGGGGTTTCTAAACAACTTAAAAAAATAAAAAACAAAAACACAAGATATTGACACAGTAACTAATGCATGACGGATCATAAGGTATGAGACCACCAACATAAAGCAAAATATATGGAATAGGCTTTACGACATTTGCCAACATCCATGCTACAAAAACACAAAAAAGACTATGTTATACACCTCATTTCTCAAATATTATAAATCAAGACATATACAAAATAGAAGATTCAAGATGCATAGTTCTAAACTAATTCATCATGATAACAATGACAACATGTTATGATATGGTTCAAGGAAGTTCTCTTAAAGCAATTATGCCTCCAAGTAAGCACAATAAAAGAAAATCAACAATTTCACATATACAAGATTTCAAGGGTTTCATAAATAAAAAAGATATACAAATAATTGATCCAACTGAGTTGCATCTACCTTAAAAACCCTCATCAATGCTAAACTGAACAGATATAAATAACTGAAGGAATGGTGTCTTCCATATTTGAATAACCAAAGTAAGACACTTGACATTAATCTGAAGTTGTTTAATGATAGAAATATTTCGAGCACTGGTGACCAAAAAACAACTTATAAGAATATGCTATAACCAAATTTGAATCTATGCTGAAAGAACAAAGAAGATTTCAACTGAAAAAATATAAGAAAAAAACACTGAAACTGAAAAATAGAATATATCCTATCAATTAAAACTATCAACTCAGTGACGAGATTGTCCTATCCTTATTCACATGAAGAGTCGATCACAGTGAAGTATGTATTCACATATTCATACATACCATATACTTAGCATCAATGAAAGGATCATTGATAGACACCACCTCAATATCATCCCTAGTAGTAGCTATGCGTAAGACCAATCTTCCAATGCGACCAAAACCTGAAAGTTTTTAAATCCATTAGCATAAACAGAATAAGCGTCTCAACATATTAAAAATAATGAACTACACGACACATCACAATATCCAAAAGCAAAACTTATGACTGAAGTATGCAAAAGTCTTTATCAACTGGGTAGCTTTTAGGAGTATGATGTGCAGTGAAGTCACAGAGGCTTAAATTTTCAAAAGTAAAAGTAGCCATACATTTTTCACCACTCAAAATTATGCATGCTAGACAATACCTTTATAACTTGCATTTCTTTGATATTATAAATGGTCCAGAACTCAAGAAGGAATCATTAAAAAGATCTAAACAAGGATACAAATTGTCTTTCAAACAACAAGTTTCTTATAATGCAAAAAAAAAAAAAAAAAAAAAAAAAAAAAAAGTTTAAATCTTCTGTTTTAAATTAACCAAAGTAGATGCATTATAACAAAGAATAGTCCACAAGTGGTGATACAAATAATAAATACAAAGATATTTAGGAATACAAATATAAGAAAGTGAAAGACAATGTGATCAATGGAAAAATATTGAATCAAACTTTGAACTTCATAAAAGTAAAAAACGAGAAAAGAACCAACAAGTACAGTGAAAATTTTGTGGCAGAAATTTGGTAAGAAACTTCTCAATATATAAATAAAAATCATCATTTGCAGTTTTCTAAGCAGAGTAAATCACATGGAGCATCAGATATTTTATGTTATGCTACAATCAAATACAAGATTCGCTTCAGTACAGTAAGTAATCAAAACAGACCTTAGAAATACATTGCAAAATAAATTGTATGCTAACTAGGAAGCAGAGGTCATTTGTGTTGCCACTAAATTATAATTTCCAAAAATGGCATGCAAAAACAAAACCACATTCATGTAAAAATGCATGCTTCAGTAATCTGTAAACGGATTGTTGGGTGAAATGAGCATCAGGAGTCATATTGTTTGCCTCCAAAGTATTAACTTAAGAACTCCAAGCAGAGGCCCTAATAATCCATTTATGGCATCTCATGCTGCCTCCAACACAAACATTAATTTCCTCATGCATGTTCCTCCAAGCATCAAAGGTTACCAAAGATTGATAAACAACGTACCATTGATGCCAACTTTTGTCCTCCCACCACTTGACGAGCCTAATAAAAAAAAAAAAAAAAAAACTAATTAAGACATATGACCCTATGAAATAAGCAAGAAAAAAAAAAAAAAAAAAAGAAGAATATTGCTAATTTTTACTTGGAACAACAGGAGGTGCTTCCGTTGCTATGGCTTTCGCGCTCTGAAATCCTTGCCTTTCGTATCTCCTGTATAACATAGAAACAAATACCATGATTATATTAAATTTTCTAATAAAGATTTGCATGGAAAAAGATTTCTTCATAAGCTCGGTCTAAGCACAACAATCGGGAATCTACTTAACTGTGATGAAGCTGATCCAACAAAAAGAGAAGAACGTACAAAACCTGCACGTACCCGGGCAGAACACACACTAGAGTCGCTGCAGCTGCAGGAAACCTAACGAGAACTAGCAGAATTAAGTATGAAAAAAAGGTATAGAACTAAATCCAGATCGACTACCAAGACAGAAAAATGAAGCCAAAACTTTTGGCCGCATCAAAAGGAAGCGAAAGCTGGATCAAGAACATACAATCGCCAACGAATAGAAAAACTGTAAAGAGGTTCATACCTTGAAAGCTTCCGTCGAGAATCGAGGTCTGGAATTTGAGGGGAAGTAATCGCGAGGAGCTTCGGGGAGAACAATTGCTGATCTGAGGAGAGCGGAGAAAGCCATTGCGAAGCAACAGCAGTCCCTCCCTCGATGCGTCTTTTGCCTTCCTTGCGTGAAGAGGCAGCGAAACCCTACGGGCGGGGAGGTGAAGAATCAAATGGCGAAGAAATCGAACAGAATAGGCGAGGTGGCTGTATTTATAGCCGAGGCAGAGTTTGGGAGGAGGCGCTACCAACCTCGTCCGGACCTTAATGCCCCCCACGCCGTCGTTTGCGAACGAAGTACACGCTCACATATCACGGTCGGTTGGTTTGGTGGTTGGTGGGGAGTTGGGACAAAATTGACATTTCTATTATAAGCTTTTCGCAAAATAAACTTTATTATATTTATTTTATTTTTTTAATATTAAAATTCTAATAAATTGTTTTATTGATTTTTTTATGACAAGTTTTTTAAAAACTCTCCATTCACAAGTTAGAGACAGAGAGAGCACAAAAATAAAATAAAAATGTCACTTTTTATTATCATTATTCGTTATTTATTAAAAATTTATGTTTTAAAGTATCATTTTTTACATAAGAAAATACGAACGTCTTCTAAAAGTTTGTTCAGATTTAAAAAAAAATACAAAAAAATTGAATAATTTTTTTTAAAATAATTTAATGTGAATAGGAGATAAATTTTTATCATAATTTTATTTTGAACCTCACCAACTGCAACACGTCAGTAGATTTCTGTTTCCACAAGTTAAAAAAACTCTTTTGAAGGGCTTCTTTATAAAATGGCCCACCAATTGACAAGATTTCCTATATTCAATTATACTCTTCGGCTTTTGTGTAATTACTAATTTGCCTATTCAGGACGATGCCACAAATTTTCTTCTTTTATCTAGTTTAGCCTCTTTTGAAATTCAATTTTTATAAATAAAAGTAAATAATAATTTTATAATTTTTTATTTTTATTTTTACATATAAAAATAAACTATCTAATTATATTTTAAAGATTTTTTTTAAAAAAAGATAATTCAATTCTCAAAAACTTATTGATTAAAAATATACCAACAAATCAAAAAAAAAAAAATCTAAATTTTATTCGAGTGCATGATCTTTAATTTTTTAAACTGTTTTTTCTAATATAAAATATTTGATCGATCACAAAAGGTTTATATTCTTGTAGTGAAATGCCATCCATTGAGATGAAACCAATGATTTGGACTCATCTCATTAATTTACTTGAGTGTTATTAAAACATATAATTTAGTACAATTTTTTATTTTTCAACTTTTTATTATTTATTTCATATCAATCTTTTTTAAATTTGATCTTAAAAAAAATAATCACTTAGGATTCATCTTATCAAAAACTTTCTTGGGTACAAAAGCTTTTGTGCGAAGCTCATCTCATTTTGCTTTCATTTATTTTCAAATAATATTATAATATAATATAACATTATTATTTTATTAATAACTCATATTAAAAAAAATATTCAATACAAATAAAATAAAAAAAATCATAAAATCATGAAATTCATGATTAATTATATATTAGGGAAAAGAAGTATCATACAATAAAGGGACATGTAAAAATTTGCATTTCATGTTTTGTATTTTATAAAATGAAAGAGATCATGGATGGAAGAATCACTTGCATGGCCTTACAAAATCTTCCATAAGAATCTAATCTTCATGTTTATATGCCTTTAAGCATAAACTACATGACTTGAACAACAAGTCATCACAAAAAAAATTAAGTAAAAAACTTTTCCAAACATAAGGTTCCTTAAGATAAAATGACATCATGCAAAAATATTAGCTTTTGTATCCATTATGAAGCCCCTCCACCAAAATCTATCACATTCTGGAGGCCCTTCTCGATGCTCCTTCACATCAGTGCCATTCCAAGTCATTATTATTTTAGAAAGAATTGTGATGCATCTTTATATCGATTATCTCCTCCTCGAACAATCATCTTTTCAAATTTTTATCTGAGTCTCAAACAATCTATTATAATCACTTGTAACACCTACATTATATGTTGACTTTAAAAATCTATTACTTACACCTCAATAATTTTGAAGTCTTATTTTACTAGATCTTTAATATCTCTTTTTGCTTAAACAAGAGGATAAGAATATCTATGCAATTTTAGCAAACCATTGATCATGCTTCCTCCATTCTCTTAACTCTTGCAATATGAAAAATTAAGCTAAAAACCTTAATAAGTTGATTTAATATTTGTAGACCTATACAACTCTCCCATCTCCAAAATTGATAGTAGAAACAAAACCTTTCACATAACATAAAACATATCTCGAAAAAAGTCATTCTTATATATCCCTTTTAAGCACAAAATAGAGTTTTTCTCATGGGTGATTATTGATGTAGACATCAAACATCAAACACAACTTTGCCATCTTTAAGAGCTTCAACCTCAAGATACCTTGATAGCCACCACCCACTTCAAGGATAGTCAACATTCACCCAAAATATCTCCTATAACTTTCAACATCTCGACAAATTATATCAGCCATTGAGGTTAAGATATACCCTAACCTTCAAATCAAGAAACCTCTCTGACAAACAATCTAACTCAAGTCATGATCATTATGCATTGTCATTTTACATTGACCATTTCTTGATATCGAATCTCTTTGATGTCATGGATAACTTCTTTAGTCCCCCTTATTAGTCTCTTTCAATACCCCAACAACTTTTTCACCCCCTCAACTTCTTCAGTTTACAATTCAACAACTTGATGATACCCTCAACACTTTTCAACATTGTTGCGAGCTCTCAACACTCAAATCTTTGATATTAATTTCAAATTTGTCTTTTTTCTTTGCAAAAAAGTCAAGGTCTCCTTCAAAGTATTAACAACATCTTCTTGTTCTCTATCCTCATCACAACACCCGTTCTCATAGTATTTTGATTATCCCCAACTCCCATAATATCATTGTTCCTCAAGTTGGATCATGTCAACGATGTACTTGATACAACATTGCTTCCTCAATAATTGTCAATATGACTTATGCCAGATGATGAGCATACCTTAAAAGATATAATCAATATAACATAAAAAAAATTGACATCAATCACATATGCATCTAACATCAGATGATGATAGCGAGCGACAGAGACAATAAGGGAGAAAAGATTAGACACATGGATGTGTTTATGCGAGAAGCCAAAATAAAAGAAAAAACAATAAGTGCTCACTAATAGCCAATGATCTACTAATTTTCTTCATTTACTATACCTATGATTCATAGAATAGCTCAAGGGTAGAAAAAGCGTGTTATGGTTTACATGCAACAGAGTTGAGAGACAAACATTATGAAGTTTTTATAAGTGTTATGATAAAAAAAGTTAGACAAAAGTAGGAAAATTCACAAATATGCTTAAAACCTACAGCGTTTAAACAACGATCCATTTGAGGATGAAGTTTAACTAAGCTGCTGAGATCAAGAAAAAGAAACAGTGCATAAAACATTGTTCAATTATTCCAAAACTAACCTGAATGACCATGATTTTGAATTCAGGAAGACAACACAGGATTACCCAACAACATCATGCATCCAGACATTTAAGGCCTTAATAAACTTGCAGCAACACCACAATATCACTTCCATTTGATTGGTCACCATCATCATCTCATCTGCCAAAAAAGATAAAAAAAAAAATCTAATTTTTTTGAAAAAAAAAAATATTTGTTGTGCAAATTAACCAACAGTTTCAGCATTTATTCTTTAATCGATCAGGGCTATCAGTACCTTTGACAAAGCTCTCACTGTCTTCTTCGACATAGGGTAAGGAATCGTTTTCTCCTTCTTTGTAGTTTGCTTTACTCTAGCGCTGAATATAAATCAACATGTATCAGATAACTTAGTTACAAGGAAGTGTTAGGAGAGATATCTCGAAGGAAAAAGTTTCCAAATATTTTATCATTCTTTTCATCCCATAAAAATATATAATATAGTTGCAAACGCCATTGGAACCAACAACTCATGGGGTGCAATGGAGAAGTGAGTGGAACAAATAAAGGAGGTGAGCAATGTCAACTAGAGATTCTATAATACCAGCCATTCAAAAAATAGAATGAGGCCCCAAGAATGAGTTAAATGTTAAACTCAGCAGTGACCCCATCCATTCCCGGTGCTTTGTTCATTCTAATGCCCCTGATAGTCGAAGTGATTTCCTTCTCAGTCACCTTACTCGCCATCAAACTTGCTTGTTCATTGCCGATGTTGGTATGCGGCGCATACTGCAGCGAAGGAGGCGTGCACCCCACGCTACGCCACTAGGCCTCGAGGAAGGGCACAAGAATGGCACTCATGCTCTCAAATGTACTCGCAACCTTACCCGAGGCGTCCTTCAACTGCACAATGTGATCACTGTGCGCGGTGCGGTCGCCGCCGCGTGAAAAAAACGGGTGTTGCGATCAGCTAAATGCGCCAGTGAAGCTTAGCTCTCTGCCACCACCATCTTTCCTCATGTGCGCAGCCACGGTGAAAAGCCGAAATCATGTGCCCTAGGCGCGAGTTTTCCTCATCATCCAGCCCCTCTCGCGATTCCTTAATTTGCAACTTGTTAATACTGCTCTCCAATTCTGCATTGTTATTTATGATGTTCCCCACTTCAGTTTTACTCCACTTCCGCAATGCAACCAGAGATCGATGAAATTTAGTCGATAAATCCTCCATGTGATTACCCTTAGTGCGCCTACCCCACGCTTGGTGCACCACCCCCATTGTCTGTGGAAAGTCCAGTCAAACACTCTCGAACTGAATCCTGCCCTTGGCCTCCAGAAAATTTCCACCACCCAAATCAATTAGCAATGGGCAATGGTCAGACCCAATCCGGCCCAAATGCGTGATGGAACACTCAGGGAAAGCATGCAAGCCCGAGATATTTATAAGTGCCCTGGCAAGCCTCTCAAGGATTCTTGCGCCACCCAGCTTCCCATTGCACCAAGTGAAGTTGGTTCCAATATACCTTAAGTCCACCCACTGCAATTCCTGCATGATATCCGAAAATTCCTACTGCCCTTTTCCATAAGTGAATTTTTTCCCCCTTGCATCTCACTTTGCGCCATAACAAGAAATTTTCCAGGACTTACTAAAAGGAGGCAACATAAGGCCAGCATCTCATTGATGTAGTGAGCATCGACCACTTGGATCATCTTGAGAGAGATGTCCTTGCAGCCAATTGTGACAGCTGAAGCAAACCTAAGGGCCTTGTTCGGGATGAGTGGTTTGAGTTTCGTTCCTACCAAACTTAATTTTGTATTTTGCACTCATAAATTTTTAAAATGAAAAAACTTCTACACATTCGGCCTATTAATTGTTTTTCGTCTATAAAATATTGGAACTAATTAACCAATGTGATTGTTCAAAGTACATAAGCACTAGTGCGAGAGAACAAACATAACGACAGGCTCAAGTCGACAATTGGTAGAAGTTTGCTAATAACTCGAACAATCAATAAGGTTAAGTCTCTTAAAGCCATCTCCTCGATCCCCCACCCTAAACAAGAGAGAGAGAAGAATGCATTTTATAAATATTACCATGAATAAATATAAGAGAAAGAAAATTAGAGATAGATGTTTTTTTAAGAACACTTTCGCAAATAGAACATTCACCTCATTGTGTTAATTACCGTGAAGTGATCAAATGACATGACAAACAGGAGATATTACACCACCCCACTTTTCTCTTTATTCAACCTCAAATGTGAGGAGATAACCAAAAAAGACATACCCTTAAGTGATCTTCAACAATTTGAATATAACTTGCAAGTTACTTAGGAATGCTAGGGTTTTGGTGCTAGGCTGCCATAGGTCTAGGGAAGGTAGATTGATGACCATTCAGCAATTCTTTATCGAAAATCAAAGTTAGTACCAAGATGGAAACATTTCACAAAGGTTTAACAATTGATTGTTCTTTAGTAGGTACTATACATGAGAGAATTTAATTATTGAGGTGAGGCTTACAGATGCTAGAGTAGGCTAGCAATCTTGCATGAATTGGTAATGCCTTCTAAGTTACCCTTATGAGCACGAGGCTTTATTTAGAGGCACCATGGCTTCGTCTAAGTAAGCCAACGTTTTTATTGCAAACTACCACAAGTTAAAAGAAGACTAATTAGCTACCTTTGACCATTTCTATTACGAAAACATGTTAATCCCATGAAGTATGAATTTCACAAATAGTCAACAATTGATTGATACTTAATGGGAATCATACATTAGGGTGCCATAACTATTGAAACTTTTACATGCCTAAGATGACTAACGCTTTGCTTGAATTGGCCTAGTCTTTTATGGTATCTACTAACACTTAAAAGTACTTGGGTTGACCAAGGTTTTTGGGGTGAGGGATTGGGTAAGGGGGGATGCTAAGAATAAGCAAAAATTTAAATTGCAAGGACCTTTTGCAGCTTTCACTAGTCAATGCTTCAGAGGTGATTGTTGGGACATTGGAAGAGTAACAAAACACTCTAAGTGGCTTCTCCCCAATGTAAAGCCATGGTTATGATACACTACGAGATGCATTTGAGAGGCTTATTTATTGGTTAAGCTATAAAATGATAAATAAAACTCCTCCACAACTTTCTTTTAAGCGATAAATCTCATTTTAACGAAGACTTGTTAACGGAGGATCTTGGTAGTAGAATGAAGCAAATATTTGAGTAGAATCCTTTCATAAGAATTCTTTAATGCCTTAAATGTATTTGATTTTGACTATGACACTTGGGTACATGGATACTAAGAATGAGCAAAGATTTTACATTGCAAGGACCTTCTACGACTTACATTGCTCAATGCTTCAAAGGCAATTGTCAAGATGTTAGAAGAGTAACAGAATACTATCAGTGGTTTTGCCCGTAAATATATGGTTACAGTACATTACGGGTTACATTTAAGAGACTTATTCATTGATTGAGCTAAAAAGTGATATGTAAACTTTAAGATATAAATTCCATTCTACAAAAGCTTTTTAATGGATGGTCTTGGTAATAGAATATAAAAAATATTCAAGTAGATGAATCATTTCACAAAAATTCTTCTTGCTAGTGCAATCCTCTCAATAAAATAAGATTAAAGCTCTTAAATCCTTAGCAGAGAATTATTTCAAAGTTTGCAGTGAATAAAAAGGAGAAAGTAGAAAAAATGACGAAGAATTGAACACTTATTGCATAATCTACTTAACAAAAAATGGACAAAATGTAATAAATATGTTTCTCTATAATCTAGACAATGGGAGTAGAATGATTATCCTTATAATTCATGATTATCTCTTGTCCTTAAGAATCATTTTTTATATCTTAAAAGGCCCCAAGACATGCATCAACAAATAAGTCTAACATCAAGTGTAATTTGAAAGATGATCAAGGCTGGATTTTCTGGACAAAAGTGCAAATATAGACCTAAGTTCCCTTAGATGTATTCGGAATTTATTTCAAGACTTGCTAAATATGGAATCCCATCATATTAAGGCAATATCTAAAGATTTAGTATCCTACGGCAGTGTTTGGATTCAAGTCCCCAAGAAATAAAACATCCTCCATTTTCTGATTCGGGCACATCTCGTGAGATCAAACAATTTGATGTGCCTTGATCTAATGATCCAATTAAATCTCTACTAAAGGATAAACAATCCGATTTATTGATTAACTCCAGCTATTAAAAACTCTTTATCAAATGGTCTAATAAAATTATTGAATGGTCTAATAAAATTATTGAATGGTCTGATGCATTCTATTGAACAATTGATAGGCTCTTTATGTGTTAATTTAGAAAATGTCCTATAATATAATCAATTAACTTATCAAATGATCCAATCTATTAAAAAATATTCTCTTGCCTTGTTTTATTGTACTTATCTATAGCTTTGATTTGCTACTTTATGGAGGAACATAGCAACTTAATAGACCCATGATGGATCCCTTGATCACAAAGATATGCCAATAAATGGTCAACATGACAAGATGCTCAAGCTGTCCAAGCTAGGAAGTTGGGTGTTCGTTACACCTTACATTTTGAGTGAGGCATAAAACTAAAGAAATGTGACATCCAAGTCATTAAAAGTGGAAAAAGAACTCTTGATAGAATAACATTGCACTTATGAGGCCATGGATAATATATAATTTAAGATAATCTATGCTCCGTGTCCTCGGGATTCCTCAAATATTTTTTGTTTGAATTGTATATGTTATTGACGTTCTTTTTCATAATGATGGGCCTTTTCCCAATTTGGGGCAAGTTTCCTAAATGCTCGTCTTCTTGAAACTTTACATTTGCAAGGCACAAAGGCTTAATGATTGAAGACACATCACCAAACATGATATTGAAGCACCACTCAAATTTGTGTCTTCTTTCCTACCATCTCATCCGAACAAAGTGTCTATTCTCCTTTGATATCAAGCTTGAGAGATTGAGTCACATCATTAAGCTATTACCACACTTTGTGACCCTCATCAAGAGTGATCTAAACTCAATAAGAAAGAGGAGCTCTATCTAGAGAATTTCTCAGTATCATAAACGAGCAAGAATAGGTCTCACTGTAAATGATAAAAGGTGTCGTTAGAGGGTCCAAAGACTTTCAAGGGTTCGACTGACCCACTGCCCCTTCCTCTTGTTTAGTCACGACTCAATTTTTAAGGGGGCTACCAAAGTGAATTTGATTTGTATGCCAAATGATCCACCTAATTCCCGAAGATCTATAGCTTAAAACATTGCAACATTGTCAATGACGATGGCCACTTACACTCTTAACCTGTAAAATATTACAAGCCACTAAAACTTTCATACCTTGATGATCCTTCGTTTATAACTGTTGATTTTGCCTTGATCCATTTGATAAAGTAATCAACCACAACTACGAGTGCATCCAACCTCTCTTAGTGGTTGAGAAAGGGCCAAGAAAGCTCATTCTTCACACATCAAAAGGCCATGAGATTTTGATGGAGAGCATTAGCTTCTAAGTAAAGCTGGCTCTCACATAATTGAGATTTGTAATGATTCTTGGCCAAGTAAACCAAATCCTTATTTATTGAAGGTTAGAAGTCCCTATGCCTTATAATTAGGTGATAAGGGTCCAATTGAAGGATTATTAGCAACAATCACAAGAGTGTACATCCAATTTTGTACTTCTTGGTACAACCTTGCATAGATTAATTAGTACCAAGTTGTTTTAGCTTTAGTTTTGTCCTATCTTGTCTATCCATTCTACTTGACAATACATAAGATAGTATAATATTAGGATAACTTAGAGAATTATTAAGATGGAATATATTAATAACCACTTAGGTAAGGAATAATGATACAACCATTTTTTTTTCTTTCAACCAATTTTCATAATACTAATATCATAATAAAATATAAAGCAACACTATATCACGCATGCACATAAACATGTAAAGCATGAGTACATAAATCCCATCACCTCAAATGATTTGTAAACCAATAAGAAAATTATTATAATAAATGCATTTTTATATTAATGAAATGCAATAGCAAGATAAATCGATAATAATAACACATTTAAAGTAAACATATAAAATAGATAATTAATATATATAAAGTAATAATGTAAATCATGACAAAAAAATAACTAAATTTTATCACCATTATTTATATATATAAATGTATATACAATTCATTCTTTATTTCTATGATAATATGTTAAAATGTCTTGTTTTTCTTATACTATAATTGTCTCATATATCTCCACTTATCAAATCATGACCCCTGCCCGTAATCAACTATCAATTATAGTCGATAATAATATATCTCAATATAAACCTATAGTCCACATCTCATCAAGCTCTGCACTTATAGTAAAAGTGATGATTATCTTATATCTCTACACTTGTAGTACATATGATACGTCTAGCCTTGTATACTATATGTCGACTTGACATACAATATGTTTGGGCTCGGTGTATGATACATTCCACAGCAAACCGATGCATTTAATATGATCTCCCACTAATTTCTCACAATTAAATCTCAAAACTCATTGGAAAGTTTAATCAAGAACTCTAAGCATTCAAGCAAAAGTAGAAATGTCTTTACACATCAACAAATTCAAGCTTCTAAAGCATGCATCTTAAGAAGTCCAAAGTAAAATGAATGCAAAGCTTAAACAAATTCCTTTGGAAATTCACCTTGCTGACCCTCCCCATGCCAGAAGCAGTTGTTTAAATCAATTCAAAAACTTTTTCTAAAGGTTTCGAGCAAGCTTCAGGTAGCAGTTGCTTCTACGTCCTCTGTTTTGGCTTGCTGCAGTAGCTTTACTTACACTTTTGCACTGCTTTTCACACACAGCCCCTACAGCCTCTTCTAGCAACTAATACCTTTTAACAAGACCCTATCCACTGAACGCTTCTTCTAGCTGACCACTTGCTCTTCTCTAGCATTTCTCTGTTTTGATTTCTAAACAGCACCTCACTAAGCTTCCAACAGCCACCTCTATAATAGTTCCCCTCCCTTTTTGTTGAAGTTGCAGCTTACCTGACAGGCTCCTTCTAGAGCCTGCTGCAGCTTTCCTTCTCCTTCAAGCAAACTGCCAACTCCACAGCTTTACTTATGCTTCTCCAGCAAAACAGTTCAAGCAGCATAAACATTATTAAAACAATTAATTAAATCAATTAAAACCTTTAATTTCAAAAGTTCATAGCAAATTCACTTGGTCTTTAAAAATTACAACTCAAACAACATTGGATTCCTTTTGATAAACTCTTTCAAAAAATATACTCAAAATTAAAAATTTAAATTATTTTACAAATTAATATATTTTTTGAAATATGATAAAAATATTAATATTTTATTTTATCTTGATCAAATTTTAAAAATATCAATCTTATTTATCTAAATATTTGTATGTTCATATACATTGGCTCATCAAACACAATACATATGCATAGATACAATTCCGGATGTTACAACATGGCCTCACATCTTCTCTAGATGGACGGGTCCTGCCATTTCTGTAATGGATAAGGACTTTCCAACACAAGAAGCAACATAAGCAATGCTCAGTGCAATTAGGATGCACAAATAAAGAATGAAAAGCCTGGAATTGGCCAAGAAATCAATGATCCAGCCCTTCTCTATCAAAATTTGTTAAGCCTCAATCTTGTCGAAACACGTGAGAAGATTTTGAGCTAGTTGTCAATATTTCTTCAATATAGACTATCAAGAGTCATACATCCCTTTCACTTGGCTTACAATGAACTATGAGTCAAAGGAGATGATCACATGTTTACAAAAAGACGTTTGGCTAAGTGGAGATTGATGAGAAGGGCCTTGTATTTTTTCCGATTGTTGATGACCAAAAAGGTAATCAACATAGCTTATTGTAAGATTATTCTCGTTGTACTCCCATAGATCCATGAGTTGTTTCTAGAGATGGATCGACACCTCACATGATTTATGATGTTACTCAAATAGGCTTTTCAATTACCACCTTAATCTCTTGGACATCAAGCTACAACCTCAAGCTTCATAACGCAATAACAAGAACTAAAACAAGCTTTTCTTGAGCATGATCATGGGTCTTGACATCCTTTATAGCTTGGAAAATATGACAAATAGCACTTTAGATGCCTTCCTCTTCATAGACAAGGATCATATTGATTGCAAATTGATTTAACAAGATAGAACAAAAGGATCTCCTCAGAAGTAGGCTTGCTGAGGAAGAGTAATGCCAGGATACAATGCTTCAAAACTTGCAATGCTTGCTTGCAGTCATTGATTCATTCCATCCTTCTCATCCCTAAAGAAGACAAAACAATGTCCCAAATGAGACAAGAAGATTGTACCAAAAATCCTCCCTGCAAGCTTTTGAACTTCTTTCATCCTAAGGGAAGTCCTGACCATTATTGCTTGGATCTTCATGAAATTTGTCTTAATGTATTTCTATGAGAGCAGAAGGCTAAAAAAAATCTCAGATGAGACAGACACCAAGTACTTCAGAGAGCTCAACCACATCTGGTTCCACCTCAAGATCTCAAGGATTTCTCCAATACCTTGCGAGTAATACAATAAGGTGCAGCATTAATGCACAAGTCATCTATGCAAGCTTCCAAAATCCTCCCAATTTGGGCTTGGAAAACATCATCTGCCATCCTTTAAGAGCTAGCCCCAATATTTTTAAGCCGAAGGCCACAACTTTATGGCAAAAAATATCAATGTTGTGATGGTCTTTTTCCTGAATGAGCAAGTGCATCCTAGTCTAATGACCCAAGAATGCAAACAAGAAGCTTAGATATCCAAACCCTAAAATGAAATCTACTAGCTTTTCAATCCAAGAGTGTGGGTAGATTTTCTTTGGGCAAGCTGTTATGAGGATAGCATAGATCTATTATTTCTTATTCTTCACAATAAATGAACCATTAAGCCACATCGGGTCTTGAATAGGCCAAAATGAAACTTGCCACAACGAGTTTCATTATTTTGACCCTCATAATATCTCTCTCATTGGTAGTAAAGAAGTTGTTAACCTTTCTGTGCAGGTGAATGACAATGAGAAAAAAATCAATAAATAGTTGTTCAAAAAGTACATGGGTGCATTTTCTTGCAGTCCCTCAAACCTTTTTTTCTGTCAATTGAAACAACCTTGGCTTGATGACATTCAATCAATTTTCAATTAGCATTGCACATCCAATACATCTTTGAATGGCTCCAAGAAAACAAATCCACATATTTTTATATCTCTAGATTGACAACCCTTCGTTTTTATCCAACTAAACAAAAATATTTATAACTTTACTGAAATAACAAGGATCTTAAGGTACAAAAATTAAACTATTCTTGGGACTAGTTCCCTTCTCTTATGCACACTGGTCTCTTCATTGACCTTCCTCTTCTATTGGGGACTATACCTCAGGGAATTTAGATAGCAGCAACTCTACTAAAGAAGAATTCCACATACCATGATGACATCATTGGCTCTCAAAAATTTCAATGCCAATTCAATTGCTGGAGAGATAAGCCCAAAGTTATGGAGATTAATGCATCCCGAGGATGTTAATGTAGGTGCTCTTATAACCAAAAAGTCAATCAAGTGCATGAGTATCCTCACCCGTAAGGATTAGCTACAGGGTGATACTAGCCTTATCTGACCTCCAGACGAGCACCAACATTAGAGAGGCCGCTTACGACACCAACAATAGGACTATGAGGTCCCTCTATAGTCTTGTTCTCTAAAATGCATGGAAGAATAGAGAATCTACTTAACTCCTTATATAGACTAAAATACGACACAGCTCCAGGAAGGCAATGCAAGTCAAGATGAACCAAGCATTATTGTATGAATGCCCAAGAGTGATGGAAGATCTACACAACAAAACCTTATGGGTACACAAGTAGTTAAGTAGATTGGCACCATTTCCAACTATCGAAAGATGGAGTGTCGAGAAGAGGCCTACTTGCCACTGGAGATAATATAGATGACGTGTGCTAGTGCTTTCTCCTTGTTAGTAGGAATTGGCATAAACTGAGACAAGGTCAAGTGATGCCTATCTACTCCTTGGAAGACATCCTCCTAGTGTTATGAAGAATAACATCCTTGGAAAGGCCTAAGCATTTTCTCTCTTTCACAAACCAATCAATCAAGGTAATGCCTTGCATTGCTCAGTATCATGTCTAGGCAATTAAGAGTATTTGCAGCACCTAGAGGGGGCGTGATGACTGAAGGGCTCAATAATTCCCCTTTCATGCCAAGATCTCCTATTTCAATATCACCTCCTTTAGAGCATACCAAAGAAGTAGTCATTTATTCTAAACCCCATTCGTTAGTGAAAGTATAAATATTGCATCTTCTCAATGACAACATACCACATCTTGATAGTAAGTCCTTTTTATCTTTGCTAGGGAATCTTGTAGTCCTCAAAAACCATGTACTTCTAGATCCAATTGCAAAGATCCTCAAGAGATGTTAGAGGATAAAAGCATATTTTGGTGACATCTCCACACTAGAGGACATTCACCAATGCCATTTAGACAACTTCCTAAGAAGCTGGCTCTATCCAATGCAACTCGTTGTCGAACCACTACAGGAAGTGGCAGATGGATTCCCCTTCTCATTTGAAATGAAGGTGGTGCTTTGTCAACTTCTTTGAGCATTGATTGTGAGAAAACAGACGACAAAAACCAGTAAGAGAAACTTGAAACTAGTATTGAGGACAAAAGAGATCTCCAGAATCACTTAAAGAAAAGGCCATAGAAACGACCAACCACAATTCCCTTTAAGATAATTGTTATAAGGGTTTGAACCCCTTAAAAATAATTGTGGGGACCTTTGTGCCCTTGAAAGTGGTCATTAAGTTTCTTCAAAACTATCTTAATGTAAGAAAGGAAATAATACAATTGGCATTGATTGAAAGGTTGTCAAATGCATCACTAACTTTGCTTCCACCACTTGAAACAAAGTGTTGGCTAAGGCTCGTGACAAAAGACATTGCTCAAGTTGAGTGACAAGTGTTCTAACAATGGTCATCGTCATCATCATCAATCACTACAAACCATCATTTTCCACTATTGCCTCCACAAATTGCCAAGCAACGTTGTGTTGACCACCATCGCCACCAACAATTATCATCGCTATCCACCATCTCCAATCATAAACCATTGCGATCTCTACTCAACACAACGCTGCCTCCGCCTCCGCCTCCACCCACCACAAATATCAACTATTATCAATCGCTACCATCACCAAACATTGCTAACCACCGTCGTTGACCACCTCAACACCACATGGCATATTGCCAATCACTTTCATCATCAATAATTCCCTTGCCACCAATGCAGTCCACCATTGCCACCCCTCATTTACCACCAATGAAAGATTGGGAGATAACTTGAACGATTTCATTAAAATAAGACATCAATTAAAGCACCAATTTAACAAAAAAAAGTCATTTTATAGAAATATTCAAATGTCATCAAACGTAAACAAAAATTTCTAAAAAGTATGCAACTTTTGACCCTTGAAAGTCATTTAACTTTCAAAAATTGGAGAACCACGCGACCCCTTCAACATTTTATTCATTAGCTGATGTGTTCCGCAAGAGCGATCTTCATTTATTTCAAAAGATTTTGCTTGTTCAATTGAATTAGAAAATCACTTTATGTAAGGATTCAAGAGCCATCTCAAATAGGACTCAAAATATTCCAGTTAATTCAACCAAGAATTATGCGAGCTATTACAAAGAAAGAAGCTTGGAACATTTTGCACCATTTGGTTGACACAATAAAGTGATGCCTATTCATCTTAAAAATTTATGATGTGATTTTGATAAGTTATCAATACATAATTTAAAAATTGTAGTAAACTTCTTTTTAAAAATATTTCTTTTTATTAATCAAATTAGGGGATATGACAATTAAATTGAAAAAGAGAAAGATTGTTAAGAAAGTTTTGGGAAGATTTTTAACAAAATTTGAGCATGTTATAATTGCTAATAAGAAATCTAAGGATCTAAATTAACCTTGAATGAGCTTAGTGTCTTTAGAAACATTTGAGAAGAGGATAAATAGATTTGAGAATCAGAATCTTGAATAGACTTACAAATTAAAAAATAAGTTAAATACAAATAAATAGAAAAAATTGAAATACTTTTGAAAATATCTTACGAGAAAGAGGTCATCACATCCATTAAAACACATGTGGAAGAGGTAGATCCCTAACTTAATCAAATGCACAATACTTCATGTGTAAACAGCTTGATCATGAATAAAAAATTCTCAATATCATTGCAAATGATGCAAAATACCAAATTATTCTTAAAGAGATTGTCAATACAATCAAGAAGAGGGGACAACAAAACAAATTATAGAAAAGAAAATGAATTAGTTTAACTGTTTTATTCATGTATGAAAACAGAGGAGAAATCCAAAAATATCTTATTTGTTGATAGTAGGCTAGTAATCACATAGTTAAGAACAAGGAATTGCTTGTAAAGCTTGATGACTCATTCACTTTTGAGATGGAGAAAAGTGATGAAATGTTTCTAGAAATAGCTAGAAAATAAACAATTGTAGTTCAAACAAAAAAAAAAGAAAATAGTAACTACATTAAGGAAATAATTATGTTCCACAAATGCCAAAACTTTCTAAGTGTTGGATAATTGATGTAAAAGGAGGATACAAATTGAGCTTTCACAATGAAGTAGATCGTAAAATTTACCAAGAGCAAAATCAGCTTATAGCCAAAGTTAAAATGAATCTAAATGAGGTGATTCCTTTGTCAATACAAATGTGTGATAAAGTTGTTAAAAAAATGATAAATCAAATCTATGGCATGTGGTGGTCATTCAAGCCACAGTTGGTTCATATTGTTGAAAAAAATGATGATTAGTATATCATTTGTTTATATGCATGATAATAAACGTGAAATGTGTTTAAAAGGAAAAGTATAAATCTTTCATTTCCCAAATTTCTTTGGAAAGCAAGAACTACTTTAGAGTTTGTTTATGCTGGAGTTTGGGTACCTACTGAAACACTTTTTAATAATAACAGATACTTCATTTTATTTACCAATGACTGCTCGAGAATGATGTGGGTATAGTTTCTAAAGTAAAAATCTAAAGTGTTTTCCGATTTACTTAAGTTCAAGACACTTCCAAAAATACAGTGTGATAAAATATTGAAAAATTTAAGACTAGGTCATGATGATGAGTTTCTATTTCCTAAATTTCAAAAATATTATAAGAAAAAGGGCATATGGAGGTAACTTACTGTGTAACACACTCCACAATAAAATGAAATGATTGAAAGATAAAACAAAACAGTAGCTGAAATGGTAAGAAATATAATGAAAGATAAAAGAATTCCTAATTCTTTCTATGCTGAGCGATTAAAACCGTAATTTATACCCTCAATAGATCACCAAAAAGGTTATTCAAAATACTACATCTTATGAAGCATGGTTCAAAAGGATGCCTGAAATTAAATATTTCAGATAATTTAGTTGTGCTGGGTTACTGAACCTTCCATAAGAAAGAAAAAAACTTTAATGAAAAAGATAAAAAAATATATATCTATCAGAAATAGTAATGAATCTAAAGGATATAAGTTCTCAAATCTAAAAACAAACTGATAATTAGTAGAGACATGAAATTTAATGAATCAACACCTTAGAGTTAAATGATTCAACTAAAAAACAGAGAATTATTTATGTGCAAAGAGAGCAACAAAGCTTTCGACATAATATTCAAAACACTAAGTTTTGATCCTAGCACTAGTTTGATATCTAGTTCATAACCTTCCTCAAGCTCACAAGGGATTCTATAATTAGAAAATGCTCTTACAAAGGTTCGTTCCTTGAGAGAACTTAATAAATCTTGTGATGCTGCTTTTAACTTATAAATCACAAAGTTTTAATAAGGTAGCTAAAATGTGGATTGAAGCAATGAATGAAGAATTAGCATCAATTAAGAAGAATAAAATTTGGAAGATAGTTGATCTACAGTTCATAAAGAGACAACAGGGCTGAAATGGGTCAATAACAAATTCAATGATGGGTCTATGCAAAAACGTAAGGCCTCATTGGTTGCTAGAAGTTATTCTCAACAGCAATGTAACGAAACTTTTGCCCCTGTTGCACGTATGAAAATTATTAGATTACTCCTTTCTTTGGTTGAATATGACAAGTCTTTCAATTAGATATTAAATTAGTTTTTCTAAATGATGCAATTAAAGAAGAAATTTATGTTGAATAGCCCGAGGTTTATGTGTTAAAAAGCAAACAAAAATAATTTTATAAACTATACAAAGCATTATATGGATTAAAGTAAGTTCCAAGAACATAGAATGACAAAACTAATTTATATCTAAGAAAAAACAAGTTTGAAAGAAGTACAAATGAACTATTCTTTTAAACTGATAACAAGAATTTTATCTTGATAGTGTGTATTCCTGTTGATGATTTGATGCATATGGGTATAAATTCAATTATATTAGAAGAATTTAAACGCATAATGATGAAAGAGTATGAGATAACAGACTTAGGATTGATAAAATATTTCTTAGAAATTCAAGTCATATCTCAAAAAAAAATTCTTACAACTCTTCTAAAAAAAGTTCACATGAAACATTGCAGGCCTATTTCAATACCCTTGACAGTAAATGAAAAAGTTGAAATTGAAAATGTTGCAAAAAAGAAAAATGCAAAAAATATACAAAAATTTAGTTGGATCATTGATTTATTGACAAAAATTTAACCTAATATTGGTTTTCAATAAATCTAATTTCTAGATTAGTGCAATAGGATCTTAACAAAGTACGTTTTGCAATAGCAAAAAAAATTTTATGCCATTTCCAAGATACAATAAAACTTGGAATAAAATAAAATAAATGAAAAAAAAATAACAATCTTATAGGATTTACTGATAACAATTAGACAAAATTTCTTAGTGATAGAAAAAGCACATTAGGTTATGTTTTATATATGTAAACAAAATTTCTGAGTAAACAGCCCTTGATGAAAATAAGAACCCAATCAAGCCATGAAAAACCTTCATGGTTATGAATCTAAAGCTCCAGCTAAAGAAGAGAGGGAGTTTGGAGACAGATGGATAGCTCAATAAGGAAGATGGCAAGGTTGAGGCGGGAGAGCAATGGGGTCCTTGAGACAATAGTAGGTTTGAGAGTAAGGATATATGTTAGAGTTGCACAAGGAAAGATTAATGATGGTGTTCATTTTTTACATGATTATAGGCTTGAGAAACCCCAAATGCAATTGAAGTATAAAAATATAGGAACTATATAATGCCAAGAGCTCATTTAGCAACAATTGTAGAAGAAACAATCATACATAACAATAACAAAATGAATATCATACCTTCCATTGATGAAGTTAGAAATGGATATCCATTCTTCAAAATAATCTAAGTGTTATCAAGAAATAAAGCATTCCAAACAAAAAGCAAAACTTGAACTAATCTTGAAGAAAAAACCACGCAATCAATGATTCAATGAATCATTTGCTCATTTCAGATTTGGAAAGAAGACTAACAATGAACAAAAGAAAGATCATAAATAATTACCGGATGGGGAAACAAAATTCTTGGGGTTTTAGGGACAATCTGATATGCAGTGATAGAAAACTGATTCATAAGGCTCAAATAACGCATAGTTCTGTATAGAAGAAATTCAAGAGAAGCTGAATTTGCCACATTATGGTTCACAATGGATAAGGGACATCAGCTCAGGTTTGCACTTTTCACGGGTCACACAGGGGAAAGTGAGCTTCTGCTTCTAAAAGGAAGATGACGCTTGGATTGGATTCTTGTGTATAGCGACTAATAATATTTCCCCCATTTTTTACTATTGAGTCAGATAGAAAAATATCAATAGAAATAGTACTATGTAGTATTCCTAAAGTAAACTGAATTTCCAAGTGATAACTTGTTAGCCAAACGCATAGAATAAAGTTATGAAATAAACTAAATTAAAAAGACAATGGAACCTAAAAGAGAATATAACTTTCATATCTGAACATTAAAACTTGTAGATCCCTTGTAAACTAGTTGAATGCAAGATTTCAATAATTTTGTACGTGTGCCTAATCTATTCAGGGAACTTATTGCTCCTACTCAGGAAGAAAAAAATTTGATAAAATCAGAATCTAAATAAGTTACCTGATAAGAATATGAAGGGATACCAGGAACATGTGGAACCAAAGGCTTAGGTTTCCTTATTTTATCAACAACAACTGCTTGGGTCATGAGCAGAATTCCAGCAATGGAAGCTGCATTCTGAAGTGCACATCTTGAAACTCTACAAGGATCAATCACACCAGACTTAACAAAGTCTTCATATTTATCAGTCATTGCATTGTAAACAATTCTCCAATCACTGCCGAGCAGCTTCTCTACAACAACAGAACCATCAACTCCTGCATTGTTGGCTATTGATAATGCTGGTACAAGGAGTGCCTGAAAGTTCGATTTCAGAGTTATGTAATCAGCAGTAGCCATAAATGGGGTAAAAAATGCTTTCAAAACAAATACACAGACAATATTATTACATAATTTAATGTCAAATTTCATCATTGTTCCAAGTTCTAGTCTTGAAAGTACACCATGGTACAGACAATATTATATATATGTAATGTAAACAAAGTAGGCACAGGGGCAGAAATTGGGATCTTCCAATTGTGACCATGACATAAGCCACCATATTTCTCAAGTTCCTATATAAAATGAACATGTATAAGAATATAATAGCCGCTTGAGAAACACAAATGTCAAAACTATGCTTGCTAATTGGAAGCTTTCACTAGTTTTCAATGTGAGATGCGTAATTGACAAGCACAATTTTTTAATGCTTCACATGCCAAAAGGTTAAGGATTCCTGAACCCCAACATCCCATTGGCCATTGATTTTCAAGAAAGTGGTTTCCAAATGAAATGTGTAAAATTTTCTTTATAAAATGGAGGAATCAAAATTTTTCTTTTCAATTGTCCAATCTTTGCAAAATTTCTCTTTTCAATTGACTGTCCAAAAATGATCCAAATTTGTCATATGAGTTAGTCTTCATAACAATAAAATTTGTCATGGGAAGTGGTCATCCAAGACATAACGTTATTCCTAACATGTTCCCTTGACATCTATCAAAACTTAACTTGCTTCATTGTAATTTTGATTTGACCTTATCCGAGTAGTGCATCTTATCTGTACATTAAATATATTCATTTAAAATTATCGTAGCTTGAAAACCGCAACTTTTCCAACTGTCTTTGTTGTACATATGTAATTTGCATATACTACAGCTATATAATTGACATGTGAACTCTAGCAGCTATATTATTGAGGGGAGCTATCAGTGTTGAGAGTTTCATGAAGAAGAGAAATATGGTCAACAAGCATCATTTGGCTCACTTGATTGCTACAATGTATGTTGTCATCAAGCTTATCATTATCATTTCATCATGCCTGGTTGAATCCATAGAAAGTAGACACTTTCTATTCATTCATCCATCATTTCTTCACAATAGATAGATATTGGGAGTCGAACCATCTAGCCTTCCCTTTAATGATTGACATGAATAAGTCTCTATCTTCTTCTTCATATGGGACTTCTTAGGAAAAATAGCTGACTTTCACAATAATTTCTCTAGAAAAGGAAAAGAAAAAGCCCATGGATAAAGTCATGTGAACGATATACTGTACCCAGCAACTCATTCCACCATTTGCCTTGAAAGCTAGTGCCCTTGTCGAAGCACTTCCACATTTTGTATTTAGTAATCTTTACATCCAAGGAAATTACTCCCTCTTAAAACTTTATTCTTTTCTATTTATTTAGTTTGCAGTAAAACAAAAACACATGTTCAACACTTGAATATGACAATAATCATCTATTGATCAAAGAATCCTACCTAAAGCATCAAATTAAATCCTAACACTAATGTGTGACAAAAGTTTAAAAAACAACTCATGGTTATAACATGATCAGGTTCAACAATAAAAAGCTTCATCCAAAGCATAATACAAGCAAAAATCGCATTAAAATTTCTGGTGTGATAGAATGAAAGAAACATTTGTCCCAAACAAACTTTAGCACAATTATGAAACAATATAAATAAAAAAAATAATGAGAACGTTTTAAACCATATGATTCAATAAAGCGTGTCATAGTAAAACTAAAATGATTTGCCTCCATTGAGATCCAAATTGCATCCTTGGAGCCAGCAACAAAGTAAAACTGCGGATTGTTTTAGGAACATCCCAAGATATCGGCTTTTAAGAATTTATCGTTTGATGATTACTCACAATATTGTACAGATATGCTTAAAGCTTTACACAAATTTTCCGGGCGTAATCCTCTTTCACGTACATTTGTGTGGGTAGATTTCTAGTTAGAATTAATGTGGTACATCAGTGATTGGAAATCAACAAAAACAATTGCACAACTTTCATGAATGAAAACCCAGATTCATACCTTTCGAATTATATCAGCTCCAATCTTTTCATCTGGGTCATGAATAAGATCAATCATGCTAGAAACATGATTGGATAACCGAACATATGTTGCTCCACCACCAGGTATTATACCTTCCTCCATGGCAGCAATGGTTGCACTTTTTGCATCCTCAACTCTCAATTTCCTATCTTCAAGTTCAGCTTCAGTGGCACCTCCTACCTATAAATAAGTTTCCATCTTCTTAGTCAACATCATTAACCCAAAAATACAACAAACAATGATACATCTAAGTGTGACACCAGAATTATGGCACAAGAAAACAGGAAATGACGAAAACAGAGGTTTAATCTATTAAGAATTTCTCCACCATAATTCTTTAAAGGACATGCAAGCATTGAATTTTTAGAATCACTAAAGCAAGATTTTCCAGCACAAAAATAGAAATTATAATTTTCAGTTAAAAAAAATTAGAAGTAAATGATAAATATATTACCTTGATGACTGCTACACCACTGCAGAGCTTTGCAATCCTTTCAGAAAGTTTCCTTGCCAAGTAAGAATTATCAGTTCCAGCTAAATCTTTCTTTAATTGAGAAATTCTGGCTTCAATCTCAGCTTTCATTATTGGGTCCGCAACAATGGTTGTAGAACTAGAAGTTATTGTTACCTTTTGAGCAACACCAAGCTGGTCAGATGTAATGTCCCCAAGCTCTATTCCCATATCACGCATTAGAAAATCTGCACCTGTTTCAACAATAATATTAAAACATGAATAATTATGTAGATAAAAGAATAAAGTTGAGAACTCATTGGAGAAGAAGTAATTTATTATGAAAAATGAAGAAAAATCTTTTTAATATCTATGTTAAAAGCTCAAAAACTGTAATTAAAAGGAAGTGAACAGTTCTTGTTATCTATAATAATCACAAATCAAAAATTGGTAAGCCTTAAGATGTTTTTATTGTTTATGAATATCCTGATGTGTTTTTCACAAAAGTTGCTTAGATCACTCCCAGATCAGGAGATATAATTTGAAATTTAGTTGATACCAAAAGTTAAGCCATATCAAAAGCATCATATAAAATGATACATATAGAATTATAAAAAATAAATGTTTAAATTTAGGAATTACTTAAGAAGAGCTTTATTAGATCTGGTGTATCTCCATGGATAATACTTATCTTACTTGCAAGGAAAAAAAAATGATAGTATGAGGATTTGTATTTATTATAAAGAATTAAACAAGATCATTATCAAGAATCAATATCCTTTGCTTAGAATAAATAAATTATTTGATCAATTATATGGTGCTGTAATATTTTCAAAAATAGATTTGAAGTCTAGTTCATAAATTGAAAATAAGGAAGAAAGGTATCTAAGATTATTTTCAAAACTAGATAAGAACATTATGAATTTCTGGTGTTATTGTTTGACTTAACAAATATACTTATGACATTCATAGATTTAATAAACAGAGTATTTAAAAAATATCTAAATCAATTTGTGATATATTTATTAATAACATTTTAATATATTCAAAAAGTATAGAAAATCATGTTCAGCATCTGCATACAATGCTATAGACATTACAAGTGCATCGGTTATATGCTAAATTTTTAACATGTACATTCTAGTTATCTAAAGTTGTATTTTTAGGACATTTCAGTGCAGAAGAAATTTTAGATAATACTCAAAAGATAGAAGTTATTGTAGGTTGGTCTCAACCTATAAAGATATTTATCGTTAAAAGTTTTCTGAGTTTGGCAAGTTATTATCGAAAATTTAAAGTTTTTCTTAAATTGTTACACCATTGTCAAGGCTAATTCAAAAGGCTATAAAATTTGAATGGAATAACTCATATGAAGATAGTTTCCAAAAGTTAAAAGAAAAATTAACATCTACTTAAACATTAACTTTGTCTTAAGAAACTGAGAGTTATCAAATTTATAATGATAAATCATTTCAAGAATTACGCTGTCTTGATGTACTTTGAAAAAGTAATAGCATATGCTTTCAAATAGTTGAAAGCCTAAGAAAAAAATTAACCAATTCACAATCTAAAATTGGCAATAATTGTGTTTGCTTTAACAATATAGAGGCATTATCTCTATGGAGTGAAATGTAAAATATTAACTAATTATCAAATTTTGAAATATATTTTTATTTTAAAAAACTAAATTTGAGAAAAAAAATGATTAAAATACATCAAAATGACAAAAGACAAATGTTTATGGGTGCATTCAAGCATCAATGTTGCTTAATGAAAACTTCAAATAAATCCTTGAAAGACTTAGTTTGGTCGATGACTTCAAATACAAGGACAAAAGACAAAAAATTTGTCCAAAAAACACCCACATGAAAACTAATATTGGAAAAAAAAAACATTAGCCAAACTTACCTGTCATAAGTGCTATGTCCTGCAGAATAGCTTTCTTTCCATCACCAAATCCAGGACACTTAATAGCAGCAAGTTTAACTAGTCCTCTCTGATTATTAAGAATCAACGTAGCCATAACTCTAAGTGAAATGTCTTCAGCAATAATTAACAATGGAACACTTAATTGAGTGGTTTTTTCTAACAAAGGAATGATGTCCTTGATATTTCTAATCTTGTGATCAGTCACGAGAATTTTAGCATTCATAAGTTCCACAATTGAATTTTCATGGTCTGTAATGAAGTGTGGAGACATATAACCCACGTCTACCTGTATACGTCATGAAGTGATCAAAGGTAAGGGCACGAAAAAAAATTAGAACTTCTTTTTCTCTCATTACCTTCATTCCTTCTTGAAATTCGATCACAGTATCAAAACATGAAGATGATTCTATCAAAATAAATCCATCACGCCCAATCTGTTCAGTGGCCTCAGCAATCAGTGTCCCAATGAAGTCATCATTACCAGCAGCTATAGAGGCAACAGCTGAAGATAAAACACGATCAGTCATGCTCAAAGTAATCACAACTTGCTGAGCGTACAAAGGAACAGCTACCTTTTATGTCCTCCTTGCCCTGGATATGGATAGCCTTGCTGCTCATTATTTTGACCAATTCACTAACCGCTCTATCAATTCCTTTCTTCAAGAGAACTGGGTTAGCTCCCAAGGCTACTGCCAATAATCCCAATTTAACTATTTCTCGGGCCAAAATAATTGCAGTGGTAGTCCCATCACCAACTGTGTCATTGGTCTTGGATGCAACCTGTCTAAAATGATGCATAAGATAAAATAGTAACATCAACAGTTAAAACATCCAGGAAAATAATACCTCCTGAACAAGTAATGCACCAGTATTTTCAACTGCATCAGCCAGTTCAATGGCCTTAGCGATTGTGACCCCATCATTGATGACTTTTGGAACTTCCTTCTCATCAAGAACCACATTTCTCCCTGTATATTAGGACTGCTCAGTTCATCAGTTTTCAATAAATAGTATACTGCCATGAGTTGTACAATGCTTCTGGGAAGTTGGAAAATTGTAATATTATCTCAAGGACTGTCAAAACCAGAAGTAGTTTATTCAAGATATTAGTTTTATCCAGGCATTCATCACTTGGTTTCTTTGCTACCCTGCCTTACATGTAACCACTGTACAAAAGTGGTGACGAAGATTCATTAGATTCATTCATAATGATAATAAATGATGCGTGAATCCTTTTGTCATGGATTTAATAAAGATGTAGCCGTCAACAAAAAAAAGAGGTTATGGACTAAATGGGGGGAAACAAAATCAAAGATAGAACCATTAAATGTTCATGATGATAAACAAGATATCACATATATGTTCTCATTATTTTCAATGGGAATGCATTCCTAATCAAGAAAAAAAAATCTCTATAAATATCACTAAGTTCGTACCCAAAAAGAAAATTTAAAAGATCACTTGACAAACTTCAACATAATAACATGACTACAAATCATGATTAAAAGTAGTATTGCTAAAAACTCAGAGAAGTGAAGGTTTCCATCGAATCTTGCGTTATCCTTCCATGGTGAGCTTGCAACACAAACACAAGTAGGTTTTTAAATAGACTATTAGTGCACACAACTTTTTTTTAATCCTTCAACAGCATTACTAATCAACAACATCTACAGCATTCCCAACAGCCAAACTGAACGAACAGCAACTGAACCTCTTTGCACCGATTATATTTTTCAGATGAGCAAAATGCATCACATTCTAGTTAGAAAGTTTAAATTGCCAAAAGTGCTATTCAAAAAGCTTGAGCACGAAATCTAAACTTGAACAATAATTGTGATAGAATACCAAAGTACTAATATTAGCAATTCTATATTAACCAAGGTTTAAATGACATCATCATTGAGAGGAACTAAGCACAAAAAAGTTCCGACACTTGTCAAGTCCATAAAGGATAGGACTTAAGGGCTTATTTTGCAAAAGCTCACCTATAATTTATGAGTTGATGTTTCTAAATAATGATAAAAAACCACATTATGTCAATAGTCAAAAAGGTTTTTCAAAAGCTTAACCATGTTTGAAACACTTTTTGAGCAAATGAACAATTTTGTTACAGAAGAAACTGTGTGATATATCAAAACACTACTATAATCAACTATGATAGATTTTGCTCCATATTAAAAGCATATTAATCCAAAGATGTCCAATATATAGCATCCATTCAGGACCAAAATTCAATTAAAATCATCAAGTAATCAAGGATCATGGTTGGATTCTCTAATGAAATGGAATTAAAAAGGTTTACTAAATAAAAGTAAAATATTATTTGAAAGAATATGTATTGACTTACTAGCAAACAAAACACTTATTAAGCACATGTGCTAAATTTTAAAACTAAACGTACCCCTCAACATATGTGCAATACTCCTAATTGAAGAAAAAGAAAAAGGAATGCTTGAACATTAAACTTGTATGATTTTAGAAGTCAAATTTGCCTTTAGAAGTTCGTAATTTATTTTGTTATGACTGTTTATTGATATGAAAGAATAATTCAAGAAATTTAAACAAGAACCTACTTAAGGAAAAGACAATGAAGCTTGGTCGAGGAAAAGCTTCCGAATAAGTGCGGGTAAAGAGTTTAAGCGCACCCCAAATGGGATTGGCACTATGTGATAAAATTTCAATTAAGAGGCTTCACTTTAAGCTATTTTGCATACACGACACTCTTTGAAATACTCCATCACTATTTATGATATCCTAATAATGTCAGGTGCGAAGGCAATGAGGTCGGTATTGCAACGACATAGTCAAATGCGATAGTGGTGTGGTAGGACGTGGAGGTGGCTCAGTCGAGCTTGAATGGGAGTAGCCGAATGTGCACGGGGTGCACAACTAGCATGGCCAAGTGTTTCAGGTGTTGCATATGTCAATGCGGTCTGGGGTCTAAGTGGATCAATGCAAGTCAGAACTGTTGTGCTATCAAAGTATATCAAATGGGCGCAATCGACATGGGTCAACACAGTCAGTGAGGGATTGACCTGGTTCAATGCATCCTGAGCTAGTTCGGCATAACGGTGCACGTCTCCGATTTGCACAGTGACTTGGCTCGAAACTAGTTCAGGTTTGTTTAAGTGTGGGTAACGTGCCTAAGAAAAGAAGAAAAAACAAGAAAAAAAGGGTTTTAAGGGCCAGGAAGTAGTGCGAAAACGAATGCATCACTCCAATGATAGAGGAGAAACGAAGCTGGGAGAAAAAGGAGAGGGTTTATGGGAAGAAAGTAAGCACGGATGTGGCAAAAGCAAGCTTTTGAGACTTTGACCAGGAAGTGTAACTCAACTTATGAATTATCTCCGATGATAAGGACAAAGGACTTCGTGCCCAAATGGAGGGATCTTTGGACGATCTCTTAAAAAGGATGCCGTTGGTGGAGAAGCTCTCTCTTCCTTGCCCTTCAATTGACATGAAAGGGTCTTCTTATAGTGTGCTTAGTGGATGGCACCAAATCCACATCAGATCCTACTTCCCCTTCTTTATTTCGAAGTGGGGATGTTTATCGAGGAACCTAGCGGAGTGTGGTAGGTTCCTTTCTCTCTTTTTTTAATTCAAATTCTACTTAATTCATTTAATCCCCAATTCTTCATACTTTTATTTATGTTGTAATGAAAAGTTACAAATGAGATGTATGTTTTCGTAAAGATGATTCACCCATTGAGCTTTTGAGTTAACTTTTCGAAAGGATACCATCTTTGATTCTACCTTAAAAAAACTATCATTGGCAATTACAATCCTATAAGGATTTGAAATTACAAAAATGTTTTTAGAGATGGTGATGTGAGAAGACAATGGCTGAGCTTTTTTAGGGTTTTGTCAAAGGTGACCAAAGGAGAACATTTATGAGATAATGATGAGTGGAGGTAAAATGCAAACCTAGCTCTTCTAAAGGTTTTTGTGTCACAAAAAGTCATTGAAAAAGAGAGAAGAGGGAAGACCGTACTTCTTGAATTCATCATATAACATAGCTGCAATGAGAGGAAGAAAGGGGGCAATAGCTTGCTTCCTAAAGCCTTCATGTGATGGAACAACAATGAAGGAAGAAAAGAAGCCAAGACCATCTTTCGTATGTTTGATAAGTGGAAAAGAAAGGTCGAGGTCATCTCCCTCAATACCTTTTTACATTTTTGCGGTGATGAAGGACGTCGAGAGAGTGCTAGTCAACCTTCCGAATGTTTCATAAGTGGTCTTTAAATATTTTATTGAATGTTAAGAGCAGTTCTTAGTCATGTTGATTAGGCAAGAGAATCAACACAAATTCTTCATCGAGAGCCACTAGAATATATTAACACATACTTTTTATGACATTTACCATTTAGAGATAGAATTTTTTCAGGTGATCTCGACTCCAAGTCCGTGGGAGCTCGATACTATATTCTAACTAAAGTTGGTAAACATTTGGTTCAATAATATGACCATTCCTAGTTTGGGTTCCGCTTTAGTCTGGTTAGTAGTCAAAAGCTAGGGGCTAACTTACCGAACCCTTCTTGTCACTCTAAGATTTCATATTTTCTAAGAATGAGATCCCCTACTTTTAGAGGACGTCTTTTGACATGCTTGTCCAAGTACTTTTTCATGCTTTGCTTTTTATTAAGCTATTTCAAGTGTGCTTGAAACGTCTGACTTCAAAAAGATCTAGCTCAAGTTTTCTGACTTCTTCATTTGTTTACTGGGCATCAACTGCGACTTGGCATTCTCTTGATGTTTGGACTCATAGAGTGGTTGACTTCCACTAGGAGCATGGCTTTAGAGTCGTAAACCAAAGAGCATAGGAATTCTCCTGTGGTAGTGGAAGAAATGATTCAATATGCTATAGCATGCTAGGAAGCTCGTCAACCCAAACACTTTTTTTGCTTTCCAAATCAAGCTTCAAAAGTTTTAGTAAGTTCTAATTTGTTGCCTCAGCTTGGCCATCTGTTCGAGGATAAACTATAGAGATATACCTTAGGTGACAACCATATTTCTTGCATCAATTTTGGAGTATCTCTACTTAGAACATTGTGCATTATCAGTGACTATAGTTGAAAGAATTCTGAATCGACTGAATATGTCTACCCAGAGAAAGTTACGAACCTCTACAGTTGTCTGGTTGACAAAAGGCCATTTTGAGAAGTAATCAATTGCAACGAGAACTTCCTCCCTTCTTTGGCTATAAGGAAAGATCCAAGGAAAACTATACCTTAAATAGAGAAAGGCCAAGAAATATTGATGGTTTTCATTGAGGTCGTTGGTTGTCGTGAAAAAGGTGTATGAAGTTGGTATTATTTGCATCTTCTAACAAATAACACGATGTCTTTTTATATAATGAGCCAAAAATATCCCCATCTCATAATCTTCATAACCAAATTATAACTAGAGGCAATAGTTATCACATTCCCCTGAATGTACGTCCTTTATAATGTCTTCGACCTCTAATTGATAGACGCACTTGAGTAAAGGCTCCAGGTAGGATTTCGGTAGAGCTAATCTTCAACTAAGACATATTATTGGGCCTATCTATTAATTCTTCTTGCATCCCATTTTTTTTATAAGGAAGGGCTCTCGTCTTGACATAGGCTTCTAAGGGGGTTATCCAACAAGAGGGCCTCTCGAGGTTGAGGACTATTACCTCCATGCCCTCGACAAATGGTTTTCCAAGAAGGGGAAATCTTCCTTGGGGTCCCCTTTTTTGGCCGATAAATCTGTCTCTTGATTTTGTTCGCAAGGGATTTGAGTGGGATTAGTTCGACCAAACTTCTACAGAAGGGTTTGCCTTATATGTTTTGAGGATTGGATCCCCGGTTTCTACCAAGAAATTGACTTAGCTAACAATCTGTTACAATTTCCTAAAGATCAGTATGTGTTTCACTAGCATCCCCAAAGCAAATTTCAATTCAATTATCAAAGTTTTATATTCAGCTTGGTTGTTTGTGACTAAGAAGTGGATTCTGATCACTCCTTTTAGTTTAACATCTTTTGTACTTAGTAGAATAAAGTCGATATCACATGAATCTTGTTCTAAGGATCCATCCACAAATAACTTCCAGGTGTTTAAAGGAGGCTCAAATTCTATTTCGAAAGAAATTTTCTAGACTAGAACATCAACAAGTACTTGGGATTTAAGAGAAGATCGAGATATGAAATCAATCTCAAACTCACTGAGCTTAATGACCTACTTCTGTAATCTCCCTAAACCTTTCATCAACTGAAGGATGCATTTCAAAGGTCTGTTTGTGACAACAAGGATGGTGTAATGTTGGAAGTATCATTGCAACCATCGAGCAAACATGAATGCCAATGCAAACCTTTTTGTATCTTTTAAAATGTAAGAGACACAATAAATGGGTTGTTATATTCCATTGTCTTCTTGGATTAATACAGAGTTGATAATTGAGCTTGAGACTACTAAGTAGATAAATAGTAGTTCTCCAGGTTACTAAATTGCTTACATATGGGGATAAGATAAATAAGTCTTGAGTTCTTAAAAAGTCTTTTCACTATACTCTATCCAAATTAGTATGATCTTGTTGTGTAAGAGTTTAAAGAACGATTGAGTTTTTTCCTCTGACTTAGAGATGAAACAGCTAAGCCCTACGATGCATCTAATGAGGCATTAGATGTCTTTTGTAGTCTTCGGAGAAGGAATATCTAAAAGATCTCTTACCTTGTTGGGGTTTAGTTAGATTCTCTCTTTTGATACCTATAACCAAGAAACTTTCCTCAGGATGTGCCAAAAGTATATTTTAAGGGGTTGAACTTGAGATCAAATTTTCAGTAAGTCTCAAAGGTCTCTCTTAATTCTTGTAGATGCCCCTCAAAAGAATAACTTTTTACTGAGACATCATCCACATAAGTTTCAAGAATTCTACTTTTCTGATTCTGAAAGATTCTGAAAGACGACATTGATCATCCTTAGATAAGTTATCCCGTCATTCTTGAGTTTAAAGAGCGTGATTTTGCAACAGAATACCCTAAAATCGATAATGAATTGTAGTTTTCTCTAAATCTTTTGTAGCCAGCTTAATCTGATAGTATCCTAAGAATACATCCATAAACTGAAACTTGTGAAGCTGGTGGCCAAATCCACAATCGTCAATTCAAGGCAAAGATACGAGTCATTTGGGTTAACATAATCAAGATTTGTGGTCTATACACATACGTCATTTGTCATTGCTTTTTTTATGTGTACATGTTTGCTAGCTATTCGAGATAGCAAATTGGTTGGATAAAATTGGTTTCAAAGAGCACCAGCAATCCTTTTTTTATTGTCTTTTGTTTCTCGATGCTAGATAATCGTTTCTTTTATTGAATAGTTGAAACTTTCAAATCTAAATGAAGTGTTGGGTTATTAAAGGGTTTATCCCCAACATGCCTGAGGGCTCTTATGCAAAAACATCAAGACACTCAACTAAAAGCTTGATGGTGACCTCTCCTTCATTTTCATCTCAATCAACAAAAACAACTACAAGCTTGGTTAAGTTAGAATGATCGAGAGGAAATGAGACACAAGGGGAAATAGGGGTTAAAAAAAAACTTTTTAAAAGTTCAATTGTTGGCTTAACTATCATTTTCATGGTATTCAAATAACATTTTCTTGATCATAGAAAGTCCTCATGCACTTAAACCACCCCATGAAGGAGTATTGAATTTCACGCAAATGTGATGTGGAGATATCTCCTTGAATGTGTTCATTATCGGCCTCTTAATGATAGAATCGTAGACAGAAGGAACAACGATGACAATGAAGTTAACCATATGCATGGCAAAACCAAAAGAATTTTCCATTATAAGTAACAATGTGATGATTCCTTGAGAGACTCTCCAGAGAAGCCTATAAGTGACTCTATAATCAGGAGGTAATATTTTGACTAATACTAATTTTATCGAAAGCATCAAGAAAAAAGATATAGGCCGAACTCCCAATGTCGATGAGTATGTGACAAATTTCAACAATGGCAATTGTCCTCGAGATTATTATAGTGTCGTCATAGGGGTTGCAAAGAGGCGACGTGTATTTGGGTTTGAATGATATTGAAACTGATGATTCGTTGTATTGTCACATTTGCAATCATGAATTTTCCAAGTGATTTTAAGGTGGATTTCTTAAAATGAGACTACCTCCATCCTATGATAACATAAACAATTCTAACAGAGACCTTACCTTTGTTTTTCAGTGCAAGCTAAAGAATTTGGTCATCCATTTCAATTAAAGGCTTGTCGACGACACCTGGCCCTACAAATTTATTAAAGGTAAAATTAGGTTCAGAGACTTTTACTCGGTAATCCTGAAGACACCCTTCCATCAATAGTCTTCTATTAAAGCTTTGAGAGTCTTGCATTCAAAAATAGTTCAGTCATCATCCTCATGATATTTATAGAACTTCGTTGCGTCTTTATTATTCCCCGAGAGTGGTCTCAACTTCTAATATAATCCATCTTTTTTAATGATTGCCAAAATTTCTTTTATGGGAGCAATTAAGCACTAAAATGCTAAGCTTAGTATCCTCACAGATGATAGTTTTAGGGAGACCTTTGAGAGTAATCTTTGACATCTTGTAGCTTTTTTTGTTCTCGATCGAAGGATCTTAACGGCAACAATAGTTGCCCTTCAAATAAAACCAAAGAAAAGCCCTTATTGATAAAACAAATGGCTCTGCTAAAGATTTCTTGTAGAGATCTCAGTGGACATATAATCAAGTGTTTAGAAAATCTCTTGTTTAAAGAGACTTGATGATGATTACTCGACCTCTTTAAGGGCTTTTTTGAAGCGTTGAAAGAAGACTCAAAATGGTTCTGATTGATATTACTTTAAATCAAAAAGAGACTCAAAAACATTTTTGGATTTGACACAACTAGCGAAATATGACAAGAATAGCCTCTTGAACTGGTTAAATAAAGAAATTGATCTATAAACAAAATTTTAAAAACTACCAAAAGACTGCATCTTTAGGATAGACAGAGAAAATTTTGCATTGAATAAGTCCAATCATGAAACGTAAAGAGACAGTCATCACAAATTCCCTTAAGAAAAAGGGTCTAAATTGTCATAATAGAAAGTAGAGTTAAACAGTTGAAGTTTAAAAGATAGAGGCATTAAAAGGGATTTTCTTGACATTAATCAAAAGCAGGTGCTTATGACATTTCGAGATTAAGTCGAGAATAGAAAAAGGCTTCAATAGTGTGTGAGATGGAAGGCCTTGCGTCATAAGACATTGATAGGATTTTAGAAGTATAATATAATGAGATTCAAGTATGTGGGCAAGGCCTCAAGTGATTTTTTATTAGAAACATAGATGTTTGTCATATTTGATATATTCTTTCTCGATAAAGCAGCCAAACTTGCTCTCATTTATTATCCTATCAGCATGGGAAGGATGGAGAGGAATTTTGTAAAGTTTTTTATCTGTTGTTGAAATAAACAAAAAGGATTATCAATACGTGATGAAAAAAGTTCCGAAGTTTGCAAAGTTTCAAGCAAGGAGTAGAACACATTGGTTATAACTGTCAAATACTTTTCTTTAGAAAATAAGTTCAGCTTCTTATTAATTTTCCATTTTAATTTCTTCCCACAAACGGTGCTAAAAAATGTTGATGTGAATAAATGATTCGAATTTAAACAAAAATTTAAAACAAAGATAAGGATCAAGATGAAGCTCTCGAA